>LN483357.1:856753-945333 GCA_900002565.1 Culicoides sonorensis
GAGTGAAAATCGTCACCGGTCACTCCAACCTGAAATAAAATTGAGGTGGTCATATAAAATTTGAGAGAAAATATCTGAAAAAAATTGCATGTACAAAATTTCAGAACATTTTTTTACAAATTAAGTCAAAAATGCAGTTTCTAATCGAAAATGTTTTCAATTAAAAAATATTCGAGTGTACAATTCAGCAAAGCACCACTTTTGTTGACCACTTACTGGTTTGGCTATCAAATTTTTGTAACCAAATCAAATAATATTCATACCAAAAATAATAAAAGAAAAAATAGTTTGATATAAATGAGAAAAATATTTGAAAAATCGGCAACATACCGTGGTAATCAAGCAGAGTACTCAAATATTGCAATATGTTGTGCATTTTTTGAACTCATATTTTGTTATTTGATGAATATTTGTGTGAATGAATGGTATTTTATTGAATTGAAAAACTAAAATGAAATATTAAATGAATAAAATTGGAATTTAATGAATTGAAAAAAAATTGTTTTTGCCATAACATACCGAATTTAGATGTTGCATAAACCAAAATTTAGAAATCATTTTAGAAAACTTTCCGATTTTGGATCCAAAACGTTCTTTAAACCTCATAGTAAATTGTATTCAGTAAAATTTTCATCTAGATGAAATTAAATTAAGAAAAGAACACCATTTTCCAACTAAAAATTTTTCAAGCTTAAATTTTACGTTGAACACTCTTCTTCAATGTTCAGTGTGATTTATCTGCATTTAACACAAAAACCACTTATTTAGCTGATTGAAATACACCTGGAACAACAATAAATATTTTAAATTCATTGCTAACACTTCTTATCTTACGTATTTTGTCGCATGTGCACTATAAAACCAAGCATTAAACTGTCATTTTGCTTATTTACTTGTTAATGTCTAGACTCTTCGACAAGAATATAGAAAGATATTTTATTAACTCGAGAAAATAAACAAGTAATAGAATTTCGAAGAGAGAATTTACATTGGAATTTAATTTGATGTATTTTGTGTTGTAGTAAATTGCTAAATGTGGCTTAAAAATGAAATTCAAAGAGTATTCACGTATGTGCACAGGATAGCTTTGTATAGCTTTGTATTTAACAGAAAATTTTGTTGTTTTATGTTTTAAATGAAGGATAGTTATTTTGATACACTTATGTTGGTTTGTATAGAAATTGAAAATTTTCTTTGTCTATTATAATGAATTGTTGTTTCATATCTCCGTTTTAGTTGATGGCAAAGACAACCTCACTTTGTGTATGAACTTAAAAGCGGATATCCGTTTGGTTATGACATGTTAAAATACGTAAATTACATGCTTTGATAACTGGAACCGTATTTTGAATCTTATTTTTTTAAATTTTAATTTATAGTCGGTTATTATATTGAAGACGGGTACTAAACCCCACTGTAGCTAATACAAGGGCACTACCGCAGTTCCAATAAGTTCTTTTGTCGACCCACTTTAAGAAAAGACGAATTTTATTGAAAGATAACTATAAAAAAACCATTCAGAAACTTCAGCAAGCTCCTAAGAATGCTTCTTAGCAAAATTTCTAATTTCCTTGTATTGTACCTAGCTCTGTAATTTTCCACTATTTTTCATTGAAATCATGGCAATTGCTAGATAATCGATGCATCTCTAGAGCTTTTTCAATTTAAATTGATATGACGAATTTTACTTGCATAAATGAGCGTAAATAAGAATTGTTACTATTAATTCATAAAAATCCTTTTTCATCATGATGCAAGTCTGATAATAACGTAAGAAAAGCATATTTTGAGGAATAATTATTCAAATTATCGCTTTTTGGGGTTTTAAAAATCATCTCAAGTCATGATGATCGTAAAGCACTTGCGAAAAGATTAGTTCTCTGCACTTTATCTGATGTTTCCAAATTATTCAATGATTTTCAGTTGGATTTGAATCGCGTTTTTTTTAATTCTTCTCATTAATTCAAATAATCAGATTAAAATATTATTTATTATTATTTTTCTTCAAAACAACATTCATCACTAATTTCATGGCCTTATTAAGGATAATTGATAATCCAAATATTTTTCTTTTCTCATGTTCATTTTCATCAATAATTTATTCGATTTAACATCCACGCAACATAATAAATCTCGAAAATTTTATGATAATAAATAAACATAATAATTTCATATAATTATCTGTGTTTATACACCTATTTAATCAAAGTCAAGCATGTTGAGCACAAACAATAAACATTATAATAATTTTGATTGTCGGTATTTCACAAGACATTGAAGCAAGTAATATTTATGCTCAAAACTAATAAACACACATTAATTTTCAATCTAAATAATCATCAGGATAATGACATTAGTAATATGAAAGTTGGATATATTGCAGTCAAGTGAATGAACATCAATTATTAAAATATAGAGTACAACAATAAATTTACAGTATAAATTCCATGTATGAAAATGTATAAAATTTTGACAATACAAATTACTTTTTCATTGTAACATATATGAAAATAAAATGGATTATTCTAGTATTGTTGTTGTTGTTGTGTTTTTGTTGTGAATATGTTGAGACATTTTAATGCTTATGTTATTAATTATTGTGAGACGATTATTCAGACTTTAGACAATGTACAGACAAATTTGAATGGGAAAAATAAAATGAAACATTTTCCTTCCATAACAATGAAATTTATAGTTTGTTTTCTGTTTTTTATTTTTTAATAATAACACCAGACTTTTTGTTATAAATTTAATGCGATATATTTTCATTAATATTTTAAATGAAAATTAAATAAATAAATGACAATATATTTGCATGAAAATTTTAGATAAATATTATTTTCACAATAAACATATGATAAAAGTACGTACATAATGATTCATTACACATCATTCAATGAAAATTCATTCAATAAAAAAAATGAAATAATTAATTTAACCATAAAAAATTCAATCAGTCTTTTACATGTTTCATGGATAATTTTGGTGTCACAATAATCATCATGAAACAATTCAAAGAAAAGGACAATAAAGGAAATTGAAAGGCAATTAAAATTAATTTATTTATGAGTATTGGAAGACAAAATTCAATGGAAAATTTCAAATGAAGTCATAAATATTTGCACAATTTATCATAGCTCACTTCATCAAAGAGTGGTTGAAACATTTTCAATAATTTAATCAAATAACGTGTGGTTCGAAATCTTCTCTGCACGTTCACTGTAATTAAGTGAACAACAAGTTCAGAAACTTTGAGTGACGCATTTAATGAAATTTTGTTGATTCTAATTCAATCAAATTTTAGAAAACTTTATTCATTGATTACGTTTCAAGTCATGCAAATTAAGAAGTTTTCTCTATGATTTTCCATTTATTTATGATTTGAAGTGCATTCAAAAAGTTACGACAGACCACATTTATTAGCTAATTCAAAACCATTTCAAGTAAACAAAAGAAACTACAATTACCTTAAATGCAATTAAAGTAACTTAGTTTTGATTTGGACTTGTTATAAACCATTAAATTTTTACACAAATTAAATAACTGGAAGGACAAACAACGAGAAAACGAAGAGCATTGTATATAAATAAATTAATAGTAAAAACACACACATTTTAATGAAAAGCCATTTTCATCTTGAAAATAGAGTACTTATCTAATGGTTGGATATTCATGCTGTGAACAATATTACAAATAAATGCATCTGTTTTTTTTCTCACTTGTTTGCGTATCGATAGAAAATGAAGAAAAAAATTTGTTGGAAGAGATAAATTGTGCTGCATTGGTTAAAAGAACAAACAACAAAGAAGTGCGCTCAACTTGAAAAATTAAGATAATTTTATAGCATATAAGAAAGAGGAGATGAAGATGGAGAAGAAATGCTGCAATAAAATAATTTTCTTAAGCAAAATTACACTCATAAACACAATTTTGATAAAGGGAATGAAGACTGAAGCAAACAACTGCGGAAAATATTCTGCAAAAAGCATATCTTTTGTGTCAAGAGGTACTCATCTTCAATCGCCTTTTCTTAGTTCTTATTCTATTTTGTTTTCATTCAATATTCTACACTTTACTTCATTTTCTCATTATGCAAAATAATTCGTTTGCATACAAAAACTGCATCATTAAGATGATTATTTCTTTTCATGGAAAGCAGAGCTTAACCCATAAACCACCGCTGGTGGATTTTTCAACCAGTAACTTTTGAATATATTTTTTTCAAACTTTCAAGATAAATAATAAGAATTGTTTAACAGAGTTTGGACCAGTTATTTTAATTTTTTCCGGTTAAAATAAGAAAATTATTAGCAGAAATAAGACGAGAAGTCATTCAATTTTTTTCTCTTCGTGCAAGATTTTCGTACGTATTTCTATGGTATTATACCACACTTTCAACCGGCTCTCTCGTAAAATTTTTGTATAAAACTCAAATTTTTCATTGAAGTGAAAAGTGTTTACCTTCACGCAAAGAACAAATCCTAGAAGAAAGTTTTGCTCTAAACTCAATATTTCTAGGAGAGGCAGTTAATGGGTTAATAAAAAGTATTAATGATTTCCATTCCATTCGATCGAGGTTCAAAACCAGTCTCACAGACTGATTAAGCTTCTTTTGAGGCTTGAATTCGTCTCTTTCTTTGTAATTCATAAAAATATATTGAGAAAACGTAACGCGTAAGCTCAAAGTGAGCTAATTTCTAAATTTACTCATTTCATGATATAATTTATTGAAATTTCATTGCAAGATTATCAAAAAGAATTTCGAGTTTTTGTTAGAAATTACAGTTGACAGTAAAAGACACACTTTTCATTATTATCCATGTTCTTTAATAAACTTTCTTCAAATTTCATATAATTAATTTATTTTCTCAACAAGAATATCTTTGTGCATTTAATGTTCTTGTTATGACATTCACAATAAAATTTATGTTATGTCTAGATTGCATTTTTCCCATTAAAAACATTCTTCAAAAAAAACCAAAAAAAGAAAAAAAAACGTGGTATGATAGATAAATAGCCGGATAATTTTTATAAAGATTCTTTTTTCTTATACATTTTTTATTCACTCAAAGAAATTAGAAGAAGTTTTCATTATTAGATTATGTTTGGCCTTTTTCTTTTCTTATTAAAAAAAAAAGATAAGACAAAAAAATCTTAAATGAACTTAACAAACATTTTTCTTCGCACATTGATAGAATGTTTTTTATAATATACAAAAAAAATATTCACAGGAGAAAACGCAGCTAAGATGTTTGATGGTTTTCCTTTATTTTTCTTAATTCTCACAATTTTTCTTCATTTTCTCTGTGTTATCGTACACAAACACTTTAGGTAAATTTCAAAGAAGCAGTAAATTAAAGTTTTTCTTTTGCACTAAACCAGACTGTGTATAAATAAATATTTTTTTTTTCTTTTTTATATACAAATATAGAAAGCCACAAAAGTACACCACAGACACTGATTAGAAACATTTTCTTTTTTTCTTATTCAGTTTTTTTTTCTGTGTGTGTGCATACTTTGATACCATTAAGATTATGTATTATGGGTGTAGTTCATTCATCATCATGCCTTGCAAATAAATCGATATAAACTGAAAACCCAATTAAAACTTTATTACAGCATATAACAGTTTGTTTCTATTCATTACGTTGATTAACAATATATACATTGAAAATTTCTATAGTGATAAATTTATAAATGAAGCTTTGTGAGAAAAGTTGTTGCAAGTTTTAGTTTATTACATTAAAAATGACACAAGTTCAATTAAATTGAAGACTTTTGGGAGACATTATTATTACTATTTTATTTAATATTCATCAAGTGAATTGCAATTCTTTGTTTTTTAAAATGCCAATGTTTCATAGGAGAACAAAGAAGATTGATTTATTTTTAAAAGACAAAGGACTATTTTATAAATAAAATATGATTGTGTTTGAATAAAATGGAATTGAATTCTTTGAATAACAAAAGTTTTAATTAAATAACCACAAAAATATAAAAGCCATAAAAGTTTCAGTGGAAAAATGTTTTTTAACTTACAAATGAAGGAGTATGGGAATTGTCTCGACTGAAACAGGCATAAAAGTTAAAGCTCTCTTTTTTTTGTTAAATCACAATTTTTGCCGTCTCAGTTTCCGCCTCTGGTGACAAAATACTGAAGAGAAAAAACAATAATTTAATATAATTTTCATTTTTTCCAGGAAAAAACCATATTTTAATTAGATTTAGGTAAAAGTGAGTCTTCATGTTTGCTGAACTTAAGAAGATGCTTATACACAGGCCAAATATCTGTTATGCACAGAGCAAGCGATATGAACAAGCTCTACCACGGACTCAATGGTCCTATTGTGTTCATACTACTTCAGTCGAGACTTCCATGGTCTAATCTCGTGGCCCTACAATTTATTTATAAATCTTGACGGTTTACAGCCATCAATCGGTTTTGTTATGTTATGATAGCGTACTAGCCAGGAATCAGATTCCCAAGATCACCTCAGCTACTTTATATCTTTGGGCTTTTTGTAATCCACATACATCATTCAGTATGTACTAGTGTTGTCTTATCCTAATTAATGTGCATATTGTCTTTTTCTCGAATACTAAGAGTACTATGGATGATTCAGATAAATGACAATCTAATGTAGCGTACTTTTGGTAGGTGGTCACCCATCGAACAACGAGCACCATTAACAGCTGCTTAACCTAGTCGAACGAACGACTGTATGCTAAACCACTGCACCAATGGTACGCTCTCAACGGTACCATCAATCGGTATATTGAAGTATCTGCTCCTCACCATGGTGCATCGGATATTAGCCTTATTTCGAAATAGCCGCTTAGTTTTTTATACTATCTACAAAAACCAATGGTAAAAGCTTTGATTCGGTTATTTAACAAAACAGAATAAAAACTAACCAAATAACTTACCTTTTTAATACTCATATAAACTTAGAAAGATACCATCTTTGACTATTCAACACTCACACATATGCTCGTATAATTTTGATAATATTTACATCATAGATATCATGTTTATTAAATGTGTTCACGCAGAAACAATTAAAACAACATGCTTTTAAATACGGTTTTATTATGAAACTTTTTAACAAGCATCATCATCATGTTTATTTTATTTTCTGGTTTGATTGCTACAACATCAGTGAGGGTTGGGTTGTACTGTTTCATTTTTTTTATAGTTGATGTTCTTGACGACAATTTATTTTTTTTGTGTGTTTGTTAATTTTTTGTTTTATTATTTTTATCATCGTCACCCTCTTATAATGTTTCTCTGTTTTTTATTATCATTATCTCTGTTTATTTCTTCTTATTCTCTAATTTAATGATAATAATATAGACTTTATTTAATTTTATGTCACTGTACAATGTACATTATTACTTTGGTTTTTGAATTTTTATGTATATAACTCTAAATGTCATCATAATAATAATAATTTTGTATTTTAACATTTTATACAATTTGTAACAAGAAAATGAAAATTAACAACAATATGATGTTGATGAGCGTGAATTTAATTTTAGATACAAATTGTGGAGACGTCTGGTTAATAGTAAAGCAAAACCAAATTACATTGTAAATTTAATTAATTAGACAAGTAAAAAAAAAGATTTAAATAAAAATTGTGTTTTTAAACGCCCCCACTTATGATTTAACGCAAAAGTAACAGTAATTAATAACAATCTCTCCCACATGAATATATTCATAATAATTGCCGACTGTGGTATGTACAAGTGTGTGTGTTTTTGAGTGTATTCAAATGTATGTTGATGTAAAAGTTTAACAAGCCCATCATCACTATCATTATGTTAATATATACATTGAGGCTCTCTTTCATATTATAAAATTTAATTTAATTTAATTTCATAGTTTTATTTTTTCTCTGAACTGAATCGTTTCCATGAAATGAAATTGAAAAAGGAAGAATTTTATTTAAATTTAACATATTCTTTATTTTTTGAACATAATTTAATGTAAAATGTTAAAATAAATATTTTTAATATCAATTCCTGTAAAATTTTACTATTTTTATTTGAATTTTAATTTAAGTTGTAAAACTGACCAGGAGAATACATGATTTAATTTTAAGCAAGCAATAAATAAACTTTTTTTCCTGTACAACAACTTTCATATATGATATAACTCTGTGTGTTTAAATTTTAACAAAAAATATACATATATATTTATAAAATTAATTTATTTAAAACACTGGTAAAATACATTCATTTATATCATAGTATTATCATTATTATTATTATGCATAAAATTTGAAAATTTTTACTCCACAACACAAAAATTTATCTAACCATAATATGATGTTAAACTAAAAAGTCAGTACAATTATAACTTTGTTTGATATATAAAATTAAATTAACAACCGTTTTAATACAAGTTTGCCTTATGAAAATTTTTTGTTGTACATAAAAAAAAAATTGTCCGTGTTGTGGAAATTTGGTTTGAAATTATTAATCATGCATGTTAAACATTTTTATTTGTTATTTAATTTACAAACTCGTTTATTTGACTTGCAAAGTAAATATGTGTCATTTAAATCAACATTGAGAAATCTGCTATTTTGAAAATTTTTGTAAAGTTCGCTATTTTGATTTTTTTTGAAAAAACTGTAATTTTGAAAAATTCTGCCTCAATGAAAACCTGGAAAAAAATGTTTCCACCATTTTAATTTTTCATCGTTTTCAGACTCTGGAGACTCTCGTGTCCAATCCCTGAGGCCAACCGCAAAGCTAATTAGTTAAAGTTCATTCTTATAAGGTTTTTACCCAACAAAAAAAAAAGGAAATTGTTAACCTTTTTCAGGCTCTGGAGGCTCTCGAGCCCAATTTCAAAACCAATGAGTAATAAATGATCCTCATGAGCTCCTCTATCATCAAAAGAAAACCGATGGACCATTCCGGAGTTATGGATAGCTAGTAGTGACAGAGTGACGGCGGACAAACCTTCTTTTTCTTTCTGTAATATTTAATGAAAGTTTAAAGTATTTTTGAAAAAATCAATTTTTCGAGTCATGGAATAAGATTTTTGGTGACTTGATCAAATTCGTTGGCTTGGCATTTAAAAAAAAACAAATATTTGATTTGCTAACATGGATACTGATTTTACCAAACAAAGTTATAATTTATTCTCCATTCTCATTTTCAAAAAAAAAATCGTTCAATAAAACTCTTAAAATTGACACAACCATTTTACTTCTATAAGGATTTTATATAAATATTTATATATATTTAAAAAAAAAACAAAGTCTTTCTTTCATAAAATTCCATTAGATTTCGTTTTATTTTACTATAAATGGAAGCAAACTGTTGTTATTTAAAATTATTACATTATACAAAGTTAACAAAGATTTCTAATTTTCAAATTCATGATATTCATTTCTTTTCCTATTACAACTTTATTATTATTATTATTTTTTTTTTGTATATGTACAAATTAAATAAATTTTTTTTATTTCATGTAATATTATAAAAATTAGCACTAAATTTATATTATTTGATAACAAATCTAATAATAAATAAGTAACTTTTTAATCTAATAAAATTTGTGTAAAAGTTTGTCACCTTTGTAGAACTGTTGAAATCATTATCGATACGATACAATTACATAGTAAAAGTTTTGGTGAACTTGTTCCACCAGTTTGTGAGGGTGGTGATTGGACCGCCCGATGTGGATTAACATAATTATCACCCATAAAATGGTCTTTGTATATGCCATTTGTGTAGGCGAAATCAAGATAATTTTCTGTGGTTGTTGTTGAAGTGGTGGTTGATGGTGTTGCTGTTTTAAATTAAATTGAAGAGTTGACGAGAGAAAAAATATTTTATTATAATTATAATCAAATGCTACATTTAAAAAAAAAATCTAGATATTGTGGGAGTTCACTTGAAACGGAATTTGTAAGAAAAGGAAAATAATTCATTATTATTAAATTTTTCTGTGAAAAACAAGATTTTTTTTTCTAGAAAGCCTCAAGCAAGGTCTTCAAGCAATTATGATGATGATGATAAAAAAAAACATACAAAGGAATCAAAGGTATGCTTTTCATTTTTTTATATCAAGGTTATTTTAATGTCTAAAAAATATTTTCCTTGTCCTTCTTGTTATAATGAACCATTTTTTTTTTTTTTGATTTGAACAAAAAAGAATTTCAAAAATATGCAAAAAATATTTCAGTGGTATTTTTTAAAGAATTTACATGTAAAATTTCTTTGATTTAATTTATTTATTTACTTTTCAAGGAAGAAAAATAATTTAATTGACCTTTATTCAAGTTAAGCATGGTCTTTCTTGGCAATGAAATATGAATTTTTTAACAACTTTTAACCTTTATCTAAGAGCATTCCATGAAAATGTTCGAATGAATTCGTATAAAAATACTTTAGATCACTTAAGGTGCAATTAACTTAAAAGAGGCTTCACTGAAAAGTGACTCTCAAATATAAGTTGGAGCTGAAAGTTGCATATTTTCACTTCAATCTTTCGTTTCAAGGAAAACGCAAACAAATCAAGTCACCTAAGCTCTTTAGTCTCTAGTTACTTAACCAAATCAATTCAATTAAATTAAAATACTTCTCAAACAACGTTTCTTTAGTCAAATCAGGGTTTTTGAAATTATTTTCATTACTGTAATTGTATCTTTGTATTTTTGTGTACTTACTACTTCTCGTTGTTGGCATAGTACTTGTGGTTGTTGTGTATAACCGAGTTGTTGTAGTTGTTGGTTCAGGTGTTGCCGTTGTTGTTGTTGTAGTTGGTCGTCTCATAGCTGTGTGTGGATTTTCCAGTAAATTATTTTAATGCAAAAATTACAAATTTTTTAATTAATTAATTTTGTTTTATTACGAGCACAAAGTTTGAATTTATTGAATTAATATTAGGCAATAATAAAATTGTGGATGAAGCTTATTTGAAAGTTGATGTAATTATGGAATGTAACGATGATTAATTTTGTGTGCAATTAAAATGAAACTTTTGTTAAACAAAAGAAAATTGTGAAATTAAAAAAAAATTCTGCTACATGACGGTATTTGTTTTCAAAAATTAAATTGTCATAATAACTAGACTGAAGTTATGAACGACCTCATCAATGACCTTGTCAGCCTCGGAAGGGGTTTTTCTGATTCTCAGGACTCTTCTTGACACACTTCAGGTGTCATTAACGACTTTTACCCTGTTTTTTTTTGCTGTTTTTTAATTTTTTTCTCCGTGTCAATGCGAAAAACGACTAGATTTTCGACGTATTAAGGCTTTGATAAGTATATAGATTGCTAGATGACACGTATCGGGAGAAGTCCAGAGAGTCCAAAAAACAACTCTCTAAGCTGACAAGGTCGCCGATAATTTTAGTCTAGTGTCATAATACGTCTATGTAGAAAAAAAGTGAAACTCAGTCTCTCAACCCAAAACCCATTGATTTTTGAAATTTTTAATAATTTTCGTTTGTGTCAAATGTCGCCCCTCGTATCCCAGACATTTTGGATTTGCAATAGAAAAAAATGAAAATTGTATCATAAATAATACATGAAAAAAAAATAAGTTGTATCATGAGAATTTCCTAAAATAATAACATGCAATAAAAAATGTAAAACGAATAATTATTTCATGTACCATAAATCCTAATAGTTTTATTTGCCTTCCCCAAGGTATTTGTTGATATGCAAGTATAGGTTCCATCGTCAACCTCGCTAAAATTTTTTATTTTTAATAATATTTTTGATTTATATGATGATATTTTTTCCTCTTGAATTTCATATTTTTCACTGTTTTAAAAACAACATGATGACAAACACAAATTTGCGATGCACAAGAGTAGTGACATAGAAAAAAAAGTAAAAAAGGAAGAAAAAATGTTTTTTAAATTTTTATTATTATATAATAATGCTTTTATAAAGGGAATTGTGAAAGAAACACTCACAGACAATAGCATGGAATAAAATCATCAAGGATAAACAACAATAATGGAATAAAAAGGATAACAAAAGTTGATTCGAGTTAAGTATGTAATAAATAAGCATAAGCTGCTTTTAGTCATTTCAATTTAAAAATCTGTTGGAAATATTCATTTTTTTTTCATTTTTTATTTAAAAGTGATTTTTTACTATTATTTCAATTTGACTGAATTTATCTGATTTACAATCACACCAAATCAGCACTAATGATGAGGTTAGTGAATGCCTGATTTCATTTCAGACTGAAAATTAGGATTTGATTAATTTTACACAGACTAGACAAACTTACATTTCCATCCACACCACAGATTTCAGTTTCAAAATTTTCAAAAAAATCCATAACAACAATTTTTACAGACACACACATGAAATTACAGTTAAAATAAAGAAAGAACATTAAACACATGTAGCAACAAGATAACGTACAAAAAAAAAAGTTTATGTTTCCATGATTTTATTTTGCTCCTAATTTGAATTTATATACAGCAACTTATGTGACAGATATGAGGAAAAATTTTCAGGTGCAATGTTCATTTGAATATTTACGGGTGAACATGTGAAATTGGTATTTGTGTTTGTTGCGATGCTTATTTTTTTATTTTAAAATGTAAATAATGAAATTTGTTATCTGTGCTGGAAATTGTTAAATATTTAAAAAAAAAAACAGTTTTTTGTTTTATTTTTTGGGATGAAAATGTCAAAAGGATTGACAAAATATGTTACTATAACAAATTTGGATTAGAGTTTTCTAGACGAACAAGTTCCAGTTGAATAAAAGCGTAAAATTTTTATATGAAATATTTTTGTAGTAATTGAAATTTTTTAATCTGTGTTTCATTTTTTTTTCAAGAGTGTAATGACTGAATTTATTTGATTAAAATAATTGAAGATTTTTCATATGAGAAGGCAGCATTGAAGGTGAGAGACAAGAATAGCAAGGCAAAAAAGTTGAACCAGATCTCGTTTGGCTTTACATTTTTAAAATTACGTTTCAACGAATAGGAAACGAGATAAATGTAACCATGACACATTATTTGACATATTTTTTTAATTAAATCGACAGATATTGAAGTGAGGTGATGTTTCACAAGCCAAAGTCTGAGTATCTGGTTGCATGTTAAAAAAATCATCAATTAAGTTCAAAATGATGCATTATCCCATTCCATTGCTACCGAGTGCTATCAGTTTTCATTGAGAATTAATAATTCATTCATAAGAGCATTACAGAAATAAAATGCTTTCATGAGTGGATATTGCACTCTTTTTTTTGCTTTACAACAATCAAAGATGAAATGAAATTGATTTGATACCCGTATTAAAAATAAAAAATTATTATTGTCATCTTACCTGAGGGAAATTATTTCATCCTTTGTACCAGTTGTTGGCATTTGAGTTACAATTCCTGTCCCAATGCTATTGTGATTCATGCTATTTGTATTGTAATATTTATCAATATCGTATGCTTTTAACGATTTTGTTCCTTTAATCCAATAATTGACTGCTAACGGAAATGCTTCCACTGTACATTCGATAGTTACATCGGAATCGACATATGAACCGAATAATGTGCGTGGTGTTGTCACATTTGGTGCAACTAAACATAGAAAACAGACGGAATAGAAAGTAAAAAATAATTAAATTCAAAATTTATATTCGAAAATGCAGATATAAAAATAATTTTAGTAAATTTCCTGTCGAATTGAGAAAAAATGCGATTATTGAGGGGAATTGTGTCGTCTATTACATTTTTTTTAAAATCATTTAAATATTTAAAATTGTTTCAAAAAAACTCAAAAATTGTTATGAAAAGTGTTGAGGGTCCATGTAAATGCGATCGCGTTTATCGTTCACAGTTCAGGTCTTCATTTTTTTCATTTATTCAAGTACTTCGACACAGTAAACATTAAATTTAATAAAATTGCATACTTGAGACTGTACTTCTTTAAACTCAAATATTTATAGAATTATTAATGCTTACATTTAACATTTAGTACCACTCGTTTGCTGATAGCAGGTGGAATATCGTTGCTGGCTGTAAGAGAAAAGGTAATTTAATCACAATTATTTTTTTATCTCTTTTTTTGTATAAAAATAAATATTTAAAATACATTAAAAGAAAAGCTAACCTTCAAACAGTCAAAAACTCATTCAAGATTCAGTAAAATCATAAAATCAAAAAAAATTCAATTTCATAAAATTACATAAAAAATATAAGAGAAAAATTTTAAATTTTCACAAGAATGAAAAGTTTGATGCGTAGGTTAGATAATTACTTACCTATACATAAATAAGCGCCCATTTGTTCTCTTTGTACATTTGATAAATTGAGATAATTCCCACTGAAGGTGTCAACTGAAATTAAAAACAAATGTTTAGGTTACAGGTGATTTAATTAATTAACAAAAAGCTGGGATATAAATTTATGATGAATTACAAATTTAACTGAAGAAAATTGAAGGACAGGTTGAATTTTGAATTGAAAAGGTGCTATATTTGGAAAATTAATTTTTTAATTTTTATTAAAATATACAAATTTGATAATAAAAATGAGAAATATTAACCACAAGATGGTTAAGAAGAGTGCATTTCGATGGGACTCGATTCAATCAATGAACTAGTTTGACGCTTAGGTGGACCATTTTCAGACTCTGGAATCCAAACTCTGATTCTTAAAAGTCTTAAAAAAAATAAAGAAATTAAATTTGACTGGTTGTCAAATGGTTAAATTGGAGTTGATGGATGTAATTGACAGCCAATTCAAATAGTTAAGGGCACTTAAACGCAATCGAATGCTAAAGATGATTGAAATATAAGGTAAGGTTAAAATGAATGGAATTGTTGATTTGAAAGCATTCAGGCGTCGATTCGTCATTTTAGTATTGAAATTTCATTCTCAATGTGAGGCATCAAGTAATTGAGATGCCATTCAATGTTTCACATTTTCCACTTAATATGGATTTTTCTAAACAAAAACTCGAAGCACGTAAAATAAATAATAAACATTTTCAGTTTTACCTTTTATTTGAGTTGCGACTCTTGTGTAAGCATTCATTGTTTTTATCGTTGTTGTTCCTCTAATATTTGTCGTTATATTTTTACTTTTATTGCTATTTCCACTGCTACTTAATCCATTATCATAATTACTGTTGCTAGGTATTGACGATAACCAAATTGGTGCTCCATCATTTCTACGCCACGTTATACGGGGAGTTGGATGACCGTGTGCATTGCAGTAAAGTGATGCATTTTCACCCTCTTTTATTGTCAGATCACTTGACGATTCCTCATCTGATATATCTGGTGGCACTGTTTCAATAAATTTTTTTATGAAATAAATAATTTAAATTTGCACTTTATTCGTTAAATTGCAAATATACGACAATGAATGACCATAAATATTGAATCACAAATGAAATGAAATGAAAATTTAAAAAATTAGGGTGACAATTCATGAATGTTCTGTTTAAAATGAATGACAATTCAATGAAAAATGATCATACACCCTAATTTGAATAAAATTTTATAGGATACCACAATGACATATATATACTTACAGTAAATATCGACACAACCTAGTTGTTTTTGCATCGGAGTTGTATTAATTTGGCACATATAACAACCACGATCCGATTCCCGCACCGATTTAATTTTCAATGTCCACACAGTGGCCGTTGATTCATCATGGGTGACAGCATATCTTGAATTATGGGTCACCACGCGATTGCCGAGAGCAAGGACCGTTTGATCTGAGGCACGCATCCATCCCACTTTAAAATTACCTAAATTTTTTACACTACAACTTAAGGCTGCTTCACGACCAATTGGCACACTTGTATTTTCAATGGGAGCACCAAAACTCGGTTGCTCATCATCTGTTAAGTAATGGTCGATACGTGAATCTGTAATACCTTAAAAGAGAAAAGCAAAAAAAAATTATATCATAAATGTAGCAATAGAATATAATAATGATAATAATAAAAGAAGATGAAAAAAAATATAACGTGTTTATTTATTTATTGTAATTTTTTTTCTTTGTATTTTTTTATGAAATTGTTTTTCCTGTCGCGTTTTCCATTTCCACACAGCCCACGTGCGACACAAAAAAAACACACTAAACGTTCTGTTTTCATATTACCTTTAATTTGTAAGTTAAAATAAAAATGCTAATCTCTGTGTTTTTTAACGTAAAAAAAATTTTAATAAAATTTAATAAATCTTTAAATATTGATGAAAAAACACATTAAATTGACACTCCCTCATGCATTGATAACGAATTTCGCTTTAATAAAATAGAAAAAAAAACTGATTTTATGATAAAATCGCTTTCGAGATTTTTTCTTTTTATTACAATGATAATAATTCAAATACACGTTGCCAATTGCTAAAGACGCAGATGTTTTCAAGTACTTGTGATAAGAAATAATAACATGGTTTAAGAAGCTCACATAATAAAGGAATATATTGAAATAAAGTGAACGATGGAAAACAAACAAAAAATAAAAGAAAATAAAATAAAAAATTGAAGCAAAAATTATTTATGCATTTGATACGTGACAAATTATTCATTTTTTTTTTAAATAAATTCTATAAATATTATTTTTTTTTCTTCACATTTTTGCATGTTTGCCCGTTTATAAAAATATAAATCTAGGAAATATTAACAAAAATAAGTGTTGGCTTTTATTAATATTTCACTGGAATTTTTTTTAAGTGTATTTTTTTTTTCATTGAATAATAAATTTTCAGTAATATATCTATTAAGACTGTTTTTTGATTCTTAAAATATTTATCGTTATTTGAATACGGATTTCGTTTTGTATTAAAAAAGTTACTTCAATCAAAGCTCGATTTATTTGGTGGATTAAATCAAGGGAAAATGGCAATTCTTACAATTCAATTTTAAGTATCTTAAATTCGTATCGTGAAGTCTTTAAGGCCCATTTCCTTTAAAATAAAATTTGTCATGTGCCAAAAATTAACTTTAATGGTCACTCTAATTTTTCAGAAATATTTTTTAACAGTGCACAAAAAAATGCAAAAAGTAAATAGAAAGAAATTTCATCGAGCTCTTTGATTCATCAATTGTAAGGTTAACAATAATTTCTATAAGAATTTAAATTTTTTAATGGCATTTTTAATTTTCGTTTCGGATCTGTCGAGTGCGATCATATTGGTAAATAATGTCCATGAAAGTAGGTTCGAAAATTGTGCCAGGAATTTCTGCAGAGCAAAAACTGTCATAATTTTGATTGATTTCTTTGAAGGAAGATATTCGCCTGAAATTGAGATCAGCAGACTGACATTTTTTGACAAGCTCACATGGGAAGAAAAAATTCTTCTCTTAAAGTTAAAATGAGATGACTTGAAATCGAGCTGACTCACATTACTCATGCTGTTCTTTAAAGTTAAATTTAAATCATGAAATTTAATTTTCAAAAGATTCATATACAGGGTAATTTATATTCTTTCTGGTGATCTTTTTTGCACTTTATCGCACTTTATTGCACCCGTAAATCGCGCCTGCCTGCTCTTCTTTGCTTTTTATTGCACTTTATTGCTCTTAATCTTAAGAGCAGGCAGGCGCGATTTACGGGTGCAATAAAGTGCGAGAAAGTGCAAAAAAGATCACCAGAAAGAATAAAAATCACCCTGTATGTAAAAAGTTAGCTTTTGAACATTTTGTAATCCAAATTTAATTATTTTCGGTACACATGAAAAAAAAAGTTAAGCCAATCGGTATTTTATGAAAACCTTTCCATATTTTTTCTCTGAAAAATAATTTGTATGAGTTTGAATATGAATGATACATTTTAAAGTGATCCTTAAAAAATAATGTACAATGTAAGTAATCATTTACATGATATTTGTTGAGAGGATTTTCCGAGAATCAAAAAGTTTACTTGGAATGTCCCATATATGCATTTAAATGTGAACGAAGGAAAAAAAAAGAATAAAACCCTAGACAATGTGAAACAAATTTTTGAACCGAAATATCTTTTTAAAATAAAAAAAAAAATAATACAGAAATGACAACAATAATAACCAGGAAAAAGGAAACAAAATTTCTATAGAAAATGATTTTATCTGCAATTCTCTAACAATACATTGATTGTTTTAACCCACATACAAATAAATATACGAAAAAAATAAAATAAAAATATAACTGCATCAATAAGAAAAAAAGAAGCAAAAAAAAGAAGAAAAATTGAATGTGACCAAATGTGTCTTATATATGCCTTAATATCCAACAAAAGATGTTATTGGCATGCAAGCAGGATATTTTTTGTCATAAAAATGAATAAAAATTCAAAGAATGAGAAATAAAAAAAAGGAACCTTTTGTGTTGAGCACACACACACACACATACGCACATATCCATACAGAAATGTTACCAAATCATCATTATAATAATGGTGTGCGATACTGATTTTCTATAGTTTTGATTACATGAAAATAATAGATACAACTAAAAAATAAAAGCAAAATAAAAATAAGGAAAAAATACAAGAGAGAAAAAAAGGTAATATTTTAGTTTCATATTCCTCAAAACTGTTCAAATGTTACGGAAGCAAACCATTTATCTGTTTTATGTCAACTTGTTGTTTAGTCTTGTGTTTTCGGGGAAGTGGGTGTGGGAAAATTGTTTTGAAAGATTTAGTATTGTGTATGTACTTTAAAAAGGAATGTTTTTGATAAAGTTTTGAAGGCATACATAAAACAGATAAAGTGTGAGCAAGAGATATGAAACAGGATATTTTGTAAATTAGGTTATGGTAAAGGAAACCAACT
This sequence comes from Culicoides sonorensis, assembly GCA_900002565.1. NCBI lineage: Eukaryota > Metazoa > Arthropoda > Insecta > Diptera > Ceratopogonidae > Culicoides > Culicoides sonorensis. The sequence continues at coordinate 875,522 of LN483357.1, forward strand.
TGAACAAGTTAGAAATTGTTGTGTGTTTAAAGTGAATTCAATTTAAACAATATTTTGTTAAAATATTTTACGAAAAATTATTGGAATTGAATTTCATTTTGAGCATTTTCAAAGAAATTTAAAAAACATTTCAAAATTGAATGAAGCGGCCTTTTTCGAAAAAAATCTTGAATTTAAAGGCAATTTACTTGGATTTTACTGTCAATTCTTTAAACAGAGAGCATAAGATCGGTCAATAAGCAAAGGCGGATTGAAAATTATTGACGGCCCGGGGTATTCTGTATAATTTCTTTGAAATTTACGCTAAACTTAACTTTTACAAGACGATCGACTGCAGCCTTTCTGGCATTCGACCCGTATGGCCAATCCGCCCAGTGAATGAGAGAAATTTTTCACACATTTTTAATAGGAAATCAAATCATATCATCATATGTTTTTTTTTTTCATAATCCAATAACATTTTATTCAAATTAGTAAAAGAACCTGCAATTATATTTCATTTTTTTTCAACATTTGCATACAGACAAATCATTAACATGAACGTTACTTTTTCCCTATTGTATCATTCCAATTTGAGTCAGCAGTAAAAAAAATAAGAACATTTTTTATTTAAAAAAGAACAAATAATAAATGTAGATGAAATTTAAAAGCAAACAACAAACATTTATTGTTATGATGCTTCAAGTGTGAATTTTCTTTTTTTTCTTTCTCATTTGCTCTATTTAGCTTCTCGTCGTTAGAGGAAAAAGTCAGTTTTTTTTTTCAAAGTATTTCAGTACATTGTTAAAAAAAATAAATAAATAAATATATTTTTATATAAACATCACATCAAAGGTACTTTGAGCAAAAGCAACAAAAAAAAAGAAGCTTAAAGGCATTTTATAGTGTTGACAGTTGTTATGTGATTGTTGCAAGGATTGTGTTTACCACTTTAATACATTTTCCTTTGCAAAACGCTACTGTTACATTTTTTTGTTACAATTTTTTTTTGTTATTACAAAGTGATTTTGTTTTTTTTTCCTCTGTGCTATTTAACTTTCTGTAAAACAATGTGATATTTTTTTATATTAATTTTTCATTCATAAATATTCGTGTGGCACTGTATGTGAATGTGAACAAACAAACAAAAGGGGTAACTGTTGTTTAATATAAAAGCAAAAATGAATCGTAAGAATCTTTTTTTTGTTATTTTCAATGTTTCTTTTTTCTTCCTCGTTTTTTTTTAACAAAATACCTGGAAGCTGTATTTGAAGAAAACAACTCATGAAAAGTTTTGTTATTGTTTTTAATGCTTTCTTGTGTATACATTTTTGTTTGTTAATTTTTCTCAATTTTATGTTAGGGGATTGGTTTAATAATAATTATTTTCTGTTATGAATAAAAGATTTTAAAAGGAAAATTGAATGAAATTTATTCTTAAAGTTAGCTATCCTTCAAGCTGAGTGGAGGTGGATTAATGTGAGGTGTATGAAATTGAATTTCGAAGAATATCTTTAAGTGAAAAAAGTCAGACCAGATCTAACCTCCCCCGTCAGTGACCCTAATAGAGAAAAATCACCACTAGACATGTTCATCAATACAAGGAGGTTCATAATTTAGAATATAAAAATCCTGCATTGAGAAGAAACGATTTTAGAGCGATTTTAGTGTTTTTTTTCCCTTTACTTCATTGTTTATTAAAATTTTATTCAAAATTTAATGCTTCTAGACACTCCTTTTTAAGTAAATGGGTCCCTTGATTTGAATCTACTTAGAAAAATTTAACAAATACCTATAAGTGACCTGACACCAACCATGTTCAATGATCGCAATTTCGCAATTTGACAGAAAATACACCTAAAATTAATGAATTAAAACTGAAAAAGTTATTCTTTGTCAAATATTATGCGAGAAAAAAAAACAAAACTGAAACAATGAAAGTTTATTTTTATATAAATGAAATGATACAAAACAACGCTAAACAAAGTTATAAGTTTTGCTGCATTTAAGAACAATAGACAAATTTTTCGCATGAATACCTTAACAGATTTTTGCCCTGGGAAATTATTTAGCGATTTTATTAATACAATTTTTTTTTTGTCATCCTTATTTTTTTTCTTATTGCAATGAAAGTTGGTTTTTTACTTGTAAAAAAATAAAAACAAAAATTTTTTTTGAATTTTGTCTTCCAAGTTACACTGTGCAACAAAAAAAATATTTAATTGCGATTTATAAAATTGAACAAGAACAAGTTCAATTGTTGAACTGTTTGGAAATAGTTTCTCAGATTATAAAGTTCCTTGTTACTATTATTTTGGTAGTTCAATGGTATTCTTTTTATTTCTTTTTTGCGGATGCAACGACAAACAAAGTTTATTTCAATTTGTGAAAAGAAAAAATTAAATTTTATTATTTTGTTTCATTTCAACAAAGTTTTCCTATTATTTTTTATTTTTATTGGTTCATAACTAAGTTTTAAACGCCTTTACTTGTCCTATTATTATAATAATTTTAAGTTTTATGTTAAAATATATATAAATAGAATACAGGTTTGGCAATGGTATAAGGAAATAAACTTTTAACTATGAAATACTTTTATGGCTTTTCTCGTAATTATTCATAATTCACTTAGTAAAGTGTTTGTTGAAACATATGAGAGTCAAAAATGTTAAGAAAATGGCTAAAGGTGTTTTGAAAAAAAAAGGGAGAGAATGCAATTAATATTCAAATTGAAAGGGCGGCAATGCTCTGTCGCGCGTGAATTCCTAGAAATTAGGTCTCTATGCACAAAAAAATTCTTTAAATCATTGTAATGTAATTGGCGGTGTATTTTCATATTAGATTTCATATTGAAAGTCACTGTTCTAATTTTAGCTTTAATCCATATAAAATTGATGAAATTAAGATTTTATTTCTCGATACGACTTTCAATGCTATGAATTTTAATGAAAAAAAAACACTCTCTCAATGTTGACATGCCTTCGTAAACAACAATTTTGTATAGAAATAAATTTTATACATGTTCATTTAACTCTAATAAAAAAATAATGAGTATAAGCTGCTTTACACGTCACAGCAAAATATTAAAAAAAAAATCCCAGTACTAAAATATTTACTTTTGATTTTATTTTATAATAAATATGATTTTTCTTTGATCTCATACATGAAAAAGTAACAATAATAATAATAATAACATAAAATAAATGATTTTGTCATGTAGGAGGCGAATATGAAAGCAAATAATATATAAAATTAATAATCTATGCTTTTCACATGCTCTCATGGTTTATATTCATAAAATAACATTTCAGTACTTTTCTTATCAGAAATTGTACAGACAAAAGTTCACACAAATCAATCTCTTAACAGTGTATTTGAAATAAGCCTCATATTATTTCACACACTACATGATATTGAGAGCAATAATAAAAGTAGGGATTATAAGTGTTTGTTCATATAATGCTATGACTTGGTTGAAAGAAAAAAAATGCTTATTTTCTTTTCTAAGAATTTTGTCAAAGCTTTAATATTAACAAATTTTCTGTAATAAAAGTCAGTGTAAATAAATTAGGAAGACAAAGTATTAAGAAACAATTATTATTTATATGCGAATACAAGGGATTTTGTGGTATGTGTTGAAATAACTTTGGTATTTTTGTTTGATATTATATTAAATTTACTGTTTTCAGAGCATAAAAATTTTCATTGTATTTGAAAACAGTTTATTGTAAATAATTTGGTGTTTCAAATACTAAAATATTTTACTTTAAAAAAAATTTATCAGTACTAAAATACAAAAAACCGTAAAAAAATTCATTGGAAAGAAAAAATCTAATCAATAGTTTTAAATTGTTCTTAAATGACAAAAAAAGGATGATGATTTTTTTTTGTTTAAATGAAAGGCACTTTAATAGTTATAATAATGCCATTCAATGTTTTAATATAATCTTAGAAATAAGCAATAAAATAATGCAAAATGGCCGATGATGATGATGATGGGATAGTAAAAGGATAAACAAAAAAAAGAAGAAGAAAATATAAAAATCTAAGAGCATCAAACACCAGCTGAGTCACGTAGTTAATCGATTTAGAAAAACTTCAAAGTCATTGTGATTGAATGTAGCAAAAAAAAATGATAGAATTGGTTTGAATTTTACATGCAAGTTAAGTTTTTTTTTGCTTTGTTTTCTTATAATTTTGCATTTTTTTAACAAATTATGGTAAAATTTGATGACTTTCAAATAAAATTTTTTGATATTGCGAAGTAGGGGTGGAAAGTTCGCTTCACAATAAAAAATTATTGATTCGATTTGAGGAATGAGTTCGACTTATGAAATGTGGGAGTGAACTTAAGATCTTGGGTCATAAATTGATGATTAAGAAACTTTAACGGTTTTAACCATTTTAGGCTTTAGAGCCCAATCCTCCTTATTAATAAACACTGTTAGTTGAAAACGCTCCACAGTGCCAAGTCTTTTGGTCCTCAGATGGAGATTTTTGATTACTTTTTTTTTCAGGTTGTTTGATGGATGCAATTTTTATTGCATTTACTGTTAATTTGGATAAAAATTTCGACAATTATGAGCGCTCTTGCAATCCAACCTTATAATGTAGGGTCGTTTTCAAATTACAGTGAAGAAAACTTGAATTTTATCTTGCAAAATCCACTTAAAATTAATCAAGTGGTTCCAAAATTCCATTTGAAATGGGTAAAAAATGACTTTTATGACAATTTTTTTGTCATGTCACGAATTTCCATCATCACAATGAAAATTTTTTGATACTTTTTTAGCATTAACTCTCGCAATGGAGCTAAAATCCCTCAAACTGATAAAAACTAAACAAAAAGGGATTATTTTTAACGTATTAACCACCATTCACTGAATCAGATTTGTTTTGCTGTGAATTTTCTGTATTCAAACCCATAATTTATGTCAAAAATATATTTTTTTAAAATTTATTTGACGTGACTCTCACTTTATACACCAATTGTTTGCATGTATTTTTGTGTCAAATAAATTCAAACCGAGTATAAAGTTGTCATAAATACGTTGCACATTGAGAAAAGACAGGCAAGAAACCACAAACATTTCCTACAGTTAAATATTCAAAAATTACAAAATTTCTCAATGTAGTCACTTCGCTACAGATGTTCAAATGAAAATAAGCGGAGCAATAATGAAAAATTTGAAAAAGGAACGATCACGCATTTTTACCATTGAAAAAAAAATACTAATAATTCATTCATGCTATTTATTTCAGTATTTTTTTTTATTTGGTTGAAAATTTTATTTAAGAACTTTTCATCTTGAATTATTTTTTCGCAAATAAGATCTGATAAGAATATTCATGAAATGAATAAAATGTTGCTTTATTTTTTTTACATTTTAGCGTATAAATTCACTATCAACTAAAATTCATACAAACATACAAGCAGTTATGAGTTAGTTTGAAATATGACCCTTTATTATGACGTATTTATTATCCGACCGTCACATTTTTTGAATTTATATGCTAAAGATAGGTACTAAACTGAATGTACATGTTACATAAGAGACGAAATTTATTTTCTTTAGTAGGCTCATCAGTATATATTTTACATTTTTATCATTCGTCGTTGTCTTTCCTCTCAATCCTATTCACTTTAGTTGTAGCTATGCTAGAAAATCTTTCTTTTTCCAGTTCCAACAATAATAACAACAATTTCAAAAAAAAAAAGGTAAAGAAAAATTGTGATATGCAAGATGGTAGATAAGGAGCAACAACGGTGAAATGTACAAAGATGAATAATAAATAAATATCTTCTCTCAGTTACTCTTTTTTTTTTGTTTCAATGAAAAAAATAAAATGGAAATGTAAAATTTTTACAAGATCTAATAATAATAATACTAAGATAAAAAAAAAATGGAAAAAAACTTCAACAGAAGAACTTCTATTATTATATTAACATTAGACATTTAATTTTATTTTTATCATTATACACATAAATTATATTATAATAAAAAAATACCTCGTTTTCCTCATTTGACTTCAGTTTAAGTCACGCTTATGATTTATTTATTTGAAAAATATGAGATGAAAATTTGTAATAAAAAAATATGAAAATGCTTTTAAATTATTATTATTATTTCATTTCATTATATTTCACAATGAGTTTCATTCCACATGAAAAATAATACAACAGCAACCAACTTTAACCAATTTCAACCACTTAAACTTAATTCAAATAATATGACGTTCAACTAATGAAAAGATGTCATAGAATTTAATGAAATTGTGACTTTGCATTTCCATGTCGTACACAGTGAATCAAAAATTATCTGAAATTTAAATTCATTGTCTCAAGAAATTGGAATGTTAAAAAAATTGAGAAAAAAAATTGTGGTTTTACAGATTTTACACATTCGTGAGCAGTGGCTTAGGGTAGTTGGAAGATTGCGGTTTCAATTCTCTCATTGTGTATTGTACATCAAGGACGATGAAATGGTGATGATGATGAAAACTATGCAATGAAAGTTTTTATGCCATAGCAACATTTTATTCAGATTTTATATGTCACATGTTTAATTTTTATACTTTTTTTGCATTGTGCGCTTGGTTACATGAAATTCACTATTTTATTATTAAATTTATAAGGAAAAAGTATCTAAAACAATATTTTTGAATCCAATATTTTAAATTTATTTGATAAATTTTTATTTTTCTGATCACAGTATTTGATGTTAAAAGCATTCTGTCAAATTTCCTTTAAAAATCAATGAACTGGGGGTTTGTAATACAAAAAAAAAACAAAAGAACTTGTCATGAAATGTCTTTTAATGCTAAAAATATTTGAAATTTAAAATTTTTCTGAAATGCACCAGAGAAACAAAGACGAATATTTATCAAACCTTTAAAAAGAAAAATTATTCAAATTGATGCATTTTTTCTTGTTTGGTATTAAATTTTATCAGAACGATTTCCACTTCATTTGAATAAGACGAGCAAAAGACATTTGAATCCATTTTATTGGGTTAAGTTGATACTTTTACAGCATTTCATGTCGATTTCGAAAAAAATGTGCTAGTAAGACATTTTATTAGTCTCCTGTTTTTGATGATAAACTTAGGTAAGGTTAGGTTTTACAAGGGCACCATCGTGGTCTCAAAGAGTCCTATTGTGGTCTCCTCGATAAAAATCGATGATAAACTTTGAAATTGCAAGTTAAATTACATCTCTAGGAATGCGCTCAGTCATAAGAACGTTCTCTTTTTTTTGTTTTTTTCCTTTAAAATTAAAAGAAGAAAAAATCAGTTGAATTGTCATAACAAAAGTACTTTAATTTAACAGAGGAAGAAAGTTCATACAAACTTTAGTGCATATATTTTCATATATTTTATAAACATTTCAGTCATTTTATACTCTTGACATTTTATTTCTTATTCAAAAAAAAACTTATCTTTTTAATGTTACTTTTCATTCTTGTCTAAATTATACATCAATGAATGTAAAAATGCTACAAATGAAAGAAGAAAATAGTAAGAGAAAAAAATATATTTTAATATGCATGAGGAAAGTGCACTCTTATACGAAAATTTGTGTAATTTTTCAAGGAAATGTAAAGAAAGCATAAAATTTCTTTCTTTCACCATAAATGTCAGTTACATCTTTTAGTTGTCATCATCGTTCTTGTTCACATTGAAACAAAATAAGATCAAAACATCAAATTTCTATACAATGACACACACACACACACACACACATTCACTTAAATCCAAGTTTATTGTTAGTACAAATTTTAAGTAGTATGACGAGGAAGACGAAAAATTCATTTATGTGTGTGTGTGTAATATTATGCCATAAAACCTACTTTAGCTACTTATACTAATAAAATTTATTATGCAACTTGAATAGATGCGTTTCATTTCAACACATATTCCAAGAGATTATTCTATAAAATATCAAGTATTATAAAATGAAATTGCTGCATTTTATGTGTTAAAATTTTTCTTTTTTCACTGTTTCATTGTAAAAGTGGATGTGGAACATTTTGTTGATATCATAATAACATTACTTTTGTATGTACAAGAGAGAAATTTATTTAGATGTTTATATTTTGAAGGCGGCTTATCGTCGATCATTATTCATATTAAATTTATTTTTTGTATATAGTCAAGTTGAATTATGAAAATATTCTGAAGGCATGTCAAAAAGTGATGAAGTTTTAAGACTAACATGAAAACACATTTGTTTCATACTGAATTTGGTTTTTTTCTTACAACAGTTGTTAGGAGTGCAAATAAATTAAAAATGATAAATTGAATTGAAAATATTTGTTGTTTGTCGTATTATGATGTTAATCTGTAAAATTATTGAGTAAGTTTATGTCTGTTTGGTTTTTTCAGGGTTTTTTGAGGTAATGTCTGAAATTGAAGTAATTTTTTTGAAGTTTCATTATCAAAGTGCATCTTCATATGACCAGAACATCCTATAAATATGCCAGTTGCCATGTGACGCTAACTAAACTTATTAAGGAAAAATTCAGAATAACGATAGACAAAAAATTCCTGGTTTTAAAAAATCAGCAATTTCGGAAATTGTCGCGTTCTTTAAAAATTCTACGATTTAGAAATTTTCCGAGAAGTTTTCTCGATTTTCCGTGGTTTTGGAAAATTTTTGATTTTCTACGATTCTTGAAAAAGCCGCAGTTTTCCGTAAATCACTTTGAAAAATTCAACCATTTTCTTTAAACAGTCAGACGCAATCATAACGCACAGCATGAGCGCCACAAATTTTCGTAAATTTTATCCAAATCGACAAGTTTCTTAGATAATTTCATTTTAACAACACAAACAGTCATCTAAATATTAAATTACTGTAATAATATTTGGAAATAACGAAAATTGAAATTAAAGCTCAATCAAATTTATACTGATTAATTTCAATTCATATCATATATTACTTGGTATAAATTTTGTTACAAATTTTACTCAGTTATTGGGAAAATTACAATTTAAAGATGGGGAAAATACAGATGAAGTAAAAAAAAATAAAAATCATCATTGAATGACACCAATTTTTGCAGTTTCATGTAATAATGATGTTATTTTTTTCCTTTTATAATATTTTTTTGTTTAAATTGAAATTTTGTTGTTAAAAATAAATCATTAATCATACTAATAATAAAAATAACTATCACTCAAGTTAAATCCGGACGTCTTTCACTATTGTTATGGTTTTTAAGAAAAGAGAATTTTTTTTAAAAAAAACAAGAACTTTTCAAAAAATAACAAAAACTTTGGATCATTACAAAATCCAGGATTATCATGTCATTAACAAATTTGAAATTATTCATCATTTCATGGTGTTTATTTTCAATGTTCTTATAAAAGTAATGAAACAAAAAATTGTATTTAAATTTAATTAAATATTAACTCTTTTCACTTAGTAATTCAAAAACAAAACAGATTTCATTGTTTTAATTTTTTGTGTCTTTTTGTGATTTCAATGAGAAAAAAAAGAAAACAAAACAACATAATACCAAACAAAAAAAAATTAAGTTGGAAAAGCCAAGGATTATTTTAAACGAAAAAGTGAAATGATTAATGTTTTGCATTTTTTATTTTCACTTAGTAACCACTTTGAAAAAAAAAGAATTTAACAAACATAAGGACTAACTTACAGTGAAAGAAAAAGATAAACTAACAGATTTTTTGTCGACCCTTTTTTATTTTTATTCTATTCTTTAGCAATTGAAATTGAAATGAAGCAGAATGAGTGGGGGAGAAAAAATTATTTTTTGAAGGAATTGAAATGATCTGATAGTGTGGCTTTGATGAACTTTCACAAGTTTTTTTTTGTTTGGATGGATATTTTTAAACAGCGATTTATTTTTTATAAAGAGACTTAATCAGTGATGGTATCTTAAAATGAAATAAAAAAGTTCAGTTGATTCAATGTAAATATTTCATTTAACAATCCCAGTAAACAGGTTTTGAATGTATGCCGAGTGCACATTTCAAAAAATTCATATTTCAAGACCCAATATTTAAAAAAGATTAGAATTTAAAAAAAAAATGTTTCTGGTTGTTTTCAAGGTTCGAAAATTGATTTTTTATCGACATATGTTCGTTAGTTACAGGTCACACCTATGTTTGAAAACTAAGAAAATCAAGGTCCAAAGTCGATGAAAAACAATTTTCTAATCTCCAAACAATCAAAACCATTTTTTTTAAATTCTGATTTTTTTGAACTATTTGGCATTGAAATAAGTTCATTTTGAGCATAATTTAACAAGTTTTTATTGACATTCTTACAAATAAATCATATAAAAAGAAAATGCCTTAAACTAACTGACTAACTAAGTTCAATTAAAGTCATAAAAACATAACGAGCTGCATAAACAACTTTTAATGATACCTTTATAGCAAAAGATGAAAACGTCTCGCTTTAGGAAAAATAAGCAAAACGAATATTGTGAGAGAATAATGGCACATAAAAAGTAGAAAAAAGTATTAATCTGACCGTGAAATTTACCCATTAGCGCATTTACAGTGACAGAAAATCATTGCACATGAGAGTTTTTTGAGCTGTATTGTGAGAAAACGTAAATTTAAGCTCAAAATTCTGTATTTTCCATTTTTTTGTCAACCCAAAACCAATAGGACACCAGTGGGAACACGGTCCATTACTTTCCCATCCCCCTCCTGGATATTACTTTGATAAACTGGAATATGAATACCCAGACAGCACAATTATCGCATTTTTTTTCTCAAAATCATCAGGATATACCCTTGAAAATAAAAAAAAGGAGATAGATAAATTGATAGTACGACTTTGAATAATGTGTATGCCAGGAGAATCGAAGAAAATGATACAAAACATCATTTTTCATTTATTTATGTTATTTTATATATATATATTTTTTTTTGTTGGTCCATAATTCACCATTATTTGTATATTTTATTTTACTTCCCGCTTTTTCTAACCTACATCTTTTAGTATCAGATCGAATAAAGGTTGTCAGCTAATTCGATACAGTGCTATTTATAATATTATGAATGGAAATAAAGAGACTTTGTGCGTGCACGGCTGTTTTTCACACTGAATGATCAAATAAATGATTTGACCTTTCGAATTACATTTTTATTTTAAGTTTACTTAGGCGTGATTCTAAAAGTAGATACGATTTTTTTTCAACTTTGATGGAAAATTTTGCCATCAATGTCCACACATATGACGAACAAAATGACGTTATTTGTATTGAATTTGATAAAATCACGTCAAACTTAATTTAATTTAATTGAATTGAAAAGCAAACACAAGTAAAGATTTTTTTTTTAAATTAAAATTCCATTTATAAATAAATCTTTTGATGAATTTTTAATCAAAAATGACTGTGAACGACTTGTGTAAATGAATGATTAGGTATTATCCTGATTTTTCTAATGCTTTTAATTTTAACGCATAACTAAGCAAACATAATCAAAAAAAAAATTAAATAAGAACAAAATTATGTATACAAAAGCTGTGAATGGTACAAAAAAAGGAAACAACATAAATAAAATGTTGAAATGAAAATATTAATGAAGATGAATAGCGTAATTTTTCAGTGTAAGCATAAAATCGTACCGTCGTCATCATATCAGCATCAATCTACATTTTCATTCATCAGTACATTAATTTTGTCACGCGAGACTTTTGATGCCACTCCATTCTAATGTCCATCCATATTTTATGAGTGTATCTAAATGTAAAAAGCATGGATTCTATCTTGTTTATCATCATCATTTTGAATTCTTATTGTTTATTTTGTTTTCATTTTTTAATTTTAATTTTTCATCTTCCGAAAATGGAAGCGACTAGACAAATAATAATAACAATAAAATAAATTGTGAATGCAAACAAAAGGAAGAATAAAAAGAACAATTTAAAGTGTGACGTTAGAAAATAATAATTCAATTCAACTGAAATTGACGATGCTCCATTTTTTTCATTTAGCAAATTTTCTTAAATTATTCTATTTTCATTCGTTCGCTTTTTTCTTCTAATTGAGCATGATATGAAATGAATTTGAAATGTTGAATTGAATAATCCAAAAAAGTCAGAAAATAAAAATTAAATGTTGGATTCTCAGAATATCTTAAGCTCATTACATTTGAAAGCTGATGAATTTTCTTTGAATTTTCGATTTTTTCAAGGAATTTACAACTTTTTCTAAATTTTTCAACCTGTGATGTTTGAATGGACGTCAAATTAATATTATATTTTTTTTTTCATTGAAAATATTCAGTTGAAAGTAGTTCAAATAACTCTAAAAAATTTTCGAGACATATAATTTGTCTATAGATTTTCCGTTTACACCACAACAATCATCATAAAGAGCAAAATTAACGAATAAAAACAAAACAAAAGATGAAATGTTTACCCAATCGTTAAATTGCTCCCCATCGCACCTGTCTATTGGTTTTTTATCATATTTTATTATAGTGAATGTTTTGTGGTTCTTTCATTTCATACAACTGACAGTTTAACTTTTGTTCTAAATTTTATTTCACACAAAAATTTGGTTTACCATTATTTTTGGTTGAATGCTTTAACATTTGTTATGAAAACACAAATTGAAGAGATACAGAGAATATTTGGCTATTTGCTTGATTAAATATATCACTAATTTTAAATTATTTTTTTTTTTTAAATCTCATCTAATTCACTTGAGAAAATATCAAAAAAGTTACAAATATTTGTTTTGACTTTAAAGTCAAGTCACATTACAAATTTGAATCCATCCAGGTGGCATCCTTTAAAATTCATTTGAATGCATGGACGTCATTTTCATGCACTGACAGGAATTTTTATCAAACAAACTCTTAATTGTACCTTTTATTGAAATTAAAACTGTTGCTTCTTTCATTTTTTTTCCAATAAATTTCCAATCAGCATCATTCATTTATATTTTTTTCATCAAACATCAAAAGTGAGAAAACCTTTTTGAATTGTCCTAAAATTCACTATTTTCCATCACGTATCAATTTTACAATGAAATGTTCCTAAAATGCGCTGAGTACGGAGAATAACCGTTACTTTTTATTTTAATCTGGTCATAAATTGCACAAGTCAAACATAGAAATATTTTCCATTGAATTTTTTCTCTCTTTTTTTTTTGAATTTCTCGATAAAACTTGTTCCGTTGCTCCACATTTACAAATGAATGTGCTTTAATTATAGTTTGATTCAATATTTGTTCTCCTGTGAATAATCAACGTGAACATCAAAATGTGTAGTCTTTCATTTTCACATAACATATCGGCTTACTCTACATTTAAAAATTCTTCCTGATGTCACACACAAATGTTTTTTCATTAAAATAACAGCCGGACGATGTGTGTGTGTGTGTATGGAAAATTTCAAATAACATCATGTCGCGTAGTTCAATGGAGATTGTTTGATGTTTTGTATCAGCTATCAATCATTCAAATATTGTATAGAATTTATTGATATGATTGAAAAACAATCACCTTTTTACTACAATGGTATTAATTTTTGTTAGTTTTTTATTATTATTATTGAATTTCTATTGAAAATTAATTTTTTTTAAATTGAAATATGAATTCAGAGGTGATTCATACTTAATTTTCAATTTGACGAAATTAATAACTGAAATTCAATATTTTATCACAGTTCATGGCTTTTGGGTGAGCTTTCATCAATTTCAGTCTTTTTTTTTTTACAGATATTAATTGCCATTTTGACTATTTTTGGACAAAAACCGTTTAGATCAGGGCCATCTTTTACAATCCGCTCTCATCAGCCATAATCATCCTTTGCTTGCTCGGCATGACCTATCCTAGTTTATTGCAGAACCTCTCTTACTATTTCGAACAAAATAAAACCATCACAATAAATAAAAATTATCACAATCACACAATGCAGCGATAATTAATTTTAATATTCCCTGTGGTGATTTACTCAATTCATCTGACTTGTTAAAAGTGAAATATAACGCTTATTTACTCACTTAAGCTAGTAATAATAATTATAATTAATAATAATCTCGCATTTATTACTCTTTTTGTGACATAATTTAACTATTTTCTCTTATTTCCCGATTAAAAGAATACCATTTTAATAATACTCTGATCTGCGTTAATTAATGTTCATAACTTGCAAAGAAATTTTCTCATCATACTCTCTCTTATTGGTCTTGGTATAGAAAATATAAAAATAAAATTAATACTATAAATGTTAAGTGCATAAAATGTGTAATGATGATGATAAACGTTAATATAAATGAAGCCTTATTATAGGCAAACTAATTAGTTACAATAATGAATTACTTTTAATAATGATACGAACAAGTTTATACGATTCTGTGTGTTTTTTTTATTATTATTTTTCTACCGTATAATGTAAGACATTTATTATTTTCTAGGAATGTTCAAATACGATATTGTTGCTTTCATTTCTACTTCATTTGGTTCTCACACATGTTTTTACACAATCATTAGGATGAACAGAAATTTCCGGGATTTTAACAATTTTTATTCTATGTAGATGAAAATAAATAAAATTGGAAATCCTAGAGATAATCGCAACAAATTGTGTAAGATACGTGTGATAATGATTCTTCTAATGCTTTTGCATGTGTTTTATTTAGCAGAAAGAAAAAAAAAATAACAAGTAATGTCATTTGTTATTGGCTTAAAAAAATAAACGACAACATCGACTTTTTGACTGTGAGCAACATCATAAATTTCAAGCACGCAATGAATACTGCAAATTAGAAAATAAATGATATTTACTTAGAAAATACTGACATACATTTTTTTTGTTGATATTTCTTATAACTTGTAAAAATAATGGACTTTGTTTGCTTATGATATTATCATTTAATGTGATAATCGAGTGTGAGATGTTTCGTTTTTGAAGTTATCCATTTATTCATGTACGATAGGCTTCAACTTTGTAGAACATTATTTTCATGTATTTCTAACATACTTTCAAACACAAGGAAATCAAAACATGTGTATGTTATCCCCTATGTAAGGCCAATTTAATACGCGTCGAATGAATCTTTAGCAAGCTTATCCCCAAATTCCTTATTTAATTATTTTAAAAAAATCCAATCCCTTATTTCACCATTTTTTAGTGCAAAAAAAATTTTTATTTTAGAATTTTTCCATAGTCTTATTATAAGAATCACGTAAAACCTTATAAATTTAAACAACTCACTCATAGAAGTGTAAAAGACAGAATAAAAAATTAAAAGTTACACTAAATTAATTTTTTAAATTGATTTTTTCGCGATTGATAATGAAAATGACTTTGAAATTCCATGAATCAAGAAAAAAAAACTAATTTATTGCTAAGATGTCTTGCAAAAATGATAAATCAATTCATTACTTTCTTTAGACATAATTTACGAGTATTAAAATGTTAAATTTAGTATTGAAGTCAAAGAAAATAAAAAAAATATAAAAAACGATGATAAAAAGCGTGCTTTATCCCTAGGAAGTTATTAACTTCTAAAATAAACTTTTATGAGAGGGGGATGGCTAACTAAAAAGTAAGAAACAAGAAGTTTTCAAGCAAAATAAAATATTTGTGATAACAGCTTCACAAAGTTTTTAAAAGTTGAATTTTAAGTATTAACAGGAAGTATTTACAACAGTGTTTGGTTTTAGGTTTTTCTCACATCGTAAAATCAGACTGAAAAAAAATTCAACTTTTAAAAACTTTTTGAAGCTGTTATCACAAATATTTTATTTTGCTTGAAAACTTCTTGTTTCTTACTTTTTAGTTAGCCATCCCCCTCTCATAAAAGTTTATTTTAGAAGTTAATAACTTCCTAAGGTAAAGTACGCTTTTTATCATCTTTTTTTTATATTTTTTTTATTTTTGACTTTTTAGTTTTATTTTTCGTAAAGTTATCTGAAGTAATAACCTAACCAAACAACCTAAACGACTTAATAATTTTTGGAATACACTTTTCATTTATAGTCGATGTGTTCACATTATAATAAGAGAATTCATGTGTATGGAAAAAAAAAATTTTTTTTCAAGTTCGTCCTAGGTCTTTGGTGTCTTCAGCAAAGTTGTAGCTTATGTTGAGAGGATTTTATTGATATATTTTTTTTTTTAATTTTCCGGGAAATTAGTGGAAATTTTTTGATTTTTCTTGAAAAACCGGTTTTTTGGACCAAAAGTTGTTCGGCAACTCTATTTTTTTATATGAAAATCAAAAATTCTAATGATGAGGCTACCTCGGCCGGTAAAAATAAGATAAAGTTTCAGAAGAAACCATGGGTCTGAGATGGCCCATAAAGGCTGTAGCGGCACTTTCGCATACTCACACATTTTAGATTTGACTAAATATAAAAGTATTATAAAAATCATTAATTTTATTAATTTAAAATAAATTTATTTTTACTCAATCTTTGTATTTGAGCATACTTAAAATTTGAGCTTTTTTCTTATTTTTCGTCTGCGAATCATAAATCAACATTATTTACTGGCAGTTGTCGGAGAAGATTTAATTTAGGTTGATGACGCATACATAATTCGTATATGAAATGTGTAATACTGATTTACAGCGCATTACTCGTGGAATTGAAGGAAAGTGCGCTCATTTCGTCTGTTCGTTAAACCAAAATGGCTGACATGCAAAATCATGGGTTTTCCAAAATGTTGAAATGTTCCAAAATCGCTGACACTTCAAAATCGTTGAATTTTCCAAAATCGTGGAATTTTTCAAAATCAAGTAGGGTCGTGGAACTGTCTACCGGTCGTAACTCTCTAGCTTGTTTTTTAACTCCTTCTGGATCAAGAGAAATAATCAATGAAGAAGCCTTGTTTTGGTTGAAAATGACTTATTTTGACGTTTTATTACCATTTTAGGCAAAAAAATGACAAAAAAATTCTTTGCCTATTTTTCGATTTTTTGCAAAATTCGAAATGGCCTAATGTGTGTATTTTTATCTATTTTAACCTATTACAACCAGAAATTCATATTTTTAATTAAAAAAAATTAAAATTTTTAAATTTTAATAAAAATTTGGTTTTGGTCATATAGTACCCCATTTTCCGGAAGGAGTTAAGAAATTTTTACTTGAATCAGCAGGAATTTTCATATTAATGATTGAAAGCAGTGCTCTAATAGAATTGGGCTTTATTATTAGAAGCTTAAATTATTATTATTATTAACAAAATGAATGATAGGTGTTCTTAAGGTAACCATAGGCACAGGTGGTAGCTCGACCCTATTACCGCGATTTTTTACCGAAATCGTGGAAAATCGCAATATTTTCAATACAGCGCATTTTTCCAAAATGCACTTGTGAATATCTTTCACGATTCACGATCTAAATTTTTATTTCTATTATAAATTTTGTTAATCAGCTTATTTTTACTCTTTTCTTACTTACAAAAATATTTAAAAAAAGTTAAGAAATATTCAAGGAGTTACTTAAAATTTCATCATAGAATTACTAGAGAGAAAAAAAATATAAACATAATATAAAATTAAATATAATTTCCTTTTTAAAATGTTACATAAGTTCACTTATCAGTAACACTTCAACAAAATTATTGCTTCCTTTTAACTTTGCTGCTATTACACAACAAATTATGTATTCGCATTTCCTTTTAAAACAACGATGATGATTTTCCAACACGATATTCAAGCAACAGAAGAACATCATATCGCCATATATGAGCAATAAAAATAAATTTAACGAAAAAAAAGAGGAAACTGAGTGTAGCATAAATTTCAAATTGAATGACAGAAATTACTGTGCCTTCTTCATCCTCTCCTCCATCATTATATTTTCATCTTTTAATATTTCACACAGAACACACCAAGTTTTCACGCAGTCTTCGCAATCATAATAATAATAATAATAATTAACAAAGTTATTCAATTAGTACAACTTTGATAATAAATTAAATGGGGTAGGGAATCTACCTGTAAAATTTTTAGACGTGTCTCTGCTTTAGATTTCAGATAAAATATGTGTAAATATTGAGGTGTTGCTTTAATTAGTCGTGTTTCAATTTGAATGGCTGTGTGTGTGTGTGTGTGTGTGATGCAATGCCGCTAAAATTTTATAGACAATAGCAAATATTAACGTTATTATGTATGCAGTGAACGCTATTATCAACATTAATTTAATTGTGTCTCTGTATGCTTTTAAATTTGAATGACACATTGTAGGAGTGAAGGAACACCATGAAAAAAAATAATATTTTATTAGATTTTATTTCAAAATTCAATTTTTGATTTCAACTGATCATCAAGGTTAATAAAAGTTATCATAATAAAATAAAATAAAATAGTTTTGAAGTATTCTCAAAACTTTCTTAGAAAATAGTTTTATGAAATGTTTCATAAAATACTTAAAAAGGATGAGTTGAACACTTTATTACATTTAACTTAGTCTTATTTCATCATAACTTAAGTTATTTTATTAAGGAAATGATTACAATCTCAATGTGAAAACATTTTTTTATATAAATGTTTAGTTTTTAAGTTTTCTCTTCCCATTTTTTTTTTTTATATTTTCGATGCTCATCCTAAATAATATTAAATAAGTTTAGAAATTTTCAGATTTACGTGAATGGGTTTAGTAAATATCAGGGCAAATGATATGAAAAAAGGTTTTTCTTCTCTTTTGAAAGGAAGAGACCTACTTATTTTATTCTTGTCTTAAAATACAGAAAAAGAACAAAGTTTTAAGAATAAAACTATCAATGAGTAAAAATAAAAATAAAATAACTTATAAAAGGTAAATAATGAAACGTCTTTTTATCTTCTTATAAATTGAAAGTTTTAGTATGAGATTATTTTTGATTGGAAAAATTTTGCTCAAGAAAATAAAGACAGATAAAATCTAAATGGAATTTTATTTATAAGAGGAGTTTTTTGAACTTTCATTGAAAAAATGGCATAAATTTGAATTGAAACTTCAAGTGCTTTATCATGTTTTTACCTTCATCCTGTCCACAATTGAAAGTTTAGCTCGTTTTTAGGGGCTTTTACATTCTAAAACGTCTGTTATTTAAATATTCTGAATGAAACATATTCAGATGACAGTGTCATGTTGAATTGAAGCATGAGTCAAATAAAAAAAATCAACGGCCAAAAATGTATTTTATTAAGTCACAGGGACCTAAAAGTCCCTGGATAGGATGAAGGTTAAATAGGCCAAGCCTGATTCAGGAGTAGATCGAAAATAAATAAAAGCCCTGGCATTCTGTATGGTTTTCTTTAAAATTTACGCTAAACTCAACTTTTACAAGACGATCGACTGTGGTCTTTCTGGCATTTGCCAGATTGCCTGTATGGCCAATCCGCCGCTGTGTTGAATGATATGTATCCCCTTTAATCGAAATTCTTCCGTTTAAAAGTAATAAATTTATATACGGTATCACATCTCATAATAATCCTTTAATAAAAAGTGTGAAAGGTGATCTAATCTGACAAAGGTTAAAAACTTCAATTGTGTAATATGATATTTTGATTTAATTTAAATTGAATATATATTAACATATGATCGATGGAAACGCTTCGTTAAACGTAAATTTCACATTAAAATGTAAATAATTTAAAGTTTGTGATCCCTTTTCCATTGTAGTCACACATACGTTAGACAAATAAATCCTTTTTCACAACTGATAACACAAACTTGGTGTTATATTCAACAGTTTGAGTATCATAAAAACCTGTAATCAATTTTTCACTTTCCTTTTTTAGAATGATTTCTTTGAAATGAAAAAAGGTATCGAAAATTCCATGGAAAAAAAATGAAATCAATAAAGAAAGCTTAAGTGGAATTTAGTTACTTTAATATTTTTGTGTGCAATGGCCAGTTAACATTGTACTAGAAATTTATCTGAATTTAATTTATATATTTTTTTTCTGCAGTATCTTATCTGTTATTATCTTTTTCTCCACCTTGGGATTAGATGCATGGAAGATTTATTGAATTGACATAGGAATAATTTCAAAGTATTAAACGATGATTACACGATATATGAGATATGATGTTGAAATGATGTGTTCTATGAAAGAAAAAAAAATAATAAAATAAGATCATCCTTTAAATGTACTTACCATTTACAGAATTGATGAGAAAAGAACTAAACGAAAAAAATCCAAAAAGCATCCATTTTATGCCACACATTCCGGTCACGTTATTGAATTTTATTTTTATTGACAGATTTTATGGCATTTTAGGGTGCCTCCTGTTGTATATTATTGTATTATTATTATTGTTATTATTATTTTTTTTTGTCAAAACAATGCACATACACATGGTGAGGACATGTAAAAAAAAGAGAGAAAAAAATAATTTTAGCTTTTATTTTTGCTTACGACATCTATTTCAATATTTTCTTTTCTTCAGCTATTATTAGTTGGCTGTTAACATTATCGATAAATAAAAGTTCATAGGAAGGAACACGTTAATTTTATAGTGAACCGAGATTCTTAGATTTTTTCTTTGATAAGTCCCAAAATCTTCAAAATTGATCCGAGAACACTGAAAGCTGAAAACGCCCCGCAGTACAAATTGATTTGGTCCGCAGACGGAGATCTTTGATTGACGTTTACAGGAAATTTAATGAATGAAATTTTTATCGCATTTCCAGTTAATTTGGAACAAGAATTCGAGTATCATGGGCACTCTTTTAGTCTATGCATAATATGCGAAATGATCTGCGGGCATTTTAAACTTAGAGTGTACAAAATTAACATTCTTTAATATTTTGAATGCATTTCCATACATTTCAATGCCATCATTTGTTCATTAATTTGAAGGAAATCTAAGGCTCATTACGAAAAAAAATTCTGGGATCCTAAAAGAGCTAGATGAGACTTATGAAAGTTAACTTATATTCCTACCTATATTTTTATTATTTTTCATAGATGCCTGACAACGCAATCGCTTTGTTCCTTTAAATATACATAATTTTGTGCAAAAAACAGTATAAAGACGACGTGCTGAAATGGAACAAGAAACACAAACATAGACAGCTAACTTTTATTATAGTAACGGGTTATGATCTTTCATCACATATCATCCGAAAATAGTATTTTAGTCACACAGAGACGCACATTTATTAATATTTATCACTATTTTTTTTTATTATTAATAATAATATTGTGTTGTTATCACATTTATTATGAGCTTTCTAGTACTATTTTTTTATTTTTATTATCATTATAAAAATGTTCCGTTTATGATTTTTTTTTTGCTCTATGTCTATATTTATTTTTCTATACACTATGAGTCTATCTTGTTCATGAACCTTAACTTTAAGGGTGTGTTTTTTTTGTATTTTATTTTATGAATTCTTTTAAAACATCCGGTTTTTTAGCACTTGCTTAATGTTCATATTAAATCATATTAATCCCATCCTATCCAACATTAAAATGACACTTAAGTGTATTCTTATTTTACTTGTCTGTTAAAAAATGAAAAAAAAAAGTTTCAATGGAGTGATGTTTGTTTGTTCGGACGAGACACGAAAGACAAAAAACATGAAGGAAAAAAAATAAAATAAAATGAAGATGTCATTTAGTTTAATGTTTGAAACGTACAACAGTGAATAATGAGTGATGATTGCCTTAAGTGATAATACAATGACAAGACTCTTTCGTTATTATTTTACAGCTATTTTCCTTATCCCTTTAACTTGTTTTTTTTTTCTTTTCTTCTGATGTTCATTCTTTTGTTATCTTTGTCATTTGTATCATTTCACGGTAAATTCACAATAACAGTTATTTAGTTGAGAAGAGGTACGCGATAAGTGGTTTATGTTTTATAGTTTTGTTTATTTAAAAGAAAAACGTCTTTTAAACTTTTTATTAGAAAAAAAATATTTGCACTTTGGCGCGAGACTGATAAAATAGCAAGGAGAGATCAGTTTTATTTTGGTCAAGGCTTGAAGAGTCGAGGGGCATTTTTTATGACACGAAGACGGAGCCTATCATCCGAAATGAGCATCTTAGATCTATCTGAATTCATCAATTGTAGCGTTGAAAACTAATAGACAACCCAGGTGAGAGTCAAAGTAAGTCAATATCCCTTAAAAGTCAATTTTTATTGTATTGCTGCAGTGCTGACCATTGAATGAGAGATCAAAACTGGTATTTTTTGAGCTGTCCACATAAAATTAATTTCAATTTAATGCGTGAAATGACACATTATGGCTTTAATAGTAGGATCGAACGCAACACCTTTCAAAAATCTTTGTTCTTGTTACTAAAACATAATTTGATTTAATTTCATAATATGAAGAAGAAGAAAAACCCAGACAATCTTGTCCTAGTTTGGTTTTATGTTTTCCTTTTGAAACACCTTTTGTAAATAATCCCTTTTTTCTCTCTTATTTATTATTCTCTTACCCTTTCCTGCATTTTTATGATAAAATATAATAAAACCCAAATACATAAAAAAATGTGTCAATATTAAAAAAAAATATCATTTAAATCAATATAGCTACATAAATTTAGGATAAATTTAATAATTCACAATATATATACATCATGTCCCAATTATTTTACAAGGTTATTCGTTGATCTTTTTTTTGTCTTCTCTCTCATTATTGACAAGATTTTCTCCTAATCAATGGTTAAAGAAAATTTTCTTGAAAAAAAGGACACGTTTCCATTTTTGATACACAAGACAATGTGCCAAGTTTGCCAAATTTAAGAATAATTATAGGCGTGTCTGTATGACAAGGGGGAAAAAAATGTGAGATAAAAAAATAACAAAAGATAATTGTTTCATTCAATTTATGCTGAATAATACGGAACTTAATTATTGAAAACAATTAAATTGCTTTATAAGTTTTGTTTTCTATGTGTGTGTGTGTGTGCTGGTGTGCATTGAAGTGTAAGAGACAGAGGACGGTAATTGAAATAAAAAATGATTGAAAAGGATTCATTAACACTGTCAAGAGTAATTCAGATAATTTGTACGAAGTGATTTAAATTAAAAAAAAAAAATAAAAGAATTTCCAAGAATTATTTTCTGCTTATACATTCACAATAAGAAAGTCATTTAGCAAAGCATGCTTGAAATAATTATTAAAACTTTAAAAGTTTAACGTTGATCTAGTTTTTTTATGTTTTTTTTTATTATGAAGTTTATGATGAACAGAAAAAAACACGAACTGAGCATTGTTTCGTGAACGCTTCATTAAATGAAAAGATGCTAGAAAAAGACGATTTATTTCCAGTAAGAAAATCTAGAGACCGTTGAAATGATCTTATTGTAAGAACTCAGCACTCTTTAAATCATCAGGTAATTTTATACGTCAACAAGTGACAAGTCAATGAGGATCACCAGTTCGAGACGTTCCATGGTAAAAAATTCATCAAAGAACGTTCTGACGTATTCCAAAATATCAAATACCAAGCAGGAGCGGATTGAAAATTATTAACGGCCCTGGCATTCTTTATGATTTAAAATTTACGATCGACTGCGACCTTTTTGACATTTGCCAGATTGCCCGTATTAGCAATCAGCCACTGATGCCAAGAGATTCACTCAGCTCTGGCATGTCATACCGTTTATTAAAATTTGCTTCGTAAATCGCCTGCAAGTGCTTCACTAACAAATTAAAAGACACCGCGATGTAAAAAAACGTTTTTTTTGCCAAAATTAAATATCTGCTTAAAGTCCATTCAAAATTTCATGTCTTTGTCACAGTTTAAGCTGCGGACTTATTCGATATTGTCAAAAAGAAATTTTTTCTCATTGTAAACCGTTTGCAGAGCAAATGGCCTAGAACTGCACCCAGTTTCAAATTACAGTGCATGTATTTCGCCTTAAGTGATAGACAAGTCAAGGTCAAATTAACAATCATTAAAATCAATGTGAACTTAATTAATTGTAACAAGATCTGTTACTAAGACAAAGTTAATTTTTCTTTTTTCTCTCATAAGTGACCCATACCCTAACTTTTTTTTATTCTCTTTAATAGCATCTTTTGTCTCAATTACAAAATGAATCACAAATTTATTGTAACAATTTATTGAATCTTTTCTTTTTTTTTACAAATCACCTTTGTGTAAAGAATTTCAAAAGATTTTCCTGTACATGTTAAGTGAAATGACAGAGACCATGTTTAACTTTTAAAATAATTACGAAGAAACTTTTTCTGTTTTCCTCCACTCTCGCACAACATTCTTGAATTTTATCATGATTTTATTTCGTTTAAAAAAAAATATACTGTGAGAAAAAAAAACAAAAAAAAAAAAATTAGTTCGATTTAATTTTAAAAAATTATTCAGAACACTTCATCTAATGAATTTTCATCTCGTATCCTGTCACAGAACAGTTTGTGAATTTACTTTGAAATAATTCAATGATAAAATACTTTTATAAAAAAAACGTACTCTTTTTTAAAATATTTTACATTCTTCACTCGTTTATCTTGTACGATATTTTTTTTGTTCTACAAGTGATTCACATTAAAAGTTTTTCAATCAAATATTATTGAATTATACTTTGGGTGTTACTTCAATGAATAAACGATTGACTGATTTCTCCGAATTTCGATTTAACTTAATTTCATTTTATTAATAATCATTGTTTGTCATCAGATTTATTTGGATTAAATTTCATTCAATGGTATTAAATTTTTTTGTTTGTTTGTTTTGATTTTAATTAACTTTGATCACTGAATAACTTTTAATTCGATTAATATAAAATGAGTGATTTCAATTTTTGTGTTAAATTATTTAAGATTTCACATTTCATTTCATTTTCATCGTTTATTTTTTATTTTATTTTTAATCACACGTAAAACTTCGATAAATTTCCTTAACTTTCCTTGAATATTAGATAAGAATCAGTAACATATATAAATTGTGTGTATTTGTTTTTTGGTTCACTTTCAAATCACACGGAGAATTGAAAATTTATGTGTCATCAGTAGCGTTGCCGAATTGAAACTAAACTTAAGAAACGGCGTCCAGCTGTCTCGACGTCTACCTATTTTTCTATGATGATAAATGAAATGCATTTTCAGTGGAAGCTGTGTATCGCACATAAATTTTTGTTGGTACACACAGCTTGATGTCATATCACCACCACCACCTTTTGGTAGCAAAAATAATCAACTGCATTCGTGTAGAAAGTGTAGGCAAAAATGAGAATAAGAGAAATAACCGGAATTAAATTTTGGGAGAGAGATGCGCATAAGATACAAAATAAAACGATATTCAAAGATAAAGTTAATGTAATTTCCTTTTTGTGAGATTTTTTTTTTGTTTTAATGCTGTAGGTTGTATGTTGGTTTCATGGTACATTTAAAAAAATAGGAAGAATTAAAAAAAAAAATGCATAAACAATAGTAGATCAATTTTGTTTTGAAATATTCAGGGAATTTAAGATATGAACTGCTATGTTCGTTTAATTTTGAATTGCAGTTTTCCCTTTTTGGGAGGTAACGTGTGTTTAATTTTATTGTTATTTCAATCAAAGTTGTCTAATTCGCAATGTTCAAGAGTTAAATTTTTTTTGACATTTGAGTCTCAATTACCTACTTTTATAAATTTTATAAATGATGTAGAATGAGCATAAATTACGAATTATTAATATCGTTTTATTAGGTTTCATCAAATATTTTTCGCATGAAAATCCATTAAATTACTTCAAATGTTTGATAGCTCAAAATTTAATAAATTTCCTATTAATTTGTTTCAAAACAAATATCAATATCAATTATTATTATCAAAAACTTTGCCTCAAACACTTTCGAATCCGCATTTCATGTGAATTTTATTTTTAATATAAAAACAAAAACAAATAACATTTGTAATACATAAATAAAATGAAAATTGTTTAAGGATATTTTTTTTTATTTAATTTTCTTAATGTAACATAATAATAAAAAAAAAACATTCAAAATTAAATGACTACAAATAAACATGAAAATATTTCATGATTGTTTATTTTACAATTTCCTCAATAAACAAAAGAAATTTTGGTTTTCATCATACATTGCATCAACGATAAAATTGAAATAAAAATAAAAAAGGATGAATCAACGAATGTCAATCATTACTATTCAGGGTACACTGTGAGCTAGCTGATTCCCTTCAGAGTTTAGAGTTATATATATGCTGAGGTCCATTTTTGGACTTTGTATTATGAAATTTTGTAAGCTTCAACTTTACTGAAGATCACCTTGGTATGGCATATTGCATACTTTCGGGGTTCTTATATGCAAATATAAATATTCAAGCATATTTTGCTGTTTTATTTCATATGATGAAGAGTTTTGCTGACCATACTACAATGTATCTTTACTATAATTTACAGTTCTAAAGCATAATAATTTAAATTTATAAATTTAATATAGTTTCAGTATGATTTTCCTTTTCACCATAAATATTTCTGCAGGAGATTAAATTACATTAACAATTGAGCATACAAACTTTACTTTGCCGAGAAAATGAAGTGCTTTGTAAATATTTGAGATTGATTACGTTAATTAAATGTTCATACAAAGCCTCAGAATTTTCAATTGAGTTTCATTTAAAGATCTAGAATATATATGAATAAATTATACCATTGAAGTATTGTTTTAAAATTGTTCAAATGAAAAACTTTCCTTGACTTAAATATATTTTAATTGAAACAAATATATACATAAATGAATTTTTGTTTGTTTTTGTTTCATCACTCAAGAACAAATAAAAATGAAAGAGAGGAAAAACATTATGAATTTGAAACAAGTCAAGAAAACTAATAATTAATAAAAAAAAACAATATTGCAATTCAAATCACAAATGAAAGAGAATTTTTAATAACGTTCTTATATAGACAAAGCATAAAATAAAATCAATTATACAGAAATTGTTATAAAATAATTGAAAAAAAGTGAGTCGAAAGCAGAAAAAAAATTCAAATAATAACTAGAAAGAAATTTAAATAAAATTGTGCAAGAATTTATTTTTACTGAAGTTATCACGAACCCCAATTAAGATGGAGGTCAAAATTAAATGATGATAAAATTACACTTTCACTGTGACTTAACTTTGATTGTTCAATTCAAGTTATGCCTTGCATATTTTTTCTGTTATGTCAATTTTAAGTTCTTCAAGAACTTTAGTTAAATAAATCATAAGAATGAAGCAAAATAAAAGTTAAAAAATGATGTGTTGTCTGTTTTCTCTACACAATCGTATAATGAATTACTAATTGACTAATTGAAAGGAAGAAAATGAGAAATTCTAACTACTGAGCGGTTTAGAAAAGTGCATTTCGATGGAACTCGTTTCATTGAATATAATTAATTTTGAAAATAACCGACATTTTATAAAAAAATCCGCCATTTTGAGAAAAATTTAAAACTCAGACATTTTGGGCTTTTTACTGTTTTCAGTACCGTCTGTAAAACCGTCTGTAATACTGCATTTTTTCTACGAAATGCACTTAAAATAGTTAACTATTAAAATTGAATGAAAGGCAAAATAACTTTTGTTGTTAGCTACAGCATTCAATTAAAATTGAAGGATGAAAAAGGCAATAAAAAATAGGCCAGTTGAAATATTCAAGGTTGAAATCAACCAAACATAAATAGCGTGATAGCTGTAGCTAGTTATCATTTACATGAAAATTTGTCAGGGATTTTTGTTGCTAACTAAGATTTTGTTTGGAAACGTAGATGCCGTAGTTTGTTCCTCAATTCATGACCTTATACGGAAATTCGATTGGGCAGCTCGGAGAAAATGTTTCCTTTGTTATTGATTCCATGATATTGCCAAATTTTTGACAGCTCCTTAAAATTTTCACAGAATCTCTCCTGATAATGCTTCAAAATCGACAGCCATACAATTTCTGGTCAAATAATTTATTTGCCGGTCTCTCCGTTGAAGGTATCGGACTCTGTTGGTGCTCCATTTTCATTAGACAAAACTACTTAAAGGTAGTATTTGTTTGAAATTTGCTTTCAACTTCTTTTATTTAATCTGAAAATGTTCCAAAGTGACCATCTCATGATGATTTTACTGAGAAGATTTCTATTTTGTTGCTTTCAATTGACTCGGATATGGCATTTAATTTTTCATCAGTTTTATTCATGGAGACTCAAGTAGCAAAAAGAACGCAGTTAATTTACTTTAATATCAAATGTAATCGTGATGATAATTTTTTAAATCATCCCAATAGCCAACAAACAGCTGTTAATTCTAAATTCCTAAACTGATTTTATTTTTATCAAGAAATTGATAAATTATTTTAATTAAAAATCTTCATTTCATATCACAACAGACAATCAAACAAAACAAACATGAAAAACTCATAACTATCTTTTTAAAGCTTGTTTGACTTTGTGCATTTAATAATGATAATAATAAAGTTATTTTAGCACTTAAATAAAGGAGAATGCATGCAAACAAGCATTTTTGTTTAGTATCAGAGATTTTATGAACAAAATGTTTGTATAATTTACAGGGAAAATCAAGAAATGTACATATAAAAATACTCCTTTCTATCTCTATTTGGTTTTTTGTTCCATACACATGTATATTATTTTATACTAAAATTGTGTTCTGGCACTTTTATGTTTCTGACAGGCTTTTGATGAATTTCAAAGAACGTGATATGAATATTTGTTTTCCTTCTTTTTTTTTTGTTGAAATTATGTTATATCTACACAATTTAAGGCGGTACATTCATACAATTGTTGTCTCTATGAAGATTTTTATGGTAAACATTTTCTTCTATTTTTTTTAGTGTTTCATTTGTGATCTTCCGAACATTGTTGACTGTTGATTAGTTATCTCTGTATTTTTTTTTTACTTTTCAACATCTTTGAGTTGTTATTAAAAGATATGTATATTAAAATAAAAAAATGTGCTGAGAATGAAACGAAGTTATGCGTAAAACGTATTCTTTTGATATTACTATTGTCTGGAAAAGAAATTGTGATAAAGATGTAAGTTATGTGATGGATGATTATTTTTTGTCTTGTGATATTAAATTTTCTTGCAAAAACGTATTTGTCTAGTAAATTAGGTAATGTTTTTTGTTTGAAACATTAAAATAACATTAAAGTAAAAACAAAATTAACCTTCAAACCTCTTCTCCGTGGCTTGTACTTAATTTTTTTTTTTTGGTTAGATGTATGACATACTTTTTTTAACACAATAGCATAAGAGTTTGACCTTTAAATAGCAGGAGTAAGTGCATTTTGATGAAACAAGTTAAATTGAATCTTGGAACTCTTTATATGGACAAGATCTTTCCATTCATAATTTTTAAAAATTAATGAGTTTTTTTTATAGTTAAATATTCTATGATTTAGCATTGGATATGTATATTTAAGCCATGAGAGAAGCAAAAGAAGCTCAAAACAGTATTTTTCCATTTAAATCAGTGAAAAAATGATCAAAAGATTCTTGTCACAGATTAGTTTCAAGCAATTTAATAAAGTGATGTAACTAACGCTTAAACACACACACACACACACACACACACACATAAGAAACATTAACCACGCGTTGAGTACTGGTATAACATCACACCAACAACCGTAGTAACTCAGGATCCATTAAAAGGCTTTATATTGCTGTGGCTTTTCATTTTATTTTCCATTTAATAAAATACGAATAAATATATCATAGCTTTCCATGGAGAAAAAAAAACATACTAAAAATTTATATAAGTAAGCAGCAGCAGCAACATGTAAAGTAAGTGAAAAGAAACAATGGCAAATAAAAAGGATTAAGTATACTTTTGTATATCAAAGCACTGTATCTATGAATTTCATTTCATCATCATGTCACACACATTTAAACACACACACACAGCTACGTACAGTTACATACAGATAATAAATCCCCATTTTGGTCAATTTATTTACTTCTGCTCCATAAAAATTGTTTAATTGAAGGAACATTGACATAACATGAGTTTAGGCGAAACCAAAAAAAAATCTACTTTAACTCTTATAATAGCAGATAAAATAATAAAAAATATGTATATGTGCAGGAACTTTGAATAATATTGAAGAAGAAAAAGGATTTACACTTCATCTTATCTCTGAGTTTCAACAAAATAAAACACATTTTCGATGTGATTTAGATTTTTTCGTCTTCTTCGTCTGCTATTTTATATGAAAATCACATTATAAAACAAGACCAAAATTAATGAGATGAAAATTCTTAATCGGCTTTCTCTTCTCTTTTCATCATCATTTTATTATGATATTTTCCATTAACTAGGGGTATTTGGCGAGAAAATTCCTCGATTGAATGCAATTTTTTCAATGGTTTCTTTGTTTTTTTGGTGAATCTTTGTAATTAAAAGAATTATGAAAAAACTTACTCATCTGTTAACGATTTTCTTTAAAAGTGCTAGGAAAAAAATCATTGATATAAATTCACAAGTTGATTAACAATGACAAGTAAATATAATCAAGTTCTAACGATGATGAGATAAAAAAAAAATCGTTTCAACCTTTTTTTATGGAAGCAACAACACTTGAACACAACAAAAAATATTCCTGAAGATTAGGTTTATTTTGAAATTTCTATAAATAAAGTAATTCTTTGTCTGATATGTCACGTTTCAGAGATTTACTGTTTTTACTACATTTTTACCCATATAAAATAAATGATTCTAGTTACTTGGACATGACAGAACTAACCTTACACTAGCACACACACGATTCACTACATAAAAAAAGATTAAATAGGTAAAAATAAATTAATCTACATGTTGATTGTGCGAAGTTGGCGTATTACATTGTGCAAAATATGTCGCATAGAATAATAAACAAAGAAAACACACAAAAATTGTAATAAAAAAAGGGGAAAATTTGAATAAGTTTAAGTTGGTTACAATTCTTATTAGTCCCATTTTTCCATTTTAATTCAACATTTTTTTTTTTGATACATGATACCTTTTCTTTTTTATTTACGTTTGTTTTTGTTCCAAACTACAAATAAACAGAATCAACACAATACAGAGCAAAAGTAAGGCAACACAAAAAAAAGAAGATAAAAGACCGGTGTGGTGTGAAAACACGTTTTCTTTTAGAACAATAAAAACAAGTTTTATCACTGAAACACTTCTTCTGTCCTTTTTTTTATTTTTTTATACTTAATTCCTGAGATAGATTACGTACGACGAAGAGTAAAAAAATATAAGTGGATAAATACAGACATAAAATACGTTAAGTCATACAAATTTAATGGCAATAAAAATTCTCACAATTATTTAGAGTGGTGTTTTGATAAGATTTAGTGTCTTTGGTTAAAAAAAAAACAAAATTTTTATTATGAAAGAATTAAAAGACAGATGACTTAAAAAATCTTAAGTAAACGGTCTGGTCTCAAAAAAAAAGGTACTTTGGATTCAAGAAATAATAAAGATTTCATTAAATTGAATGAAAAAATTTCGTTTTTTGTACTTATGTAAATTTAGCTTAGTTTTTGCTTTTCGTGTCATAGAAAATTGTATCATTTTATTAACGTTGGTACTATAAAAATAATTTCATAACTAACTAATTTTTTAGTGAATTTCGTAAGATAAAACTGCACTATTACAGACGGTTTGTCCGCCGTCACTCTAACACTATGTCACTGACAGCAAACACCAAAGGTCCATCGGAGGGAAGTCAGATTTTTTCTATCAGATAAAAGAGCTCATAAGGATTATTTTATAACTCATTAGTTTAGAGATTGAGTTCCAACCTTAAAAAACCGTTGAAAACGGTGAAAAATTAAAATTTATTTGCTTTGTTGGATGAACGAGCTTTTTAAAATGATGTTTAACTCATTAGTTCTTTAGCAATTAGGCTCGAGAGCCACCAGAGTCTGAAAACAGTCAAAAGCACAAATTGTCCGTTTTTTCCAAAATTGGTGATTTTTTCAAAACTTTTTAAAATGGGGGATATTTTCAAAATTTTTCTCTTTTTTCAAAAAGTAAACTGAAATTCCGCCATTTTGAAAATTTAGAAAAATTTCCACAAGTAAAAACTTAATGAAACAAGTCACATCGAAAAGCACTTTTCTAAACCGCCCAGTGTTGAGAGTTTCTCATTTTTTAGTACATTTCTATTTTATATGAGAAAAAATTCAAGAATTATGGGCACTCGAAACGCCCGCCTGCTTGTGTCAACAAAATGGTCGACTTTTCTAAAACTGTAAAATTTTCTAAAATCGTTGAAATCTGTAAAAATTTGGAAAGACTTGTGAAAATCGAGGAGAAACGCTAAAAACAGCAAAATTAGTTCAGTTACCAAATTTTCTTTATGAAAAATACTACCAGATGACAATGTCCTGTATATTGAAGCACGGCTAAAAATTTATTTTATGAAGAAACAAGGGCTAAAAAGTCCCTTAATAGGATGAAGGTTAAATACCACGGAAAATTTCGAGAAGTTTTAAAATGACGAAAAATCGTGGAATTTTGTGAAATAGACAAATTTTTCTGTGGTGATAGTAAAAGCTAGATAAAATAACACGCTCTTATATATCGTTCGAAACCACGTTCTTAATTTTTTTCTTATTAAATTTCAACCACCTTAGAAGACTTTTGTCTAGTTCCATGTTTTACACATTTATTTATCTTTATAAATAAATTTTTAATGTCGAGAAAAAAGGGGGATTTTTATTAGAAGAAGGTTGATGTTGGTGTAAGTTACAAATAAAAAAGAAACAAAACAAAAACGGATCTTGTTAGGAACACAGATGGCCAATTTTATTAAGAAAGGAAGAAAAGAATTTATGTTTATTTTAAATAAATTAGTTAGACCAGGTAATAATGCAAAGGATTAAATATTAAATTATGCCGAAAATTAATGGTTTAGCGAAACAAAGGCGAAAAATTAGTATTAAATTTATTTTGACCTTTTTTTTGTTTGTACTTCTTATGAAAAAAAAATATCTTTTTAACTTATAAATAGAATAAACCAAAATAACGGAAGAAAACCTTAAATGTCATATAATTTTTTTCCTTGTAATGTAATTTAATACCATTAAAAACTGATACTATAATTTCCATCAAATTTTCTCAGTTCCTTTAAGTTTAATACGAGTATTATTTTTTTTTATTAGATTTATTATGATTTAAGAGTTCAAAATAATAAATTGTATCATCATGAATCTGTCTATTTTTATTGCAACACCACAATAACAGAATAAAAAGTCTATGTTTTTTTAAATAAAAATAAAAATCATTTTAAATTTTTTATATATCGGATCATTCACTTTCTTTGTCTAAACTTACCGTTTTTTTGTATTATATCAAATTTCATGCCTTCAGTCATATATTTTTGTATTTTTTTTTAACATTATGACTATATGTTTTCAGATAAATTCAATAAATTTTTTTCCTTTTATATTTTTCTGTCATTGATATTTACTATAAAAAGTATCACACAAGTGTCTGTTTATAAATATTTTTTTTGTTGCTTTTTATTGAGAAAGAAAATCGAAGAAAAATAGGAAGGATTCACTTTATTCATGTGTATAATATTCGTTTTTAAATTTCATTTTGCACTAAATATGAGCAATACATGTTCGATTATCATCTGAAAATATAAAAAAACAGAACAAGAGAAGTGAAGTAGGCAATAAGCGGAAAAGTATAAAAATGTTTTTGAGGTGGAATGGCACAGGAAGTTCAAATACAAATGTGTGTGTCTGTGTTTGTTGTTTTATTTATTGATTTGTTTATGTTTTGTACATCATTTTGCTTTTGAACTGTTTAGAATAGTTTAGAAGAGTCTGGCATTCAAATAATTTCTTGTATAGAGTGTTTTTGTACATTAAAAAATTGATATTGAAAAGAGGTCGTAAATATTTTCTTTCATTCTAATGTTTTTTTTTAGCATACCTGCTTGAAAAGTGAATATTTAAAGGAAAAGTAAGAATTTAACAGAGAAAACTTTCTTAAGTTTGACCATTGAGTGAGGGAGTAAGGCTTTGTTTGGTGCAATGGTTAAAGGGTGGCTGTTAGAGTTCCGCAATGGCCAGGAACTCACACTCTCAACCTAAAACCAGTGGAAAACCGTGTAAGAGTGTTAAAGTTCATTTTTTCGGCTACTCAAAACAAAGGCTAGATAAAAATCTGCTTTTCATGAAAAATGTCTCATTTTATGTAAGACTTCTCTTGATTAGGACAAACCAGAATTTTTTTTGTCAAAATCACGTCTTTCGTTCAGCATGCCCTGACTTTTTTGCTCACAAGTCACTCTCTTAAAGTTTTGAGCTCAACATCTCCATTTTGGTTCTCGTATTGTCTTTAGCTGTCTTAAATCCGTCATGCCAAAGGTCATTTAAAATGTTATCTAACTAATCTCATTTGAAATTTTACATGACAACTAATGAAATTTCATTAGCATGAAACAAAGTGTTTTTTTTTGTAGTAAAAGTATTAAAAATAGCTACTAAAACTTTCCTTTCATACACGAAAATTCTTAAGATAAAGTTTATTTTACTATTTTATAAGATTTCCATTTAACTCACATGTATGCTCTGTTATTTTGAAAATACAAATTTCAATCCAAAGAGAAATTTTACTGTTATTTAATATCAAAAAAGGCCAAAAGGATTAAATTTACTTAGAAACAAAAGTTTATTGGGTTTCTCTTTAAAATATTTGTACATCTCATATAATTCAAGATCTACAAAATACGAACAACAACAATTAGCAAGAAAAACTTCTTTAATTTTACTGCAAATACTAAAAGTAAACTTTTTAAATCAAAATATATACATTTCTTCTTGTTTTGCTTCTGCTCTAAATAAAATCAACTTTTAACTATACTTTCTTTTCTACTTGTTATAAAATATATTACTGCAGACTATAGCATTAAATTAATGGAAATTAAATTATCAAGACATCAAAAAATTGACTTCAACTCTGTGTATTTATTTTACTTATATAATTTGTTGTTGTGTTTGTTTGCAATGTAAAATTGATTTAATTAGAAATAATATAATAAAATTTTCATCTTCTCAACACTTTTAATTTTGTTATGAAAACTAGTTGCTCGTTTTTATTTCTTATTTGATCTGATTTTCTTGGAATTAACACCAGCACAATAAATAAAATGTTTTGAAAATAAAATTTTAAAGTCAACGTAGTTAAATTTTCATTTTACGTTTAACTTAATTTCCTTGAATGTGAATGCAACTTCCTGGAAAAAAATTCATATCACCACAATACAAAGTCAATAAATTTTGTTTATTTTTGTGTACAACAACAAAAAATTTATTTAACACTCAGGTAAAAAAGACTTGAACTGGAGAAATTTAAGCCAAATATCATCAGGAAAATTCATATACTTTCCTGTTTAATGTGTTTACAGTCCAGTTTTTTTAATATTATTGTAATAATTTTCTCATTCAATTTTACGCGTTCTCACACATCACAATAAATTTTACACCAGTGTGGACAATTCAAGTTGAAAATGTACCAAATCAGTATAAAAAGTCTCTCAACCGAAATATTGCAGTAATTGTTTATGTAATTGATTTCAATAAATCTCTCTCGTACGTGCAAATCATATGTAATGTGTGTGTATATGGCAGTAAAACAATACAAATATTTTTGTTTGACCGGGATGTTTTGTTTTGAAGAGGAAATGATAAAATAATAAATAAACTAACATGTTTTTTTTCACTTGTTTTACAATTTAACATTTTATTGTAATGAAAAAAAATTTTAAAAAGTCAAATGTGAGTGTGAAGTATTTGCATACATATAAAATGCATCTAAAAATTGGAGAAAATGGAGACGACTAGTATTTTACATTTTTTAAGGTGCTTTGATGATTAATTTGAATGGAATTTGCTCTTAATTGGTTAATTCAGGTTAATTGTAAAATTTTATGCGATATTTTTATAGTTTCGAAAAATTCCATGTTTTGTGATCACTTATGAAGTTTACGTATAAACACTTTGGATTAGTTTTGTAGTCATTTTTATCTGCCATACAAAATCTGCATCTAAACTTCAAATTTTTTCAATGACACACCCATTAATCAACATTCACCATTGAAAAAACTCTAAAATTCAGACAAATTTTTTCAAAAAATGTAAAATACCAGTCGTCTCCATTTTTTTCAAATTTTTATTTATATGCATGAAATGTGCATGAAACCAAAATATTTATAAAATAAGCCTAAATACCAATCAAATAACAAATATAAAGTCGGTCAAATAACCATTTTATTGATAAATCCACACAATTGTTGCTCCATGTAACATTGATGCAATATTTACTTCCACTCAAACAATTAAAGCACTGAATACAAATTTTCCATAATAACAAATAAAATAAATTAAACGTATAATATAATCAAAAGTCATCGCACAAACAACAAATATATGTATATTTTTTTCAACGAAATAATTATTTGACTTTTTTTTATCAGTTATTTTTATTTTTATTACAGGCATTATATAAATGAATAAATTGTGTCGTTATTTGTTATAATTTTTTTTTATTTTATTTTTTTCAAAATTGAATATAGAATGATAATAAAATAGAAAAAGTACAAAAACGTTTACGTTTTTCCAATTGTTTTATTATTATTATTATTTCATTTTATTTTATTTTTACTTTTTTTTACTGTTCTGTTCTAAATCAGATTGTGTACAGATGCAGAAAAGTTTAACTGCAATCTATAACGATAAAATAAAATAATAAATGGTGTATGTGCAGGAAGAAAAGCATTCATTGTCCAGTTTTAAAAACATTTATCATATACACGTAGGCTTTTTTTATTAGTATTGTTGTTGTTGTTATTTTAGTTTTTTTTTTGTGTATGACAAAGATTAGAAAACAAAATATATTAGTCAAAGAGTGATTTGTTCGGGCCAACTAAACACCATTTATCCTTGTTTCATGTTTCATTTTAGTTTTTTACCCGGATAATGCCTCTGATGTCTGATGCAATGAACATTTATATAAAGCATTTTTATTACTATTATTTTGAGTACGAATGTGGATGATTCTAAGTTTAAAATGTATTTGTCTTTTGTAGAACATTAGTACTTGTAACAAAGTGTTCTTCTTCTTCTTGTTCTTCGTTTTTTTTTAAGTGCTTGTTGTTGCTGCTACAAAGTTTTAAGTAATCAAGAGCATCTGTTGTTTTGTGTCCTTTTTTCTTTTTCACAAATGTTTCACAACTTCTTCTTTCCTTCTCAACTGTATAATTCTAAAAGTTCACTCTATATGACATGACTTTTGTTCATATTTATGTTAACTTTTGAATTTCTTACAAAGAAAATGGCGCCACACACAAATTTCCTGTATATTAACGTAAGATATTTAATTTCACATCCCTGGTTTTTCTTTATTGTTTTCAAGGAAATGGAATGTTACAGAGACTTATTCGAACATTTATTCAATTTTATTTGATGGCAGTTTACAGACTGTTCTTCTTGTAAGAACAGGACATGGTGCCTAAATACTGCAATAATCATAATCATAATGAATTTAATGGATGTTTTCCTTGAATTTCAACAAACACATAACAAACAAACAAACAAGCAGAGAAATAAATTATTTTCTTTGGGTCAGAATCGTAAAAAAGATGAATATTAAGTTAATAAATATTTAGGACTGGGTGTCTAAATTAAGTTAAAGTGAATTTTCCTTGGTTAGAAAAAAATTCATCAAGAGAGAAATTTAAATTCTTTTTCTGATCCAAAATTATTAAAACATAAACCGATTTACATTGATATAAATGTTGATTTGCTCTCTTTGTATTGAATCAATGCCTTTTATAATTAATTATAAAAGTGTATAATAAAATTACTGACCTTTATTTGAGTTAAAAGTTTGAATTTGACCACATTTTGGCTAATAAGTCTATAAACTTAATGGACATATTTATAATATCTTACCCTACTTGAATTAATTTGAATCTGTTACTGTAATTACTTGTAATTATTATAATTTTTTTCTATTGGCCATACATTACAAAAACGACTGAACTGAAAACTGTCTTCCGACTGATTTTGACTGGATGTTAAAAAAAATCCTTTTTCACTTGATAAAAATAATTTTTTTACACATTCACATAAAAGTGTTAAAATATTTCACACAAATTCACACATCTCAACCCAATATGAGATAAAGTATAAAATTTATTTCCAATTCAATTTCCGTTTGATTAAAAATACATAAAAAAACGTTGATTTTACACACATACCCTGATTCTGTGTCATATACACAATGATTATGTGTATAAAAAGCATCATTTAAAAAAATTTAAATATATTTTTCTTCATGACTGATTCACACATGGAACCAATGTGTTTTATTTAATTATTCATGAGATAAGTTAAAGTCTCGTGTTTATATATTTAAATCATTTTATGAATGTATAATTACAAAAAAACATAATGTATAATTGAAGGCAAAAAATAACGTAAACAAAACGGATATTTGTTTTTAATAAAGGATTAAATATGTATGTCAGATTATAATAAAAAAACAACATTCTTCTCTTTGATTTGGTTTTTGGGGAAGGTGGTGTTATATTTCAGTAATTTTCCATACTCTCTCAACCGAATAACGGTGGAATTTGACTGGGAAATTTAGTTCCCAGTTCAGATCAGATCAGATTTCTAGGGCAGTCTCAGAAGAAAATCAGAGCTCAGACCTACAACGGGTCCATTGTGGTCCATAATGAGTATCATCAAATCTGATGAAGAAGAAACCAAACCTAAAGAAACAACGCAAGAAAAAAAATCCACTAGACCTGGATCAGTTCAGGAAAGTGAACACACCTTCTCACAAAGCTTTAATGGCAGCTTGGCTGTCGGTACAGATGCAGATTTTGGCTCAGCAATCCCCAGAAATCGGAGAGCATATGAACAGAATAATATGACGGCAATCTCTCCTTGAAAGATTGCCTGAAAAATTGACCTAGGTATACACTCAAGTAGAGGCCAAAGTCCTTGGAGTAGAAACCCGCTGCTACAATGCCGTGTCATGAGTGATACATTAGTGAAGCAAGCCTTCCAGTCTCGAGCTAAGGCTGGTGGTAAGGAACCAGGAACTTCAGACCAATCACTACCGCTTGCAAGTAGAACACTGAATACTTGTGAAATATTCAAAGTTGCGACCATTTGATAACATCCAGCCTCCAAGATGGACAAGTCCCTAATCATCAGATTAAGGATGTTCGAGTTTCCATACGTAGCCAGCCTTGAACACAGAGCATTAGTTCTTTTAAGTCCATACAAAGTTCTCAAAGCCTCAGACTGCACAAAGTTCTCAGTTAGTTTTTCGTGATTTAGCTGTTATTTTATAAAAGGGTGCTCGATTATTCTGAGGAAAAACTATTGGAAAGGCTCGACCTCAAAGAAATTATTAAATCTCACTTTTTAAAAAAAAATAATATCCATTCTCGCACTAAGTTGTTTAAAGCTCCTAACTTGTGTAAATTTTTTCAACTTCTTAAAAAAAGCTGCTAATTCGTTCTTTTGTCACCTTTCGTGGCATGATCCCCTGAAAACAAATAGCACACAATATATATATTTATGTATGAAAAATATTAAAACTAATTGTGCGTTAACAATTTATGATTGTAAACTTTTTTTATTGCTTTTGTTGCTGAGAGAGTTTTTTGCTGTACATCGCGCACTAAAATCACATTCAATGAAACAACTGTAAAAGTTTATTTTCCGTATAATTCACATGGAATTTATTAAAACTAATAATATTTTCAAAGCCACAAGCAATATTTAAATTTGGGGTAAATACCATGAAAAAGTTTTCAAAGTTCCTTGAATTTGTTTCAAAATGATTCGAGTAATGAATATTAATAATGTGTGAAAAGAGACTTGATCGATATTTGTATGGAACATGTTCTTAAAGCTCATTGTAATTCGAATTTCATCTAATTTGATGTTGAAACGATATTTTATTTCATTTTATGCAACAAGCTCCTAAATGAGTAAAATCCGTATTGTTATAAAACAACGAACGAAGTGAAAAAAATTCATACAATAAATCTCCTACTTTTAATACTCACGTTATATGCACAGTGACATGCATAACTAGCTAAAGCTGGAGCAAGAGTAATCTTAAATGTACATATTGCATAGAAGGTAAAATAAGTTCAGCCACTCGAATTATTTAGTGACAGAATTTAAATGGAATTTCAAAAAAAAAAATGTGCTACATGAAATTTGTGATAAGATTTATTATTACATGATATTACGTAATATGCAAGGTGTTAAGTAATATTTTACGAGATGGTATGTTTGCATGAAGAAGAGCATGGTATCAAATCGTGAAAATATGTAGGAGATTTTCACTCATTTTTACGATGAATTTTGTATAAGCATAGTAAAGGGATTTGTCTTGTTAAATATTGGATAGTAAACGGAATTATAATTTGTGCGACATGAAAACGAAAAAAAATAATGGTCATCAGTCATATAAAAGGTAAAAAAATCTGCAGTCATATTCAATATATTTATCATAATGCACAATCAAACGATGAATATCATAATAAAGAAAATTCAAACAAAAAAAATGCTGAAACATGTGTGCAAGGAAAATTTTTTAAAATTTATCGTTCATCGACACATATCATTTACAGCTATGAAAACATATCATTTAATGAAAATCAGTGCAAGATAAACTCTTTCAAATCGTATAAATTATTATTATATCATAACAAGGAAAAACACTGCTTTTATTGCGATTGGTAGTGATCAGAAAAAATTGTAAATGCAACAGACCAAAACCATAATTTACTTTTGGCCTTGTTCCAAATAGGTTTCTTCTCTTTTTGTTATACATTTCATAAAAGAAAAATGAGAAAGAAAAAAAAATATAGAAAAAATTTCCAATTCATATTTGAAGTACACCACAAAATTTTATACCAAAAATACTAGATTGCAATATATTTTATGAAAATACACAAGGGTACATATCTGTGATAGAACTTTGAATGAGTCAATTTGGAACTACTCAAACACAGAATGCATGGCCCACAATACATATCTGAAGAAAAACATCTATATTATTCTCTCAAAAATTATATATTTCCTA
Source organism: Culicoides sonorensis (assembly GCA_900002565.1). Classification (NCBI taxonomy): domain Eukaryota; kingdom Metazoa; phylum Arthropoda; class Insecta; order Diptera; family Ceratopogonidae; genus Culicoides; species Culicoides sonorensis. The sequence continues at coordinate 916,528 of LN483357.1, forward strand.
GACAAGTATCTTTTGGTTTGGTTTTTCTACTCCTTTCCAACTACTTTCACATATAAAATATATTAAATGTTTTATATGTATGGCAAATTTGCAAACAAAAACAACAACAACAAATATTTGAATGAATATTAGAAAATAGAGATATTGCAGTGATTTGTGATGAGAATTTTGTTTATATGGCAACTTTCACCATATATTTTACAATTTCAAAGTGTATATGTTATAAAAACAAATAACGAACCTGTTTCTATGTATTTTTGATAGGTATTGATGTGGTTTTATGTTAAAGGAAAATTAAGTTTGTTTGAGAATTGGACAAGAATCTGATGAATTTTCTTCATTTTTTTTTTGTGATTAGAGTGGACAAGTGGAATAAAAAAATCGGTAATTGAAAGCAAAAAGCATGACAGTTAAAAACTATTCATTTTTTACTTGACTAAAGTTTAAACGACCTCATCAACCACCTTGTCAGCTTCGAAGAGGGATTTTTCTGACCCCAAGGGCTTTCTCCGACACCTCGCAGTGTCATCAACGACTTTTACCCAGACTTTCTATTTTTTGCTGCGTCTTTTCGGTGCCCTCTGGGTCCAATCGAAAAACGCAGATACAAGACGCTGAATTTTTTTGATTCTCTATCGATCTGCATACTCATCAACGATTTTATTCTTTGGAAAATTTCTCAGGAAAGTTTTGTGAAATAAAGGTCAAATTTTGGACTTCCTTGATAATAATTTTTTTCAATGTAAAAAATCGGGACAAATGAAGGACAAATCGGGATTGTCCTGCACAAAAGTGCGCAAATGGTATGCCTCATGAAATGCTTAAATTAAATTGACGAGTCATTTGTCGAAATTTTTTAGATCTTGTCATTTATTTAATTTTTGATCCTTTTAACATGCTCAGCTGTTTGATTTTTTTTATTAAGGTCAGAATCTTCGAAATTTTTTACACTCTCTCTCTCCATCACTGTTATTTTTGAAACCTTGTTTCAAATAGGGAAGTTCATAAGGATTAATTTTAACTTATTGATTTTAGAGTCATGCTTGGAATTTAACCTCAGAGCTTAATAATGGTCAAAAACCGTTACGTCTCACGAAATTGCAAGCCAGAAATCATAATTCCCAATTTTTAACCTTTAATTTCAAATTATTAAATTTTCCTTTTAAATCAGCTTTTTATAATTATTTTTTTTTCTTCAATTTGTGACTATTATTATCAATCAATATTAAACTTTAAATCTGAGAGAATGAAATTGCAACAACTACTATACACTTGGCAAAAGCAATATCAGAATTTATTCAATAAAATACTTCAAGACTTTTTTTTACCCAAATAGCAACATCAGACAATAAACAAATATTAACGTAACATACACAACACATAAATATGTTTAAATATAAATTCATTCATCCTCTTGATACAATTTTGCCCAAAAAAAAGAGAGAATTTAAATCGGTAAACAAAATTTTTTTATGTATCTGAATTCTTATTCATTTTAAAATTTTATTCCATTTTATTTTGGATTTTTTTTTTTTTTGGATAATTTGCCAGACAAAATTGTGGTTGAAATACAAATAACACGAAACTTACACACACACATACATATAATGAAAAATAAAGTGTTTGTATGCTTTTATGTATATGACTTGCAATTTAAAAATCGATATTAAACAGTATTTTTGCTTTTAATATCATTATATTTGTATTGTGTGTCAATATAAATTTTATCTCATTTTATTTTTATTTCTTTTTTTCGAAAATGATACTGACGAACGGAAAATAATATGAATTTAATTTGAATCTTACGAAAGACAAAATTGTGGCAAAACATAGACAGAAGGCGCCGTTATTCGTTAAAATGTTTCGATACAGTCTGTTGAATAAGAAAGCAAACAAATAAGTTTTATGAATGTATAAAAAAAAAGAAATGATTTTTAGATAAGATAATAGATAATTGATACACGTGCAATGAAAGAAATTTTATTCATTTCCAGGAAACTCTTTAGATGTTTTGATAAATTAAAATTTTTTTGAAGCACTTCTCTTAAAATTAAGCCAAAATTTAATCAGGAATCAGACAAAATTCATTCAATACCTCAAATTTCACTTAAAACCAACATATTCAATTTGTATATTAAATCAGTAGACAACAAAAAAAACATTTTTATGTAAATTGTGGTTTTCCTGTAATCATTCACTTCCATATCCCGAATCAAAATATTTACTTCAGTGTAAAAAGCCAAAATTAAACTCCAACTGTTAAATTACTTTCATATACAATAAAAACATTTCAATGGCACATCATTTTGAGTGCAATAACAAATAAAATGAAATTTTTATCGTATATCAACGAAAAATTGTTTTTATGATATAAAAAAAAATCAGTTGAGATTGGTAATTTTATGATGCTTGGCTTTTAAATGAAATGTTTTATTTTTTTTTTGTGAAACATTTTAAAAATATAAAATGCATTTGCATAAATACGCTGCAATTATTTTAGTGGTTGTCATTATTTGTGCTTCAGAATACAAATTTTTTATGATAAAATTTTATGTATTTTGCTTGTTGTTATTCGTGAAATATTTGTATTGTCACTAATTTGACTTTTTAATTATGTTAAAATAGCTTTAATTTGCATCTTATTTTAAAAAAAAACATAAATATTTCATTAAATGTTTTAGTAAACAAATAAATAAAACACTTTTTGCGCTCTTAGCGTCCTCTGGAGGGCCTAAGCAAAAATCCAGATACTATGATCCTTGGAAAATGTGCAAAGGGCCTAAAAACAACTGCCCGAGGCTGCCAAGGTCGTTTAAAATTCCAGTCTTGTCAAAAAGACCGTAGTTTTACAAGTTTTTCAAATTTCGCACATTTTTCGAAATTCAAAAATTTTCAATTTTTCATATCAATAATATAATTTAAGGCCTATTTTGTATGTATTGATTTACTGTCGTCCTCGGAAAACACTCGAAATGAATGCAGAATTTCTCACATAAATAATTAAACTTTTCATTTCAGAACAATACAATTGACGTTGCAATACAATTTGTAATTCAGAGCCTGGCAAGGTGTTAAAAGAAAAACAAATGAAGGTCTATTAAAATTGAAAGGAAAATTACTATCGTTTGCATGAAATTCCCTCTATGATGGTGATTTTTTTTTACTTTCAAACTAAAACCATTTCAAATATTTTTTATTCACTGCAAATCATTCATTTGATGCAGTTTCAATTTAAATTTGTCTCAAAAATTATTCTGAAATTGTAAAAAATGTCAGTTAACACTACAAAATCCTACAATTTCAATCAAATACTTGATTTCATTAAAAAATTAGATCGTTTAACCGGAATTTTCTTGCTGAATTCCACTTGGACATGGAAAGAAATCCTGTTAAGTTTCATTTTACTTGCACAAAATGTGTTATTTTTCACTTTAATTATTTCAACATTGATCATATCAAATTTTGACTTATTTTCAATTTTGATGAGTGGATCAGCTGTGGTATTTGTTATAGCGGAAGATTACTGGATTGTGGTAATGAAAGTCAAGAAGGAGAAAGTGAGGGAAATTTTGAATTGGATTCAGTCTTTGTATGAACAGAACTATTTTCATCCTGCTATTCATGAAATGGCAAAATGTCACTTGGAGAAAGCTCATCAACGAGCAATGAAATTACAGAAATTAAAAAATATTTTAAATATTCTTGGACTATTGGCTACAATGGGGTTTGCCATAATTGGACTCTTTTTACCTGAAAACATTCATCCGAAATATAAGTTGCCAGCTCCTGTCATGTTACCATTAGAAGATCAGCAGACATGGACATCATTCATTATAACGGTTTTGTGTCAAACGATTGGTTCGGTTATTTATACTAATTTGTTAACTTATATTTTTTATATATTTTTCTGTTGTGTCAATTATTCTATTGCAGTGTTAGAAATTATCAGACAATCTGTTATTGTGATGGGTGTTCAATTAAAAATTGTTGAAATAAAACCAAAGCCCATACAGGCATGGAAAAAATTGGAATCTAGTGTATTGGAAACGATCATGGAAGATTGTGAAGAACCTCAAATTCGCCTTAATTTAGAAGAATGGATCAAAATTTTAACCGATCTCCTAACAGATGTCAATGAAAAAATTTCAATTCTCTCTGATTTGTACTCGGGATATTTTTGTTTCAATGAAATTTCCTCATTTTTTTACATGATTCTCTTTGGTTTAACAATCCTGGTGTTAAAAGATCAACAAGCATTTGGATTCTGTGTTTTTATGTTATCACTCTTATTAGGTGCAATTTGTTACATCAATGAAAAAATGTTGGAAAAATTTGAAGAAATTTCAATGGAATTTTACAATGTGCCCTGGTACGATTTCGGAGTAAAAGAACAGAAAATGATTTTAATGGTATTGAATTGTGATAAAATTGCAAGAGGATTTTCTGCAGCTGGTTTTCATAATTTGACCTTGAAAAGATTTGCCCTTGTTGCTCAAAGTGCATATTCAAATACGTTAATTTTCCAGAAATTGATGCTTGACTAAATTAAAATACTGGTTAGAATTCAATGAAATTACAACTGTATAAGAATTTTTTGGAGGGTTCAATACAAGTTCAAAATGTATTTCTATATTTATAAAATAACATTCAAATTCACATAAAATTTAAAAGACATTTAATATCTAATTTTATAATATTAATACCCAAATTTCTCTGTAAATTAAAATTTAATAATAAACTTGAATACGAGAAAAACCAAATTTAATTCCATTTAATACAAACATTTAATTTCAACTCAAACTCACAGTCTGTATGAATTCTCACTAATGAAAAAGCTTACAGACATGGCAAAAAATAAAAAATAAAGTCCCAAAATTTAAATTAAAATCTTTATTTTCTTTTCACACCTCTTTTATGCATATTTTTGTCTTAATTGTTATGTTAATCATGCTTTGAAATCTTTTGATGTCTCTTTTGATAAATAATGAGAAAAACAGTGAAGGGTAAAAAACGAGTGAAATAACCGCAGTAGCAAAATGTTACGCGTCACATAGCAAAAATAATACAAACGAAAAACAAAATTCAAGAAAAAAGAGAAGGTTTGGCAACTTTATATTATTATTTTAAAATAAGTCACAAAAAAAAATATAAAATACAATAAAAGTGTTGTGAAAGCTACTGTTAAATTGTGAAGTTTAAATGTGATAATTACCTTCTGTTATTATACAATTGACTTGAATAATGAAGGACTTTTCTTTTGTTCTTTTTTTCCTTTTGGTGTCTCTTTTTGTGTGTTTCGCGATTGTGAACCGTAAAATAAATAAATAAACATACAATTAGAGTCTTAAAAGAAACGGAAACTCATTAATAAAATTTAAAATTTTCCATGAAAAATATACTCCATGTAACAAATTCTGATATTCAATGAAACAAGTCTCCAGTCGAATGTCCAAAAGGTTAACCAACTGGGTGTTTTATTAAAGGTCATATATTTTCCTATTTTTATTTTATTAAAAAAGAGAAATATAGTATACAATGAATTCACTGCACTAGGCACAACACATTTATTCATTGCTTTCATTCTATTTAATTTAATGTTATACATGCTGCTAAAATAACCGACCAAACTAAATATAACTAGAACACACATACAATAAATTGCCATTTATACATTATCCTAGAGATGCAACATATTACGAAAACAAACACACACACGACTAAGTTACAAAATATCAAACGTGTAATCTTATTTTACCCTCAAGTCATATATAGGTAATATATTATATGACTCTTGGTACAAATAATAGTTTGCTGTGGACTATTTCAATTTTTTTTTCCTTTTCTTTTGTTTGAACCAATATAATATAGTTTAATAAATTAACGTGTTTCTTATTACAGACTCATATATAACAATTTTATTTTTTCTTATATATTTTTATGTTACCTTTTTCTGCTTTTTTTATCAGGTTTACCAAATCAAAGTTGGGATTCATTGTTTTTTCTATTTTCATTTATATTTTTTGCTTGGCAACTAACAGTTTTCTTGTCAAAACTGGTCAAGAAAAATAATAAATTGAAATTTTTATTATTAGGATTTTCTGGGAATGATTCAACCGAAAAATCAAGGAATTAAATCTTGTTCGTCGAATTCGAATATAATTTTTAAGACTTCAAAAATAGTTTCCTGCATCGTGGCGTGAACCTGTTTAACTCACTTCCTGGTCATATTAGGAGAAACCTCATCTTAATCATGTTTAAGAAAGCGTTAAAGCTTTATTTGACATGTAACTACTGAGTTTGATGACATTTACACAACAAAGATGGTTTATATGTCACTGGTACTGCCCAATACTGAATTTGGCAATGTCATTTGAATGCCAAATTAAGATAGAATTATCAACCGGATAGAGTCAGTGCAAAAACGATTTCTTCTGTTTATTCTTAAAGGGCTAAGGTGGTCACATCAATTCATCTTACCACCATATCAGCATCGTTTAGATCTTCTGCAAATGCTCACACTAAGAGATAGACAAATTACTTCTTGCTGTTTGTCTACTGCATTCGAACATAAGATCTCCTAATTTGGCTAGTTATATAAAAGTACGTGATCCGCAGTATAGACTTAGAAGAGCCAGAGTTCTCGATCAGCAGATGTTTAGACAAAATTACCTTGCCAATAGTCCCATGAACAGATGCATAAGTCTGTTTAACATCCATTGCGGCGATATTGACATCAACATCAGTAAAGAAAAATTCAAAGCCATTCTAGGCAATAAGATAAAATCTAATTATATATAAGTATGTAGTCTTTAATAGACGAAATAATAAATAAATAAAAGCCGTTTGTTATAAGTGAGCCTATTCAATAGATACAACCGCTCACGTCTTCATGTGTCACTTTGTCAAAAATTATAGGCTTAACATTACGTTTCGTGTCAGATTCAATACTTTCAGGAAGTAAAAAAGAATGCACTATTACAGACAGTTTGTCCACCGTCACTCTGTCCCTCTAACACTCTGCCAGTTACAGCTATCCATAACTCCGGCATACTCTATCGGAGTGAAATCAGATTTTTTTCTGCCAGATAAAGGAGCTCATAAGGATTGTTTATAACTTATCAGTCTTGAGATTGGGCTCCAGAGCCTGAAAACCTTTAAAAACAGTTAAAAATGTTTAAAAATTGATGATTTCTTCTGTTGGATTAAGGAGCTTTGTAAAATGAAATTTAACTCATTATCTTCAAAACAAGGCTCAGAGATTGGACTCTAGGAATTGGGCTTAGGGATTAGGCTCCAGAGCCTGAAGACGGACAAAAGCCCAAAATAATTTTTTAAAATTTTTAAATTTTTTTTAAAAAATGGTGGGTTTTTTCAAAATATTTTAAAATGGCGAAACTTTTTAAAAAATCCGCCATTTTGAAAAATTCTATAAAACCCTTAATTTTATTCTATGAAACGGGTCCCATCGAAATGCACTTTTTTAAACCGGTCTGTGGTTAGAATTTCACATTTTTTTTAATTTAACCGTCAAAAAAAGAAAAGATTTAATATTCTATTTCTATTAATGAACATTTTTTTCTAGTTTACTAATTTTTCTGGGAAATACTATGATTAATATAAAAAAAACTGTAAAATTTATATGACAAGCAATCTTCTAAAAAGCAGGTTGCTTTTGGCTGTTTTAATTATCCCAACTGTAATTAAAACACACTTTTTTTTGTACCCCATCTGTGTTGTCTATTTTGTTGCCGATGTTGCTTTCACCATTCCAATTTACATTTAAAACTATATGAAAACCATTTTCATCGACACGCTTTTTCAACAGACAAGGCTTTACTTGAGAACATTAATTTTTTTTTCATTTTTCCTAAGGGTAAAAAATTGTCTTGCATCACTTATTTATGAAAGAAAAAAAAGGCTTTGTTCTTTAATTTTGTTGTTTTTTTTGCTTATCATTAAAATTTTCTTCCTTTTACGTTAAATCACGAATTAAAAAAAAATTATAAATAAAAACACAAGGTCACACAAAAATCAGTCGTTTACAGGAAACTAAAAAGTTTTTTTTTTATTATTTCACATTATATTGAATATAAATTTCTCAATCATCACATAACCCACTTAAACCCACAACTAAATCTAAAATTATACTGTTCTTTTTCTTCATATAAAAAATATATTTGATAACTGCTTCAATTTTATAGATTTCCTATTTGTTGCAGGTTAAGTATAAGTAAGCGGAAATAAGAATAGAAGTGAAAAACGCAGAAATTTCAATTCAAAGCACGTTCATCTTAAAATTTCAATAAAATACACGGTTATATACACTTTTTATTTTTTATTTTCTTTTATGTATTCCAACAATTGTGCGGTGAATGTTTTGAGTATTTAATGCGGGTATTTTATGCCATGATAGCAAAAATCATCACTTATAATAATTTTTTTTTCTCTTATTTTCATTTTATTTTCAGCTTTATTATTGTTATTACTCGTATTTTATTGTACTGCACACCATTATAAATGTTTTTGACAAAATGCTGATTGTGATGCTTTCCATCCTGAACTTGCATTTAATATTAATAATGATGATAAAAATAACAAAAATCGTGATTTTCATAGTGTTTATGACATGAAAAGACCAACAAAAAGCTTATTAACTATTATAGTTGTTGACTAGTAAGAGATAATGGCAAAATGACATTTAATGTGATTAACTGAAAGTCTTTTGTTCGGTGATGATGCTTTTGTTTCCCTTGACCAATAAATTTTTGAATTGGATTTCTGTAAAACCATAATTAGTGCTTTTGAAAGTCAAATCCTCGGATGGTTAATCAAATATTAATCCAATCCATCTGTTTAGCTTATAGTGGGTTATGTGAATCTAGCTCATGGCTATGGTGGAATTGCATTGAATCGCATTAATTGCATAAATCCTTTTGTGAAACATAGGAATCAATTAACAAATATCAATTCAAACGAACACCATCGAAATTTTTAATCCCATAACATGCAATTATGCACACACACACACACACACATAAGTTATAATAATTGGAAACACCTGTTTTTTTGATTGACGTCGACGTTTTACTTTGAATAATAATCATTCAATCGTTTCACACACACACACTAATGATTGAGTATTAAAAAGCATCGATATAAATTGATGTATTCAATCAATTGAGACAGTTTTACTTTGAACTACCATTAATACTGTAATATCACTAAATATGTGTTATAACTAGTTGTTACGCTGTCATATTTGAAATTTAAAATTGATTTTATGTGATTAGAATTCATTAAACGACCATATATTTTAATAAGAACGAAATTTGCATATTAAAATTTGTATAATTGTCCAAAATTTATTAAATATTGTGAAGGTAGTTTACATAAATATTTGATATTGTTTGTGACGATGCTGATGACAGCATAACCGCTAGTCATTTTATGTTAACCGCTCTTTTTTTTTTGATTTGGGATGAGATACAATGTTGAAAGCTTTTTGTAAAATTGTTACCTTAGGATATATTGCTGTTGTTTCTTCCAATTTGGTAAATATTTGCTTTGATCTTAAATAATATATAATAATATTTCAACAAGTAAATATATGTATTTTGTATTTGTTAATTATGTTTGAATAAGGAACATTTGTTGTAATGTTCATTTGAAATGAAGTCAAAAGAAAAATCTCGCGGAAAAATTACCTACACTATAAAACTGTCATGACTCGCACTCTTGCTCTTACATGAAAACTGATAAAAAATTTTCAAAAACTCACTTCAGTCGTTCAACTGTGAAAACAAGGAAAATCAACTCTTGATCTTTGAAAGAGAGGAATTGCGTTCAATCTTGGGTGCTGTTCTGGAGAATGATATAACTTGAATGAAGGCGATATAACTTAGAACTGGAAGGGGACTTTGCTAAACTCAACATTATTGTTTGCATTATAGCATTGTTAAAACAAGCCGGCTGTCATGGACAGGTCATCTAGTTCGAATAACAAACACAAGACCACCAAGCATATTATTCCGTAACAATCCTGAAGGACGGGGTGGAGATGATCTTCGCAAAATTTGATGAATTGATGGGATTAAGCAAAATCTGCGAGCTCTAGGAATGGGAACCTGGTGGAATTTTGCACAGGTCAGCAAGCGTTGAACCTCATCTTTCTAGCCGCTAGATCCAAGCATTGGATGTGACGCCAAAAAAGTAAAAGTAAGTAATTAAGTTTAAATGCCTCTTAACATATTTACTTATTTATTTATTTTTTCTCTTCATAAGACCACCAGTGACCCACAATGGGTCCTTAAAGGTATGTCTTTCATCTACATGAAACTTAAATCTATATTAATCTATATACTGTAACGTAGATAATTCTAATATACGATGTAACGGAAAAAATTTGAATAAGCATTAAAAACGTAGATAATTTAATAGACTGTCTTTTTGAAGTTAATATACGCTGAAATCGTCTATTAAATTATGTACGTTTTTGAATAAAAAATAAAGAAAAATTCATATATTTTCATTTCTAATCACTAAATTCATTTCTAAATATTAGCATTTTAAATGTTTTTCACATAAGTACTTATTTCAAAGCAAAAATAGGTTTGTCAATGTATAGATTTTACTCAAATTTCTAATAAATTTTTGAACTTCTATTTTTCGTCAATAAACGCTAAATTTGAATGTTTTTTTCGTCAATATACGGTTTCTCATTTTTTTTTTCGTCAATATACGGAAGGTTATCGTATATTAGATTTATCTACTTTACAGTAATGAAAATTATTTTGATAATGCTCTACTTTATCGGCTTATCCTAAAGACATCTACTTTTTGCTGCGTATCAAATAGTGGAGTATCTTGCTACGGTGCGGTAGTATCTAATTTTTTCTGTTTCATACAGATTGGTACCAGCTTGTGATCAAGTTCCATGGTGTGTGTTCTGCTTTTTATCGCACTATAGTAACTGATATTCTATGACCTCAACTTTGCATCATTCAAATAACTTGAAATCAAATAATAAAAATCGTTTTACGGTAAAAGAAATACTTTAAAAAAAAATATTTTATGATCAGAATTTTTCATATCCTAGAGTAATTTTATAAAAATTCTTCAAAAAATTAAAAAATATTCGAAAATCATTGACATGATCATTATTAAATTTTTTTTTTTTGGGAAAATTCTTTCCTTTAATAAAGTAACATAAATTAGTATCACTTTCATTATTTTACTTTTTTCCTTAAATATTTGGGTACATTAAAAAAAAACATACAAATAATAATAAAAATCTAGGAAATATTTACCAAACTCTTGCTTTTTCCATAGTTTATTCAATAAAGGATGATAGTAAAAAAAAAACATACACACTAGATTTTGAAATGACACGGTAAAACTGTTTTGGGAACCTTTTTCTACTTGACTAACTTTTTATGATTTTATCTATCTAATAAAATAAATTAAATCGTGCCATCTGATAAAGCAGTTTTGTTCTCCTTTAAAAGCTTATATATTGTATTTGCGTTTGTTTTGTAATTCCTTTTTTTTCTCCTGACCATTTTTTTTTTCATTCTTAAGATTTTACTTGTTTTTTTTTTGGCAAAAAGAAAATTATTTTGTGCCAATACATTTTTTTTTGTTCAGTTCTATTGTCATTACATTAGACAACAACGGGAATTTACGTTGCGTTAAAATGCTTTCTTATTTCAATGTTGCTGGTTAAATACTTTCAATCTTTGTTCGATGATGATGGTAGGTGATATTAAGGAAAAATTGGATAAACATTTGATCGTTGATCCATTAATTCAATGATTTTAATTCACTATACAACGAAATAAGTAAACAAAACGTAAGGAAAAAATGAAAACATTGAAACGAAAATCTTTTTTTAAATGAATGCAAAATGGACAACAGAAAAGAAGATTATATGGGATATTTAACAGTAAACAGACAAGAGAGAAGAAAAGAAAAAAAAATAAAAAAATCAAAATAAGATGAAAATGGTCTTGAATTATATGGAAGTACAATTATTATTTATAGCAATTGTAGGAAATTAAGTGGTTTAGAAAATTTGTATTTTTATATTTATTTTTTTTCTGTATTTCATAGCTCATTAGTTTAATTTAACAGCATTATTGCCAATTATTTGATTTTGAATATCTTATTTAAGATAATTTTAATTTTAGCCATCTGCGTAGGTAGAAGTTGTACAAAACTTGATTATATACAATTAATACAATCAATTAGCGATTAAAGTCTAAACATTTATTAAGCTCACATCAAAATTTCAATTCAACTAACAATTAGCGTGTGTTTATTATGCAATTAGGGAAGCATTTTAAATGGAATGGTCTCAATTTTTATTTCAAAGTTATGTATTTGAAAAAAACCTTTTAAAAGCTTCTTCATTGCAGACAAAATTCATTGACTAGAAATTATTTTGTCATTTCTAAATTTGACATACAAAATTTTGAAGTTTCTGTATGTGTTTCTATAGAAAATAAACGTCAATATGAAATTTGCAAGGAATGGTCTCAAAAACCAATCATAAGGCTCTTAATTGGAGTTTTACCTCCAAAGCACCATCGGAAGAGGCAACACAGGCTTGACTCATTGTCTTGATACGAAATTTCGGATTTTCAGATGATAACCAACCGTATGATATTAAAATATATTTGCATTTTCGATATATAATTATTTCGATTGCTCTAATTATTAGAATCAGTTGAAATATGTACGTGAATACCGTGTGTGTGTGTGTGAATATTATGAGCTTTATTTAACAGAAATAATTCAATCTATTTAATGTTTGGCTGATCAACTATTAAATAAAGTAGCACACAATCAGTCTGAACGTTGTTCATATTCCGGTTTAATTTAACCTTTAATTATGAAATTAAACAAAATGCAATAAATAATAATAATGCTCGTGTGGATTGAACTGTGAAAATAAATAACAACAAAATTAAATGACTAGGGATGATCTGTGTTTACTTTTTAAATATTTTCATTTATATTGATCAATATATTAATTTATTTAAATTTTCTCTTCTTTTTGAAAAATAATATTTCAAAACACAACACAATGACACTGAAGCTCAGTCCAATGAATAGCAGATAAAATGAGAAAATTAAATGCCTTAAAGTAAATTGTTCTGGTCCCTCTTTTTCAAACCGATTTTTCACATTAATTTGACTTACAATTGCATTTTGTATGTCATAATACCACTTGTGTGTGAGTCCGGCTTCCTTAAATTTTGTGATAAGTCGTGAAAAGTCGCCAGCAAAGGGCCATCCCTTCCGTACCATGTATCCGATGTAATATGACCTTGGACAATTTTGCATCACATGTAATAAGGGATAACCATCATCTCGCATAAATTTTGTTCGTATAATGAATTCGGCATCAGTTTCACGCTCAATTGAACAAACATTACGATGATGAGCCGTAATCCAAATATTTGAATGTAGTGTTTCGCGAATTTTTATCTTTTTCTTAAGTGACTCAATGACTGGTGTATCTGAATCTCCAAATAAGTCTGCTAATGACCTTGATCCAGTCCATATCTGTAAATGTGATCTATCGAGTTGCTCCATTGTGTTGATGTCACGTTCAAATGCTGTTGTGCTCATGGAACTCGTTAAAGATGCCTGTAAAAAATAACAGTTTGTTGAAAATAAATTGAATTTTAAATGATAATCTTACTTGAAACACTCCAGAAATGTAGAATGATAAGAATAAAAAAGAACTCATTATTATTCTCTCGACAAACTGTAAGTAGGGTATTACGGCTATAAAAAATAAAATAAAATTTCAGATAAATTGAACAGCATATTTCAATGATAAATTTTGTTACAAGATGGAGCCGAAAATAGAATGAGGGCTGTTTCAATTGTTAGTTCTGATAAACCACTTAAATGAATTTTGTTTCTTTGCTTCATTTTCATCATTCGTTGTTTTCTATCAGCAAAAGGCGATTAGTAAGAAAAAAATAAAAACAATTCATGTGAAAATTTACCTGCTTTCCCATTTTTTGAGTATGAACCAAAAAAAACTTGATCCTAGTTGAATGGCAAATAGTCCTAGCCATGCATGAACACTGAAGATCAATAAAGGTGCCTTCCATTTGGGGATTTCTTGTGCTTTCGGTGTAACGATACAAATTCTGTCAAAAAACACAGAACTCAAAAACTCCACAACATCTTCAGTTCCTTCACCATAGTCCTTGATAAACCTTCCATTAATCGCAACATCTGATTGATTGTAAACGATATCTCCCAAAGTTCCATCAAATTTCCCCAATTTTTTGTTAAACGACCCATAATTTGCCTGTTTGTCAACATAAAATATTGGATTTAAATTGAATTTCTGCACAATATAACTCAAGACAATCCCATCGATGCCACTAAAACCCCCTGAATATTTAAAAATGGACTTCATATAACCAGGCAGATGTAAATTTGTTAAATTTGTTTCAGAAATCATTGTAGCATAACGATTAAAGAGCGTGAATCGTATTGGATAACCCCGAAAATTTCGTGTAATGTAAGTAAATAAACTTTCAATACTTTTCACATCAAATTCATCCAAATGAATCCATTTTATGAGTCCATTCACATTTTCATTGTGACCTTTTGAAATGACATCATAGAATACAAATTCCTATGAAAAAAAAAATTTTAATTGTCTTATTTTTCTCTTCAAAAAAAATATTTGTATAATTTTAACCTTGCAATCATTTAATAATATCAATAAGTGTGACATAAAATGTGAATGCCAAGCATCAAGCAGGAAATTTTCTGCAGCAAGATGTTTTTTTACACTGCAACGACTTGTCACTAATACCACGTGATTTGCACTTGCCAAATGAAATGCCGTATCATTGCGATCTAATGTTGTATTTTCCAAATAGTTAATTAGTGTTACAATGTTTTCCACAATATATAACATGCCAAAACCATAAGCATCGTTAATCCTTATTTTGGCGGGATATTCTTGATCTAAACTTGAATTAATTAACGGCACAATGCGATCCACGCTCAGAGTAGGTTGAGGATTTCGATTGTACATGACATTGACTTCAACATCTTTTTGAATTTGAAAAAAAGAAGAAAAAATTAATTATTTGAAATTGTGACATTATTTCAAAATAAATCTAAAAAACTTTACCTGAAAAAGCACGTTCCAAGAAATACTGCGACGTACATTCATAAATACTGTTTTTTTCTTGTAAATCAACCACATTAACTGTATAAATCGTTTTGTAATACATTTTCAGCAACTAAAAAATTTTAATTGAATATTTTAATAAATGAGCAAAAGCCAAAACCAATAATATATCAATTATTTAAAATCAAATATAAACAAATATTTTATGGTAAATTAATTGATTTTCCTAAAATATTGTTTGTTCAGTAGTTTTTAATAAAATTTATTTACGATTCAGAATTATTAAATTACAATGTAAGTTGAAAATGCCTCGCAGTACAAATTGATTTGGTTCGTAGATAGAGATCTTTAATGGACGTTTACAAAATGTTTGATGAATCCAATTTTTAACGCATATTCTGTTAATTTGGATAAAAATTTCGAATCTTATGGGCTCTCTTTTAGTCTAGTCATATAGTTGGGTGGTTTGCGGGGATTTTTCAACTTACAGTGTACAATTTTTAACTGTTTTACTAAAGTTTGTATAGGTAGGATAAGGTAGGGTCTATAAGCCTATACCGCAATCTTCAAGAGAAATTTTCATAGTAGACACCAAATCTTTAGCGAATGCCTAAGGGTGGACTTTAGCTTTCATACTGTCATCCGAGCACAGTCCCATTCTCACTTTTGAGTTGAAACAATTTTTGAAGTTCATCCGTTTCGAATGTCAACACTAAAGCTTTCATATCTTACCAGGAAATAATCAGATTCAATGATACAATGCCGATTATCATCAAGTTCCTCGATTAACGTTTTATTTTTTACATAATTAGTGAAATTTCCTAGAATTATCAAACTAAAAATTATTAAATATTTCATTTTGGAGCTTTGCCTTGCTAGTACTTTTCAAGTGTTTTCAGTATGAAATCAAAATAACAACTGAACACCAGCAATAATAATATCAACCACAAAATCAATTTTCGTCATTCAGTTACAGTGACACTTCAATCATTTTTTTGACACCTATAAAGTAATAACAGTGAAAATGTCAACAAACCATTAATATTATGTTTTTTTTTTGAACATTGTTACAATGAAGTAAAGTCAATTTGGAAAAAAAACGTTGAATGGAAAATTTACTTGTTATTGAATGTGCACTGTAAGTTGAAAACGACCCGCAGTACAAACGAATTTGGTTCGCAAACGGAGATCTTGATTAATGCTAACACGGCGTATGTTGAATGAAATTTTTATCCCATTTCCTGTTGATTTGTTAAATAAAATTCTTATTATGGACACTCTTGTAGACCACGTTTATATCGCGGGGTGGCTTGCAGGGCATTTTCAATTTACAGTGGAGAGATATTTGAACAAGTAGGGTCACTTTTAGAACTAGTGCATTTTCCAAGAAAAGTTCCCGATTTTTTTTGTATTTGTTTCGGAAATTTCCAGAATTTCCGCGATTTACCACGTTTTTAATGCAGACTTCCGTATTTTTGGAAAACTTCCCAATTAAGTTGACGCAGACGAACGGACAGACGGCATAATTTTCTTCAATACTAGCAATTTTTTCAAATCCAACAGAAATGCACTTGCTCAAGGTTAAAGTACGTGAGGCTGAGCTTAAGACAAAAATAATAATATGCAAGTTTTTTCAAAACAATTTTCATGCACAAAATGAAAACTGAGCGTTATTTAAAGGTTTTACCCATAAATTAATAAATAATGATAAACTCTTTTAATATGTGTCTTGTAAAATATGTCAAAAAACCATAAAGAGGATGTAAAATAAATATTATTTAATAATTGTTATATTAAGTAAATAAAGTAGTAAATAGTTAGAATCAACAGTAAGAAAAGTTATTTTAATATGGTTTTTATTTAGACTCAAGGGTAAATTAAGCCAACAAAATAAATTTATTTTTAGTTTTTACAGATTTGGACTTTTAATGAGTGCAAGGTTGTAGTAAATTTTATGTCATAGAGTCACTTCATGTAAGTCATTTACTCTTTTTAGATCTATTACACTTCAAATAAAAACCACCTCGACACAGACGCCATAAAAATTTCAATTTAACATAATTTAAAAAATATTTTCAAATTCATACAATTTCAAAAAACGCATTATTCAAAAACTAACCCATTTTTGTAATCACCCATATAAAACATAGCTTACTAAAATTTCACTCAAATGAACATAAAACAAAATTTCTATGTACAATATCCGCGAAATTGTAGTTACAATCACCAAAATGCATCGACAACTGTAACACGATGCTAATCAGATAAAAAATTGCATATATTTCAGTTTAACACAATGCAAACATTTATGGGTACATCTAATGGAGTTGTTAGTCAGCTATAAATTAATGTTTAGCATTTAAATTGGTTAGCTATTGAAATTATTTTAATGTCTGTGTGTTTTTTTTTTTTTTAATTTGAAATTTTATCATGTTTGTTACATCAAATTACTTTGTATCAATTCCTTTAAAAGTAAATATGGTTGTTCATTTTAGTGTGTGTTAGGTAAATTAGCGTGAGTGTTTGCATTAAGTTAACCAATATCACAAAACATTTAAACAATGAATATTTAGTTTTTGATCTAAATATGGTCAGGAAATTTGGTGTTTTTAGTTTGGTATTGTAATGAATTTTGCCCTCAAGCTAAATCGAAGTATGACCGAGTGACTATTTTTTCTCGAAATTGGCTTGAAATTATCTTTAAATTTACTCTGCAAGTGCCAAGCACTGAATGATGAAGGAGATGAAGGAGAAATTCAAAAGCTCATTAAATTCTTTTTATTTGTCGACTCACATCATAAAACTGTAACAAAATGGACAAAAATTATTTTAAACACTTTCATGTTTACTTTTCACTTGTATGCTAATTTTGCTCTTTTAAAGGTTTTAAATATTTTTTTTTTCTAAAGAAAATAATCCTTGACTTTTGCCTCAATTGATATATAAAATGTTGTTCAAATTGAAATGAATGAATATAAAAGGGGATTTTCAACATTTAAGTAGGCGTATTTTATCTTTTGATACTCTAAAATACTAAATAACATGATTCTTAACACCTTTTATCTGAAAATTTTACCTCCGGACATTTTTCTGTTAAATTTCATTTGAATATGTGTCAAACAGGTGATAAAATAATAAAATTTTCTTCATTTAGATATGAAACGAAATGATATTTGAGATGAAAATTAATTCCCTTAAAAGAAATTTTGACTTTTTTATGATTGTTTTAATAAAAGTATCATTTTTCTAAACTTAGTTATACGGAAAAACTTTCTTCAATATTAAATTAAAAGTATGAAAATCAAATGAAACTTGAAGACATTGTTTGGAAATTTCAAAATTAAAAAGTCCTCTGGTAACATTAAATTTTAAAATTAAATTAAATGAAATAAACTGAGATACCAAGCTTTGTCACATAAAAACAACAAGATACGATAAATGATGAAAAAAAATGATACAAAAACACAAAGAGACCTTTGGCTTTGCACATAATTTAAAAGTCATCTACAAATTGCAATAACATTGTTCATCAAGTTATTTTCTTTTTGTTTTAACGCTTGTTTTCAAACTAACTCCCGTACTTTGTGTTTTCTTTTGTGCTCGGCTTTCTCCCTCTCACACACAAGAAGCATATAAAAGTGATATGACAAAATAAAATTAAAAAAAAAATTGAACGAAATTTTGATCACGTTTTCAACAAATTTTCTTTTATATTGTTGTGTGTTGTCCTATTTAAACGCCATCAATGCACTCATCTATTTATATTTTGGGATTATTCGTTTATGTGTGAATGTTTGTCTTGTCTGTCTAAAATTTTTTTTTTTACCATTTCGTAATCGAAAATTTTAATACATCTATACTTTGCGATCCATCCGACTGTGACGATAAAATTGCGCATTTGAGAATGAAATCCCGAAATTTTCAAAGATTTCAAAGAAAATTGCAAAATGTCGAAATTTTTTAAAATGGTCGAATTTACAACAAAGGCTCAAGTTTCTCATATGGCCAAATATTCAACAAAGGCTCAACTTTCCCAAATAGTCGAATTTTCGACAAAGGCTCAACTTTCCCAAGCTGTCGAATTTTCAACAAAGGCTCAACTTTCCCAAATGGTCAAATTTTCAACAAAAGCTCAACTTTCCCAAATGGTCAAATTTTCAACAAAGGCTCAACTTTCCCAAATGGTCAAATTTTCAACAAAGGCTCAACTTTCCCAATTGGTCGAATTTTCAACAAAGGCTCAACTTTCCCAATTGATCGAATTTTAACAAAGGCTCAACTTTCCCAAGCTGTCGAATTTTCAACAAAGGCTCAACTTTCCCAAATGGTCAAATTTTCAACAAAGGCTCAACTTTCCCAAAAGGTCAAATTTTCAACAAAGGCTCAACTTTCCCAAATGGTCAAATTTTCAACAAAGGCTCAACTTTCTCA
Organism: Culicoides sonorensis; assembly: GCA_900002565.1. NCBI lineage: Eukaryota > Metazoa > Arthropoda > Insecta > Diptera > Ceratopogonidae > Culicoides > Culicoides sonorensis. The sequence goes on from LN483357.1 coordinate 936,128, forward strand.
AATGGTCAAATTTTCAACAAAGGCTCAACTTTCCCAAATAGTCGAATTTTCGACAAAGGCTCAACTTTCCCAAGCTGTCGAATTTTCAACAAAGGCTCAACTTTCCCAAATGGTCAAATTTTCAACAAAAGCTCAACTTTCCCAAATGGTCAAATTTTCAACAAAGGCTCAACTTTCCCAAGCTGTCGAATTTTCAACAAAGGCTCAACTTTCCCAAAAGGTCAAATTTTCAACAAAGGCTCAACTTTCCCAAAAGGTCAAATTTTCAACAAAGGCTCAACTTTCCCAATTGATCGAATTTTCAACAAAGGCTCAACTTTCCCAAGCTGTCGAATTTTCAACAAAGGCTCAACTTTCCCTAAATAGTCAGAAATAATGACCAAAATGTTCATTTAAGAAATGCGCACATGTATATTTTTTTACGAGGATGTTTTTTTTTATTTTTGTATAAAATTGTCATAAAATGTCCCATCTTCTATTTATTTTTAGATTGTTTCTTCGTGTACAAAATCAAAAAATAAAAAAAAGATTGGTACACTTTGAAATTTAATGTTATCACATTGGACATTTTATATTTGATCATAATAATACAAATTAAATTGCCTTTTGTTCTAATATTATATGAAATAGAAAAAAATTCATACTTTTGTGTCATAATTTCATACATTTTCGGTTTATTCGGTTCAACTTGTTTTTTCTTTGAGAGTGTACTTTGGTCAATAAAAACAAACTTAAATTATTTTTTAAGGTTTTTTTGTTGCGAGTATTAATAACAATAATAATAATATGACAAATATAAAAAAAATGCGCAAAATGGAAAAAAGTCCTCAAATATCTAAGGAATTTACGAAAAAAAGAAATTGAACAATGAAATAATTTTGTCCAACTTTAACAATTTTAAAAGGAATTTTTTTTCCGTTTTAAGTTTATAAAAAGTAATTTTATTGAATTCCGAGTAAAGTTTACACAATACACATTTCCTTGAATTTTGTGCTTGTTTTTGTTTCATAAAGTTGTTTGTATCCTTGTTTGTGCTCATTTTTTTTTGTTTTAGTTCGTTCCCAAAGTTTTTTTTCTTTCTTTTAAATTGGACAAAATTGGGTTTCAAATGTTCGAAAACAAATTTTTTTTCATTTTATGTTCCATTGAGATGAAAAAAATTAGCTTAAATTATTGAGACAAAAAATTTTAAGCCAAAATCTTTGAAATTCATCTCAAATGAATAATTTACTGTCAAAAAAAAATCAATTCAATTTTCAGTTTGTCTTTTATCAAACTTGCATATAATTTAAATTAAATTCCATAAAAAAATCATATCAATCAGGAAAAAATTATACTTATTAAAACTTTATCTTTTATTATTGTTACTACAAGTTAAGCAAAAACGCAATAATTTTTTTTTCTTTCTTATTTGATTGACGTGCTATTGAAAATTATTTATTGCTTTTATAATAGATGGCAAAAAAAAGTACAATAGAGCAAATAAATTGTTTATGTTTATCGGTTAAATGCAATGTAAGGAGTATGAATAAGTATAAAAAATATCTCTGTAATTTATTTGCACAAGAAAGCCGATATCGGATGATAAGTTTTTTTTTTTATTGCAAAATAACAATAGAAAAACTGATGAATATTGCAATTTTATTTAAATTTGCATAGAAAAAAATGTAAATATGGCAAGAAAGGAAGAAAGTTAAAGTTTTATCTTGGTTTAATTTTGCTTATTCAGTTATCTGGGTATTGTTATTTTTTATCATTGCAAGAAGAGTAATTAAGAAAAATCGTTTTTAAGTGTAGAAAATTTTTTTCATGGCCAACTTATAAAAAATAAGGAAAAGTACACACCTGTCAGCGTAGTTTCTGAGAAGAAGAGAGGTGAGATGTCACCTTTCAAAGTCAGACTTTACAAAGTGAAAGATTTTAAGCTTTGTATGGTTTAATGTAAATTTACGAATACTTAACAGCTTTTTTGATTTATTTCAGGTCCTCCGGCCTTCAGCGAAAAGGATCGATGGCGCTGGAGCTTATTTGGTTGGTTTTCCCAGGAAATCGCTTTCAAGATGCATGAAAATTAAAAATGTATTGATGCAGAAGGTTCTGACCATTCTGCAGGTGGTATTTTCAGGATTAAACTGATGAAGTACTTTTTAAAATCCTTGCCGAAAATAAGGTCGGAAGGCCTCTCAAATCGATTATAAATCAGTTTTAAGGACCTTGCTAGGCAAGTCCAAAATAAGTTAAAACCGCGTTTAAAATCTTCAGTGAGTCATTTTTCTATCGAATTTTATGCTATCTCAATTTAAAATAATTTCCTCATAACTTAAATCTTGTAAATTAATATTTACTTTTTAAAAGTTTTTCATTCTTCAGCTTCTCCTCTTATATATGCTCATCCAAAATGTTGTAAATCATTATTTTACTTAATTATTTTAATCAAAATCCTCTTTTTAAACTTAATAATTACATAACAAAAAATTTTACACTTCCTCAAAGTTTTCTTAACAAAAATTTATCATGTAAAAAAATTCGAACTATTTTAATTTTATTGAAAGCTAAAAAATGGCAGATTTACTTTTTATTTCAAGTTAATTCAAATGAAAAATTTAAAAAAGCTTCATTTTCAATAGAGTTGAAAATGCAGCACATTTCAAAATCTTTCATTAAAAAATGTTTTATCATGAAAATGAGAAATTTTATAATAAAAGTACAAATTTTATATTTTTTTTTTCATTACTGCTATCTAAAAATGTCTTTTTGTATTCAAATCTACACCCCAGAATGTATTCATGATGATACTTTTCATTTATTTTTTTTTCTCTTTCATGCCGTCGCTTGTCAATGAATTTAAAATGCAGAAAATTGCCTTTTTATTTCATTAACGATTAGATGATGAACAATTTTGTCGTGTAAGCATAGAATATGAGAAAAAAAAAATTAAATTTAAATTCCATGAACCAACTTTATTACATTGGAATTTAGTTTTTTTTTCTAATTAATTTCTAATTTTTTTGTAATTAGGATGCCGTATTATCAAATTCAAAGTTACTTTTTTCATATTCTTTGCATGATTTAACTGTTTCTGTGCTCGAAATGAAACAACGATAAATTTTGACGTTGAAGTCAAAGACGTTTCATTTTCTAAACATATAACAAATGACATAACATGACAATTTTTACTCATTTTTTTTCATTATAAAAGATTCAGAACACAAATCATTCATTGAATTCAAGAATAATAATGTAAAATATTTCATTTATATCATTTTTTTTTGCCTCCTCTTCTTTAACATTAAATTACACGCACAGTTGAGTGACAAGTTAACAGTAAAAAAAAAAGAAGAAAGAAAATTTTGTTAAACAAAATAAAAGGAACATTTACCCGACAACAAGTTTCAATGATATGTAACATCACAACGTGTGCTTTCTTCACTCTAATATATGATTATTGGATTATTGCGTCTGCTTGTCTTCTCAGGTTCGTATTAATGTTGCAAAATCTATGCCTTAGAGCAATGATATAATAAAAAAAAGTAAAACCTTTTGATAGACACACTGCTTCGTGTTAAACATCTTCGGAAGCCACATGTATTCGTTACTTGTAAATTTTGGTCTATTTTTACGAATATATATTGTCACTCAACGTAATAAACTTATGTTGATATAGATTTTATTTTTTAGTATTACTGATTCAGTTTATGTTGTTCCTAATACATTTTACATAATGGTTTTGAAAAAGGGAAACTCAGATTACCTGTATTTTGAGAAGTTCTCACGATGATATTTATGTAAATCTAATTTTATTGGATTTTTTTTTCTTAACTGATCATCAGAAGTCAATGCAATCAATGAATGAATCAAATGCAATATGAAAAAAAATCAAAGACCCCTTGAAAAGTTGGCATAGTGTAGTAATAAAGGTTTACATGGCATTGATGTGGATTCGTATCCGATAAACTGCAAAATTTATTTCAGCTTGACTTGACTTTTTCGGATAATTATTCTGATCCGATTAAGATACATTTGCTTTTGGATGATGGTTGCATTATGAACATCAACGGACGCTTTAGAGCCGCGATGCCTACAAACCCTTCTGTACCAAATCCCTCAGTTACCAAAATTTGCTTTTATTTAATTTAACTTTGACATATTTTTTCCGCTTTATATGAATTTAAATATGCGTGCATTCAAAGGTGGTTTTTTCCATTCGCTTACATCTTTCAAATTTCTCATGTTATAAGAAAAGGAAGAAGAGTACGACACATACATATTTATTTGTAACACGTGGTACGTTTTTAACGTGAGTCGAATTCGTTATTTACGTGATGCTATTTACTTTGATGAATATGTTTTCTCTTGTGTTACTTTAGTCATTTCAGAAGTTATACATTTTCTTTTACAATCGTCATCATGTCGTTTAGCAGATATTGAATTGATATAAATTTACAGAGAAAGTTTTAAGAACTGGAACGAAAACCATGGAAAACGATTTAACATTTTTAAAAAAGTGTTCATTAAGGTTCAAATACATCAGAAATAAGGATCGAGACTTCTCAACTTTTTTAAAAATAATGTCAACAGCAGACCTTGAGGCTATGTAAAATGAGCCATCAGAGTCTAGACTTACTTCTAATGCTTCCCCAGTATTGAATCCATTATAAAAGTGAAGGTGTCTGCCCTGCTTAGCTTTCTGAGAAGGTGTGGTGACTTTCCTGATCTGAATCAGGTCTAGTGGACTTCTTTCTTTAGTTGTTTCTCTAAAATTGGTATCTTCTTCATCAGATATGATGATAATGGGTATGCATAATGGACTTGTCTGAGTGCTGGTTCTCTTCCGAGTCTACCCTAGAAATCTGATCTGATGCTTCTAATGCTTGAATACAAATTTTATGGGTTTTTTGGTTATAGATGTGGAGCCCAAAACTGTTAAAAATTCACAAAATATCTGGAATATACCGTTTTTTTTCTAAGAAAAGGCTTTTAATAGTCCTCTCATATTTGAATTTCACTTCAGACAATCAACCAACTTTGTTATATATGAAGCCTTTCGGATTTGTCTCATATACAGCATTATTTTCTGTGTTACTTTAAAAAGATTATTTTTTATTCTCGTGATAAAAAAAGGGTTTTTTTTTATTTGATAAATGAGCTACAAAAGATGACAAAATGAGAAAAGACTTGAATAAGGTAGATTATCTGGTTTGTTTCCTTCCGCCTTTCTCCAAATAGTAAAAAATATATTTTCAAATGTATTTGGGTTTTTAAATGGTAGAAAATAAAAGAAAAATCTATCATATTCTTAAACCTTCTTTAAATGTAAGTGAGATCAGTTTTTTTGTGGAATTATCAAAAATTTATGAAATATATCAAAAAACAAGTGGATTTATTTTGATCTTGCAATCCATTGTGTTGAATTATTGTTATTTAAATTTTCTTCCTTTTTCAACAGTGAACTTTTTTTTCCACACATTTTCTTATATCAAATATGTCTTTTTCTTACATTTAACACTTTTATCATCATTATAAATATTTTGTGACATTTAAACAATTGATACACACACACAAAATTCCGCACTAACCCATGAAAACGAAAAATGCCTCGAACCCTTGTCATACAACAGACACACATATATTCATTTATTAAGTTGTTGTGAAAGGATGAAATGTGCCACACATACATTATATAATAATTACTAGACCTTCATCATCATCATCATCAGCACTAACACTATTTCATACCCCCACACTAATGTTAACCGTAGGCCATATTAAACTTCATAATGTGCGTTATGCGTAATATATCGCAAACAACAAGACAGGACATGCCACAATAAATACTAATTTCATATCTCAAAGTAAACACAAACAAATTTATTACTTATTTGTTCTCATTATATTACATTTAATTCACCACCATCCACGATGTGAGGCCTCATCATATTCGAAACAATTGTAATAAAATTTTGTGTTACTACAATTTTGCAACAATATCACATTGTCTATGGCATTATGAGTTGTGTTACTTTATTACATTATTATATCAAATAATGTTATTATGTGTTAATAATTATAGTGATAACATTATCAGTTGAGCTCCCATATTTTATTTAATATTAATATAATATTAACATAACATGTAATAAAATAAAATTACCTAATAAATAAACAATTTTCTGATAATTAACAAGAAATTACATGGAAAACTTAACTCCCGTATTGAGCATTAAAACTATCAAAGTGAAATCAACTAAAAATTTTTGTCTAATTATGTTTGTTTCTTGTGCTGCTAGTTAACAGTCCAATTTTACATTGAAAACATTTGTCTTGAACAAATATTATTATTGTGTTATTTTACCTTTTCGTATTTTGATACAAAAATGTGACTAAAAATTTATTTCATATAATCAGACACACACACAGGCACTCACATATATTGAGAATAAACAAAACCGAAAATTTGGTTTTATTTCATCACGCAATAAAACATGTCAATAATCCTAAAATTTATGACTATTTTGGGGATCGGTTAACGTGTGCAATGGTTAAATGGTTAAAAGTAGGCACACGAAAATAGAGACACAGCATCACAATAGAAAATTTAAGCGAAAATTGCTCCGATGAGAACTGGAATACGAGGTATGTACTTTGTGATTCTTCTTGTTTTAAATGTGCCTTTTTTTATTAGGAAAAAATGTAATATTAGATTTTTACCGCAAATCGGATGTTCAATATGAAAGCTAAAATAAAAAAAAAGAATGTAAACGATATGATACGCATTTTAACAGAGATATTACGATATTTAGCTAAAGTATTACACCATAGGGAAAAATTTGCACAGATTTTAGAGATATCATTAGTTTATTGTGTTTTGGTTATTTCTGGATTTGGTCTATTGCTTTTGCAAAGATAAAATTTTATGACAGTCTTTCTATGCTATTTTTCGTTTAAAAGTATAGTTAACAAATCCATCATTGGAAATTGGAATGGCGACGTGATTTTTAATATTTATAGCTCTTAATTGAATTATTTTGCTTGCTTGTAGTGTAAAAGTGATTTTTTTAACAGGAATGTTCATTGAATGCAATGGATCGAATCATAAACATTGTAATAGCATCATATAGCAAGTCTTAAGGCCTTATACCAATTAATAATAAAATCTCGTTGAGATGTCTGAAAGCATTTAATGAGCTAGGTGAACAAAACAATTTAAGACTCATTTGGGTACCAGGTCACTGTGGGATGGAAATGAAAGAGCAGGTGAATTAGCTATAAAAAGACTTTTTAAAGCTCAAGGAAAAAGAGATATAAAATGTGGTATCTCCACAGGCACTGCCGTACTGGGTGGTTCAGTTGGTTAGGATGCATACTAGCATTCTATATGCCGCTGTTCAAATCCCGACGGTGCCCGAACAAAACACCTTTTCTTCAAAAGGTCCGGACTTAAAACAAAGTTTTAAATTGACTCTGGAATTGCTTCGGCCTCCCCAGAACTTCTATCGCAATTAAAAAATCAAAAATCGCAGTGGATTATTCAACAACAAAAATTCTCACAGTAGTAGCAAAGGATGGCAAGCATGGTTGGTGGTACCACTATACACCATACACACTACATTCTTCGTATAGCATTAGTATTAAGTCTTAGTATTAAGTCAATGATTGTAAATCCTACATTACCGATCTTTGAAAAAAATTGTTATAGAAAATATGTCATACGCTAAATATTTTCGCTACCAATTTGAATAATATTGGCAAGAAACACCCCAATTAAGACAATCAAAGCGCTTCATTCATTATCCATGCTCAAAAAGATCGGATGGACCATTGGAATATTCACAGGTCACGCGAAGGTAAGGAAACCTCTAAAAAACATTGACCTAACGCAAGATAATACCTGCAGTTATTGTGATAAGTTTCAAATTAAATTCATCTGTCTTAATAACAGTTTTAGATTACAGATAACAGAAGATTAAGATTTTAGAATAGCCTTTTCTCTGAATAATTGTAATTTTTTTTCATTTAATACACGAAAAATACTAACAAAATTTGATAAAATTGACCTTGATTAATGACACAACTTTAATTCAATTAATTTATTTCCTAAAGAAAACAATGATTCGAATCATGTTTTCATTAATTCCAAACAAAACTATTTTTTCCTACAATTTTCAATCCATTCATCATGACCCAATTCATTCATAATTTTGTTTTTAAAACGTTTCCGACAATTTTCAAATCAAAAACATCACTACGGGCGGTTGTCAACTTGATATGTTACATATGTGCAACAATAAAAAAACACATATTATTTTAACATATTAGGAAAAACAATGAACAATAAAATAATATGTAAAATATTAAAGAGAGAGAGAATAAAAAGAGGAATGTTGTTTTGTTTATGGTGAAAACTCTTGAAAGTGGTTTGTGTGTGTTTGTGTTTATTTTACAAATGTTTATTTCTCGGAAAAACAATAAGAAAATATTAAATGTATGCATATTTTGCAAAACATAAATGGGTATAAAAGTAAATTATTTATCATCTCAAATGTTATGTTGCATGAATGGAAATTCTGTGGGAATATTTTCTTTTGTTTTTCTCAAACAATGGACACTTTCAATTGTTTAGTGTACGTAAAACATTTAAAAGCAGAGGGAAATCTGTTACAAATGATGTATTTTACTTTTTTTTTATTATTATTATTAGCGTATATTTATGGATAGTTTTGATGATGCTATGAATGCAAGTAGATGTTGCTACTATAAGTGTTTCAATACAAAAGTTACTTTTCAACTTAATCATAATAATAGTTATAGAGGCATGTGAAAGAATAGTTTTTCGCTATATATTTTTATCTTTTGTTATATTCAATGGTTGTTATCAATTAAGGAATAAAATTAAAGGATCTTTTTAGGACGATTTGTCATGGACAACGAGGCCATATGACAGAATCAAGTGAAAGGTCCTCTTAAAGACGTAGGTTAATAGTTTGATTCTCTCTTGAGCCAAGAAACTTTTTATTAACAAATGTCCCTTTTTCCTGCTCATCATTTTGAGTCGTAGGCTAGATTAAGGTGGCGACTGCTTAAGATGATAGCATAAAAGCTAAATCCTCTGATGATGATAGCCTGAGTGCATGGATCTTTATAAGACCCTGATGTAGTCTTGACCTTTTTTTTCAAACGAGATTGATGACCTTCAATGAAATCTTAGG
>LN483357.1:946391-1188049 GCA_900002565.1 Culicoides sonorensis
TTTTATTTTAACATACTTACGATGAAGATGAAGATGAATAAACGATGAATTCAATTTGTATAAAACACAAATCGTGACACTTTTTGTATGGAGATGAGATCATAGAAAGATGTCTTGAATAAAATACTCTCAACATTACACGATTAGATCATAAAAGCAACACAAAGAAAAAAAGAAAAAAAATGTTGTCATTTCTTTTGAGTGACATACACAGAGTGTGTGTGTGTGTGTGTGTTTGTGCAATCAAATGAAAATCATAACAATAAAGGAAATGTTATGCAGTTTCATTCAAATTCTTCTTGTGCTTAAAGTAAATTTTTTTTTTTTTGGTATCATGGGGGTTTTAAATTGAATTTTATGTGTCTTAAACCAATGAACAAAAGAAGCCTTAAAAAAAATATTGAAAATATTTGTTGAATATTGAATGATTTATCAATAAAAATTAAATACAGATCTGGGATAAGTTTTTTTTTGATAACCCATATTTTGAATGAACTTATAAAAAAATATTAAGTTTAAATTGTGAAAAAAAGTTCACAACGTTAACTCAAATTTAAGTTCATTACATTCGATATTTTTTTTCATAATTTTTTTTTAAATAGCATATTACACATACACAGTTTATTTTTCATAAAAAGACAAACTTCAATAAAAAAAAAACTTTACTTTGTAAATCTTTTTTCTTCAAAGAACTTTTGATGAAATTTAAAAGCACATCAACTTTGCTATTTGAAGAAGTAACGTCATTTTTCTCCTTTTACCGTATCTGTGGGTAAACTTTTTTTCATAAAATGATGATGAGAAGCAGAAAAATGCACTTTTAGACACTTTTACACATTGGGGTTGCAATCAAATACTTCAGAATAGTCCAACGACTGTTTCAGTTTTTAGTCAATGTAGCCTAAAAAAAGCTCAATTTATCCAAAAACCATTAATACTTTTCCTCTATATGCAAAAAAATTACACTTAAAATTAGCTTTTTCTACCATGTAAAATTATTTTATTAAAAATGTAAAACTCATGTTTTATTTTACTTTGATATGTTTTTATTATATTTGTGTGTTTTTTCTCTTTAAAGGAGAAAAACAAATAAGACTAATATACAGATGATTAACTCAATCTCAATGGGTTGAAAGTTCTTAGAATGACTTATTTTCATGATAAATTACTTTAAATGAGTAGCAATTTTTTAAAGTTCAAGCAAAATATAATTCCATAACCATACGCTCTCAACCTAAATTCAGTGGGCTTTTTTTATTTTTTTTTTTTTGATGTTCTGCTTGAATTTTGAAATATTTTAGATGCTCCATTTCGATGTTCTCCTTTGATTTTGGGAGTATTTGGAAAGTGTACTGTAAAAGCCTTGAGCCCAAATTAACTGACATAGCCATAGTACGAGGAAATTTCAAATCAACCATCGAAATTCAAATTTCTGACTCCTCTTCAAACATTCGCTAAAAGGAAAGGATTCTTAATGACAAATTAAAATGACTTAAGGCCAAATTGGTTTGTATAGCAATTTTATATGTACACTTATTTTTTTTATACCATCTAACGAATCACGATAAAAAAAGGAACCAAAAATAACCCAGTATCAAAAAACTTTCCTTTTGTGGATTCTAATTTATTTCTATTCAAATTTCAATTACACAAAAAAAATTCAACGTACAATAAATTAAAAGATTGCTAAGCACAAAAATTTTGGGATACTCGAAAAAAAAAATATTATTATTATTGAAAAATTATACCGAATAGACTGCCCATTTATTTATTCATTAATATCACATGGTTCTTTTAATATAAAAATAATAAGAAAATTGTTATCCTATTAAACGAAGGGACATTTTTAAAAGCAAATTAGTCTGAATGGTTCACAAGCTAAAAAAAATTATATATAAAACAGCAGTCATCATTATAATCATTTCATAAAATGGTTTTGCATTTATAAATTCATTAGATGGTGAAACATACGAACAAAAGCAATCACTGAAATGAAAAAAAATACATGAAATAACAAAAGAAATGGAAAACAAATTTCAATTGAAAACAATAAAAAAAGGACAAGTTGGTTTTTTCTTCTTATATTTTTTTGAATATTATTGCTATTTTATAAATTATTTTTTTTTTATTTCATTTTATTTTATGGAAGTATCAAATTTAAAGTCAAACCTTTTATTAAAATAAAATGAAAAAAATACGATGAAAAAAAAGTTCTAAGTGATTTTGTGTGTGTGTCTTTGTATGTAGATTTGGTATAATGGCATTTTTATGATCATCTGTCTTTGCTACAAAAAGAACGCTTTAAGTGCATTATTATTTCTACATTTTTCACGAATGAAGTCAAAGCTCCTGAAAAATTCATTGTGCGTTCACCCGATAAATAGGATAACAAATTAAGAATAGGAAAAAAAACTCAACTTATCACCTTTAGCACTTTGACTAAATACATCTCATGTTCTTTTTTAACACGCAAACACTCATTCATTCAACACTCATGAAGGGTGTCTTTTGGCTTTTTTACCACCTTTTTCTTTTTTTTTCTAAGGTGAGTGAAAAAAATTCTGTGAAATGTATTTTTTTCTCCTTCTTTAGAAAAAAAGAAAAACGAACACTTCGATACAAAACGCTTGGAGTGTTATTTACTTGAATGTAGAATAAAGTGTGCAACTAAAGTGAATTTGTCGCTTTTAACTGCCTTAAGTGTTTTTTTTTGTATGAAATTTTTATTAAAATTTTTAATGCATGTGATTCCTTTGAGATTTTTTTAAATAAATATTATCATAGATTAGTTTGAAGTTTTATGCAGCTTGAAATGCACTCTCAAATCAAAACCACTATTGGGACATTTGAATTAGTGGAAAACCATTACTAGGCTGAAGTTATCAACGACCTCATCAACTACCTTGGCAGCTTCCGGGATGGGTTTTTTCAGAACCCCCAAACCCTTCACGACACGTTTCAGGTGTCATCAACGACGTTTACCCTGACATTTTACTTTTTGCTATTTTTCAATTTTTTTCTCCGTGTAAATCAGCTCAGTGTCAGACTTTGATCAGTTTTTAGGCTTTCCTGAAAAATTTAACTAGAACAAAGTCGTTGATGAGTATACAGATCGATAGAGGATCTAAAAATACAGTGACTTGTATCTGGGTTTTTGATTTGACCCGCCAGAAGGCGCTGAGAGGGCTTTTTGTGAAATTATGGTCGGTTTTAAGACTTTCCTGAAAAATTTAACTGGGACAAAGTCGTTGATGGCTATACAGATAGTAAGAGGGCTTTAAAATACAGCCCGTCATTCCGGGGTTTTCCATTTGGACCCACCAGATGGCGCTGGTAGGCATTATTGAGATTTTTTGTTGGTTGATGACACCTGGAGCGTGTCGGGAGGGTCTGGAGGTTCTGAAAAACCCATCCCAGAAACTTCCAAGGTCGTTGATATCTTCAGCCTAGTAAAACCATTTAGACAGCAGAAACTCAATTTTTTAATTTGAATTTTTGAGAATTTTCTTTCACTAGTACTTTCCACTGGTTTTGGGTTGAGAGATGAAAACAAACTTGAGGAGATTGAATGAAAATTCTGACCTTGAAATGTGAAACATGTAAAACTAACTTCTATGAATTTTTATTTTTAATTTTATTTAACCATTTTTGAATTTTATTTTAAAATATTTTTAAATACAAAAAAACTATCAAGGTATAAGAAAATATTGCAGAAAACCGCACACTTTAATGAAAAACAGACATAAAATTACAAAAATTTTCCACCTAAAATAACAACAAAAGTTATAACCTCATTTTGTAATTAGTGGTTTTGTTTATTAGCCTGAACTAAAAATTTAAGTGCAATGTTTTGTATAACTATAATATTAAAAATGTGCATCGTAAGACTCAATTTCATACCTAAAAAAGCGAGTTTTCAATGCATTGAAATTTGAAATCAAATAAAGGTAATAACAAATTTTCTTGGACAGCCTCATTTTTGTTAAAAACAATTTCTAAAAATAACTATTTTCCTTTACAAAAAAATATTAAATACACAAAACCGCATCACGTCATACTGCATTTTATTTATCTTTTATTTCAATTAATGTTGTTCTTTTAACAATTTTTAGAAACATAAAATCCGGAAAGAAACCAGAAGACACAGGAGAAAAATGATTTACAACACAATTAAGAACGAATATTATTTTTTTTTTGTATTTTACTTTGAAATAACATACAAAAAAAAAATAATAAATTTTACACGAAAACAAACAGCTTTTCTTTTAACTGTGTGATATTTCATTTGTGAGAATTCTCGCTTGTCACGGACATAAACAGATGTAAGGCAAGAAAACCTCTGCTGTGACTTTACTTAATAAATAAATGTATTTATCATTTAAAAAAAATTGAGTTAAAATGAAAAATATTATTTTTTTAATGCATTAACATTAATAAAATGCTCCATTATTTCCGTTAAAAGTGTGCTCATACTTAAAAATAGTTTGTTGTATAAGCTGAATATGCGTTAAGCGTTTGATAATGTCATCATGGATAAAACGAAGCATGTTCCCTGTGGGTCTTATTAAAACTAAGCTTTTTTATTTGTTTTAATGAAAGGATGTTTGTTTTATACTTTGTATTATTATTTTAAATGATTTTTAAAACATGCATGATGAGCCCCTGAGGGAAAAATTCTAGGAATGATGCGTTTTAAGAGTAATTTGCACTGATGAAATGAGGAAAAATAAAACTGAAATCAGTGACATATGTTTTTCGTTCAAATTGTCTCTAAAATGTTTTTGTTAATATAAGAATTGTGTCCGTCGACTGGTTTTGACTCGATTTATCAAGCTACATTGAGATGAGACTCAAGCGGCTTTGAAGAAAATCCTCAAAACGTTACTTCACTAGCCTGCAGATACGTTCTGAATTCCATCTGATTGAAAATACTAGAAATAAAATATTTAAATTAAATTTTGTTTGTAAAGTCCTCGAATTCCCAGCAAAAGTATATTTTTTTATCATGAGTCAACAGTCACTTTTTGATCATCATACCATAGTTTGACGCTTATATCAAAGAGAAATAACCATTTTGAAAATATTTCAATCAACATTCATTTTATTTATTCAATGTTAATTAAATAAAATCTTTTACATACCGCCTACACGCAAAAAGAGGCAATCATGAAATAAAATTCAACTCACAGGAATACACTTTTGAAATATCAAATGAAAGAAAATTAAATTATAAATTTAACACTTGCCATCATACAAAAATCATACCATGATGGTCTTCAAACGGAAAATTTTTGTGTAATTTACAAAGATTAATTATGTATCAGTTTTAATCTAGAAAATTCAATTACATTTCTCCATCATCATCATAATGAAACAAGGGGTTTAATTTCAATTTGATTCTGAATTGAAGGTGTTTAATTTTAAAATTTTATTTCATCAGATGGTTTAACGTTAAATTCTTTGACTTTGTTGCATGCTTTTTGGTGTTTGCTTGTATAATTTTTTGATTTAATCGTAAAACTTACAATTAAATTGCATTTAAACGCAAAATAATACATAATTTTTATTTTAAATATAAATGAATTTAATGAAAATAAATGCAATTATTTAAATTCAATGTTTAACTTTTTAATGTAATAACCAGGAAAACGATTGAAATACAAATAGTGAAATTTTTAATTAAAATGTTAACTTTTTATTTGATTTTTTATTTAATTTTTTATTTAATTGACGCCTGTAGTTTGAGCAAGGACATAGTCCATAAACGCTGGATTGTCAGCAGGGACCATGTGACCAGCACGATTGGCCCAATAAACGGCAAAATTACGCTTTTGTCTTTGATATCCTTCAATGTACTTATCAACGACAATAGATGTTCGTTTTGCTGCAAGATATCCATCTAATCCACTCCAATTAAGACGATTGATCCATTCAACGGTGCCAGGAGTTGCAACAATCAAATCTAATTGACCAGTGAAAACAGCTACTTTGACAGCAGTTTCATCTAATAATTT
This sequence comes from Culicoides sonorensis, assembly GCA_900002565.1. NCBI lineage: Eukaryota > Metazoa > Arthropoda > Insecta > Diptera > Ceratopogonidae > Culicoides > Culicoides sonorensis. The sequence continues at coordinate 952,406 of LN483357.1, forward strand.
TGCCACTAAAATGATTTTTATTTTTATAAAATTAAATTGAATTCATTTGATGATAATTAAATGAAATGAAAAACTTACAAACTTCAGTGCATGGTTTCATGAAATCAACTTCTAAAGTTCTGAAAACTTTTGAGCTTTGACCACCCCATGTGACATTGCTTGGAATTCTTAAAGTCTGCTTTACTTGTCCATTCATAAGGTCACTTAAGATTTTATCTCTGTCAATTTCATCAAAGTTAGTGAGATCACGAAGAGCTGCTCCTGAAGTACGTCCCATGCGATAACTGAAGAGTTTCTTTTGAACTGATGGTTTGTAAATTCTCTTAAGGATGTTGTAAAAGTCAACACCGTCTGTTTCGCGCATAATCACGACTTCAGTGTAACCCCACAAATCGGTAGCTAATTGCCATTTTTCATCATCCACTGCTTTTTTTGTGTCTAATGCTGCTTTTTGTATTTTTTCAAAGCCATCCATATCAACATAGCCCTTGAAAGTTCAAAAAATTAATTAGTTTAAATTCAAATAATAATTTCTTTCAAAAACTTACAGTTTGAAGTAAAAATGGAGCCCACGACAACACCGAATCAATTGGTGATATCCATGAATTTCCCAATCCAGCTGATTTCAAATTACACTTAATCGTACCAGCTTCAATTGCTTTTTCCAATTCGTATGCAAATTCAGATGCCATTTTACCACCATAACTTTCCGAGAAAATGTGCAATGGAACTGATTCAAATTCGGGTGCATGTTTATAAAATCCTCGTAACAAATCAACTAAATCAAGGGCAATTTCCTTGTTTGATCTTGTAAGGGCACTATCATAATCCACATAAGAAAATCCCGTTCCAACTGGATTATCGATAAACAAAACATTGTAATTGCGAACCCAGGTAAAATTGCGTTCGCCCAAAAACAAATCTAATGGTCCCAATTCTTCGAAATTTCCATAACCAGTACTACTAGCACCAGGTCCACCTTGCAACCAGATAACAAGTGGACGATCTACGTGATTAACGACATTTGCTGTGGTGTAGTAAAGCCACCAAAACATGTGCGCGCCTGGACGGACAGTTACATAGCCCCAATCTTGCAAACCGGGACCGAAACCCACTTGTGGTTCTGCAAATGAAATAAAAAAAGTAAAAATCAGTAAATTAGTGGAAGTTAATCAATCAAATAGTTGATCAAGATAAGATTATCAATGAGTTATATAATTGTGTATTGTTTTGAGATATTTTATTTGATTGACTGGTAAAACCCAAGTAATTCACTTAACAATTAATGTCATGTAGTTGATAACAATTAATATTATGTGTGACTGATAAAAAGTGATTGATTAATGAAAGATTGTATCAAATTCGATTCTTATAAACTCATTATAAGGACTTTAATCCTCTTAGATCAATTAAATCCATTTATTCATATTTCATTTACTAGACGATGGAATAATTTTTCCATTAATTAAATTTGTTATGAGCATTTGAGCACTTTTTAATGGGTATTTAAACACACTTTCACTTTTCACATCATTTTATCGTTAATTAAAAATTATTATCAACGAGTGCTTTCATTCCAGCACTTCAAGAGATTTCAATTTTATTCAAAAATGAGTAAAAATATTATTTTTTTCTTTTTTGTAATGATTTGGTTAAATTTTAAATTACCAGCTGAAATGTGAAACACTGCAGCAAACACCACAATGGTAAATATCACAAAAACGCGAACCATTATTTCGATTAAAATGTTAATAATAGTTCCCACAGCCCAGACAGAATTTTAGAAACTAAATGAATTTGAAATTTAAAACACCAACCGTTTTTATAGCTGTCTCTAAACGACGATATCTTATCAGTTTGACGTTACATGTGTTGTGACTACCTATGAATTGAGCTGATTTTACACTTTTCATATAATTAACGATGTTGATGTTGTTTTATTTTCGAGTCAATGAATGTAATTTGTTTGATATCTAATGATGACATGTTTGCTTGTTTATATTTTGGAAATTTTGGATGATGTTGCTCAACATTTTGAATTTGAAATTTTTGATAAGAGTACATTTTGAACACAAATTTGAGGTTTGTTTGACATTCAAAGTGAAATAAAAAGTTGAGTAATTTGATAAATTTTGTGTTTGTTTAAAAAATGAATTAATTTGGATCATTTGTAGGGTAGGAACGGTTTACAAGGACCCACTGCAGTCTCAAAGGCTCATATTTTCAACGGCATTTCCATAGAAAGCGTCAAAACTTTCATCACAGAGCAATCACACCCTCATTTGATCAGAAAAGTCAATTAAAATAAACGTTGAATTTTTTAATATTAAGATTTTCTGTGAAATTTTATTCAACCCACACTTTTTCAATGAAAAATTTCATAATTTATTCAGATTCTTGTAAAAACAATCAGGATCTTTAACAAGCTTTAAATTAAACTTAATTGAAACATAATCAATAAAAATATTCAGTCTATTAATCTCATAATTATTTCAAATTAATATGAAATTCATTTATTATTTAAAAAAACTTGATCTGCTCTCATAATTAATACCTTTAAATATTATTGAGTTACTTATTCAGAAAGCAAACAAATAAAACAAAAAAAATTTAAAAAAAAATAAATCATCGACATTTTTTTCTCTCTCACACAATTAATGAATTTATTAAAATCAGTATCGAAAATAAAACAAAAACAATTTTTTTTTCATATGAATTTACGACAAAAATTAAAATAAATAAATAAATAAATAAAATAAAATTTTTCATGAAAATTAAAACAAATAAAATATTTTAGATGTTGCATAGCAAAATAATAATCATATAAATTTTTTGCATAAATGATATACCGTTAACTCTGCTTCCGTAAATCACCGTAAATATGTATAAAAGGTGACAAAATATTTTTTGTTGGTATTTCCTTGTGTGAGAAAGGGTGGATAATTAATTTAATATAAAATGCCTTTAAGATAATTTGTGACACATTAAAAGCATCAGTGTTGCCAGCACAATATGCATATAATTGGGTTTTTTTAATATTTACTTCATTCATATTTGAAATTAAATCGAGTTATAAGAGTTTTTGTTATGGAAGAAGTGAGAACTTTTTGTTATGGGAATGAGAGAGTGCTTTTTAAAATATAAGACAAAACGAAGAAAATAGTTTTTAATGTGAGGAGTTTTTGTACCCCATTAAAAAATTAATTTAATTATTATAAATTTAATGATAAAATCACTTAAAATTTTACATGATGTGTATGAAAAATAATAATAATGAGAAAAATTTCACGATACATCAGGCTTATTATCTTTGTAAAATGAAATGACATGACAGTATCTTGCGTTATGAATATTCAGCTAATTCATGGAAAAAATGGGCATTTTAAGACCGAATTCGATTTTGCGTCTGTGACAGGGGCGGGTTGAAAATTATTAACGGCCCTGGTATTCTGTATGATTTTCTTTAAAATTTACGCTAAACTTAACTTATATGACGATCAACTGGAGCCTTTCTGGCATTTGCCTGACCGCCCGTATGGCCGATTCGCCACTGGACCCTAGTTAAGGGTCAGAATCTGTCAGCCTTGACTTAGGTTATCACAATGAGGGTCACACACCCTAATAAATTGTGTCAGCAGTCCCTTCATGCCGACTGGACTGCCCACCGATGTCCCACTGGTTTTGGCTTGAGCGCTTAAAACTCACAAATACGTTTTCAATTTAATTTCAATTCAAATTTTACACAGCAAAAAAAAGTTATTTCAATTTATTTTTGAATTTTTGTCATATAAGTGACACATTTAAAAAGAATATACGCAATGATGTACATTTCATACCAAAATAAGCTAACATATGTTACAAATAGCATGTATTATTGTTCTATGCGACACTTTTCTTATTATTTCCATTTTTAATATGCAAAATAACAAAAAAAAATCCATTTATATCATATTAGAAATGGAATTCTAACAAATTTGTATTAAAATGAAATAATATTAAAATAAATTACATTTTCACCGTTTAAACATTTATTTTTTTCGAGGAAAAATGTAAATTATACATGAAATAAGAAGAAGAGTAAAGAAATTCATAATCGTCATGATGATGATGATGATGACAATTCTTTTATTATTATAAAACAACGCGAATTTTATTATTTAATAAAATGTCTGTATATGAGACAGTGATGTGAGTATTAAATTGTTTCTGTATCTCACATTCGTATTTTTATTTTTATATTCAATCACACTTATTACTTTTATATGACAGATAAGTGTTTAGGCAGGAAACCACCTTGATTTTAATGAAAATTTACGTTTCGGCCTTTAGATCCATAAATATCAAGAGAAATTATTACTTGAACTGATTTTTTTCTTGTCACATCATCCTTGGACTCCAATGCTCTAGAAGTCTAATGAAAAACCCACTTGAATATTTGAATGTATGTGAATCTCATGAAATTTGGCATACCCCATATTTGTAACATAATTTATGAACAACCCCATAAAATTCCTATTTAAAGAAAAAATAAGTAAAATGGAAAAATTCCTGTGTTTATGTAAATGGAGCTTCAACTACAACCAAATACGTCATTTTATTTCCATAAAATAAGAAATTTTTGGGGTTGTAAATATCTCTACATATCACATTACATTTCAGTGTGGCTTTCCATGTACATACATTTCATAAAAATAATATAACGAAGGTAAAATAATACAAATACGTGAATCAAGTCTGTTTATAGATAGATATAAAAAATAAAAATAGAAAAAAAACGAATAATAATAATAATAATAAAAAAGATTTGTAATCACAGAAAAGAGATGAAAATAAAGATATATTACATGATTGTGCAACTATTGAATAATGCAATCCAAATCCAAATCCAACCAAAAACATATTACTTTGTCTGTTGAATCAGAAGATGCAGAACATTTTTATATCTACTTATTTTTTTGGGGTTAAATGTGGAAATAGAATTACATTCATGTTTTTTTGAGAGTGAATCACAAAGAAAAAGTAAGATGAATTATACATGAATTATATTCAAAGAAAAAAATTGCAGAATGGTTCACAGAGAGAAAAATTGATTGTAATGCCAATAAAATGGTAATCAATAATAAATGAAATACGTTTTATAAGTCTTAGATTATGAAGATTTTTGTGTTCAAATGAAAAATTTACATATTATAAGGGAAAAGGAAATATTAATGGAAAATCCGAGTTGAGGCAGTAAATCAAAATGACATTTTTATTATACCGTTAGAGTTGGAATTGAAGCTGGTAATTATTATTGAAAAAATAAACACATTGCACATTTTATCCTCAGAGCACTTAATAAACGCGCAAAATCACTTTATGTAGGTATAATTTTTTAAATATATTTGCAGGCTTTCATAAAGTGATTTTTGATGCGAGCATTTCAGGTTGATTTGAAAAAAATATGAGTAAATTTCACACTTTCCCAAAATGGAAGAATTTTTCACTATGTCTGGAGTCGTAAAACTTTCCAAAACTAAAGAAAATGGCAGAATTTTTAAAATCTGTCCAAAAACTGACCTTAATTTCACAAAAGATGAGTGTTAAGATCGATAGATAATCAAAAAAATACAGCATCTTTCAGCTGGGACACTCCAGAGGGCACCGAGAGGACTTTTTGCCAAATTAAGGATGGATTTTAGACTTTCCTGAAAAATTTTCTAAGCGAAAGATCATTGGTGAGTATGCAGATCGAAAGAAAATCAAAAAATTACGGCGTTTTGTATCTGGGTTTTTCGATTGGATACTCCAGAGGGCGCTGAGAGCTGATTTTGTGATTTACAAGAAGAAAAAAGTTAAAAAACAGCAATAAAATAGAAAGTCAGGATAAAAGTCGTTGATGACACTGCGAGGATGTCGGAAAGGGCTCTGGGGGTCCGAAAAATTTCTCCTCAAGCTTGACAAGCTGGTTGATGAGGTCGTTGATAACTTCAGTTTAATCCCAATTTCGTATTTGGTATGTCTACCTATCTATGGAGTTCGCTCGTGAATATCGTTCTACTCAGGAGAGCCAATCAAAAGAGTCGAATAGACATCTAAATACGTACAGAAATCTTAAAAATCACTTCACATTACAACAAAAACTTTTAATTGACCCACATAAGCATACGGCATTTTTAAAAATTACAACCATGTGCCATGTAAAATTGTAACTCAAATTAAAAAAAAAACTGTAAAATTTTAACTCAAATTAAAAAAAAAACTGTGTTTGTCAACCCATATTACAGATAATATACATCAAAATAATTACTTTTAAATGTATGTTCTTGAACTTTTATTTTACAACTATGTTTAAAATAGTTAAGAAGATTTGTTGATGGGAGTGGCACTACTTATCATCATCATTATCATCGTGATGTTCTTGTAAAAGTTCAAGACTAGGGCAACTAAATGAAAGAAAAAAATTAAGTGCATGTAAATTGATAGAAAACATTTAAAGTAAAATTTGTAAAAAAATAACTCAAATCAGAGAGTTAAAGATTGTGATGTGTTGAGTTTAACTTTTATAATAATCAGATTTCTGTTAACTCCAAACACTATGCCACTAAAACTTAAAGGACATCGCATAAAATGATAATCAAGATTAAAGTCGAATAAAAAAAGGAAAGAATGTAAAACACGCTAACCACGACATCATCTAAAAGGATTACAATCTGATTTTACATTTTTTGCATTTTTATGTGATATGCAATACAATGCACACAAACACACACGATACATGGAGATTTATTCGCATAACAACAGCAGAAGTGTGGTTGATGTAATTAAGCTTTGTAATTATGTGTGTGTGTGTGTGCATCTTTATAATTATATCACAGATTGCATTAAAAGCAACGACTTTTTTCTTGTTTAATTTTCACTGAGTTGTTTGTTTGTGACATAACATTATAGTTTTAACAAGAGAATAAAAATTGTTGTAAAAAGAATTTACAACAATAAAAATGATAAAAAAAAAATTAAAATAGTACCATGAATAGTAGGAAAAATCTTCGTCTTTGACATTACGATTGCGATTTCACCTTAGTGAGTGTAAATAAATTAACTTGGAAGTAATTTAAATCATAGAGAACTAATATTTTCTTCTAATGTCGTAACTGAAAATAATTACTTTAATTACGTTACAATTAAAAAGTTCATTAAAGTTCTCCCATCAACCTGAAAAGCGTCATGAAATGCATGGCAAAATTTAAATCCATAAATTTAAATACACAAAATATATTTTTTTTTAAATTCTAACATTGAACCCACCGGAAGACTATCAGATAATTAAAATCATCTCTCCACAAACACACGAAACAATAAATACAAATTTGAAACAATGTTATTATATGCCAATATCCACTTATTATTAAGATAATTGGATTATTTGTTGTACTCTCTCATATAAAAATTGTTTTTGTTGTATTTCGCGTTCCTAAAAAATAATGTGATTGAACAGAAATTTTTGTACACATACATAAAATTTTTTGGTTGCAATTCAATGTGAAGTCGCCCTAGGGAAGTGCGAACATATTGATCATGTATTTTTGCGAATCAATTGTATTCTCGTGCGTTCACTGATTCCCTTCTTTTTTTTGTTTTTAAAAATTAAAAAAATACACATCGGACTTGAAACAATACACTTGAATACAAATAACAGTGAAAAATTAAATTATTCCCGGATATGGACCCACACATACAAAACAAAAGTGATAAAATGTCATGTTGAGTAACATGGAAAAAGTGCATTAATGGACATTGAATACTCAAAAAACTTTCAATGATCACTTTTTTGAAATCTTTCTGAAATTAATTGTGGCCAACTCGACTTATTTGTATGCAAGCCCAGGGCAGATTGGTTAAATTAGGAATTGAATATTACATGCAAGGAAAAACTTTGAATAGTTCCTCAAAAAAAATCCGCATGAGGGCGCTACGATCGCTTACATGAAAAATGTCTTCAAGAAACAAAACACACAAACCGGGCTCAGTAGAACATTTTATAATATTTTTTTATAAAAAAAGAGACTCACTTTATAGCTATAGTCGTCACGACTTTGTATAAACTCTCTGGATTTTTGATAACATATAATATTTTGCTTTATTTCGTTGCACAAAAATCCTATGATTTAGTTTCTAGTTCATTGCTAAAGTTTATAAAAAAAAAAATTGTTATAAAAAAAATGTTCAATTTATTTCTAAATTGAATTTATCTAATCTCGCGTTGAAGAGATGCAATTCAAATACAACTATAAATATTGTTTGAATATTTTATACATATTGAATAACAACAAATTCAATTTTTTGGCTAAATTTTATTTTATTTAGATTCACATTTTTTTACTTCTGAATCTGTCTGTCTGTGTGTCAATGTGAAGTCAAATTGAAAAAATTAGTTGAAAAAATGTTGATCTCTTGTCTGTTTTATTCTATGCAACTACATTTTTTAACTGATTTACTATTCGTATTACTTGTTCAGAATAAATTTCAATTATCTGACATTTTTTTGAATTAGTTTCTAACATATAAAAAAATTTAACATAAAAAGTACATTTTTTTCATTGTATTTTTTTTATTATTTTAATGAAACAAAACAGAAATTATTGAACAAGTTCAATTTTTTTTCTATTTTAATGGACTTGAATTCAAAAACTTGAGTTAAAAATTAAATAAAATTAATTAAATTCAATGTTTTTGAAGACAATGAACGTGTTGAGATCAGAAATGAACAAAATCTCAATCAAATAAGAGGAGATCAAGAAGAATTTCATGCTCTATTACTTCAAATCAAAGAAATACTTAAAATTTATTCAAAAGCATACCAATTCAAATCCAAATTCTTAAGATATGCTAAGAAAATGCTCTTATGGTTTATTCATTCAATTAACCATGATCTGCTTTGATGAGAAAATTCAGGTAAAACTGAATTTCAATAATAAAAGTCTGTGTCCAATCATTTGAAATGATATTTTAATAATGATGCACTAAAATAGACAAACTGAACAAACATAAATCACAATTTGAAGTGAAATCTACTCAACATAAAATCCAATAAACACAAAATTTTGTTGTATGATAAACCAGCCATGGTCAATATAAATTATAAATTGTGTTCAATTTAGCATTTCAGGTGAATAAATACTTGTTGTATAGATTGCTGCTACATCATACATACGATTTAAGAGTCTTATGTTTCAGTTACGACTTTTTTGAGCGGAAAAAAATCAAATTAAATTTGAAATAAACGATTTTTTATTCAATAAAATGTTGCAAAATGTCCTTAATGTCCAAAAAATTGATAAAATTATTCCGAAATAGACAAATTTTACTCCACAGAAATAATTGGAGCTCAATTAAGACTTTTATGCATTATGTGGCTTATAATTATTATTCATGTCTATGATCTTTGAAGTATCTAATAGTCATTAATTGTCGGTAAAAGCATGCAAGCAATAAATTAAAGTGCATAAATTGTGAAAATATGGTTAAAATACATTTTAATATTAAGAATGTATTATTAAGATGCAAACTCAATAGAAGATGAATGTTTCCTTATAATTTTCATATAATATATTAAAGGAAATAACATTATATTTGGTTCCGTAATAAATTTTGTATATTATGAAAATTATGTCTACCACAATCTTATAATAATGTTATTAATAATTATTGCTTTTATTAGTTATATTATTTGAATCCTGAAATTACATGATGTAAATTTAAAATTACAAATTTCTAGTTATTGCTTGTAAGATTAAGTCGAAATTTATTTTCTTTTAAATTATTTGAACTTTCAATAAATGATTAGATTAATGACACTTCTGATCGGGACACTTCCGATAATCGAAGTTATTTTCTGAAAAGTGTCAACAGTGCGTTGTCCAGAAAATTTGTATCCTAATGGCTCCACTGGTGTTAGTGAATCAGTGAATTTGTGAGAAATATCAATACGATTAAGTTTTTCTTGGTTTTATTAAAAAAGAAAAACGGTAAGACAACAAGTTTTTCATACATCATTTTCACGTATCTCAAGCTCCAAGATGTCATTAAACAGCAAAAAAATCACAGATTAAACAATTTATGAACTGTAAAATTTTTTTAACTTTGACTGTTCACAATGATGATTTTGGAATAGAAGCAACTTGGTACTTCTTTACGACATCCCATGGGAAACGGGCCATTGATGGCTTAAGGAGAAAGTAAAAAGACTTTTTAGATACGAAATACTTAATATTAATATCGCTCCGAATAATGCAGAAGAGTTGGACATAGGTTTCATAAAATTTAATAGTCCAATTAACATGGTTCACTTGCCAAAACAAATCATTCAAGAGACAAAAGACACATTAAAAATGAGCGATTTAAGTATTGAAGAACAATTCCACAAACTGAACTGTTCCATTTTTTGTGCAAATTATTTTCATCATCAGATAATGAAAAAAAAATTAAAGTCCGAGTTTATTTATTTCATTTATTATATAACACTATTCTACAAATTGGCGAAAATCGAGCACTATGATTTTCAAAGACTGTGAACAAAATGTGATCGAACGCGCCCTGATAGAGATCTACAGCACGTCAGGGAGGGAAGTTATTGAGCTTTGGATTTCCAAGAAATTGAAGCTATTTTAGTGCACTTGGACATTTTGATAAAAAAATTTTTCTTGTTTTTTTAGGTTTTCATGATTTGATTGTGAATAATAAACGATTATAAGAAGATTTTGTTCCTAGATCTTTTTTAGTTTTCGAACTAAAAAGTAAAAAATAAGGCATTACTGAATTGCTAGAAAATGACATTGAAATAGAGCTCTGCGGCTCGATTTTCGCCAATTTGTAGAATAGTGTAATGATATATATATATAATGGATGCATTTTCCAGTGGATTTTTATCAACACTATAAAAAAAATACCATTTGTTGGATTTTTTGATACTTGCCAAAACACTAATTTTTTAGCCTGGTGATAATTACTGTCAATTTGACATTTCTTGTCACATTTGGATCGATTTACCGATGTTTTCCATGTATTGTATGGAATCCCTATGAAAAACATTTCTTTCAATTGTTTTGAGAAAACAATAGTTTAAATTTCATCAATTTCAAAAGAAAGAAAATCAAGACATTTATCTTGAATCTGTTCAAATAAAAAGTAAATAAGTTTTTGAAAGGAAATAACTAACTCACACTAAAATGAGACCACATTCAGTGCTCATCTTTGAAAATATTCTACAATTAAATCTTTGGTTAGAATTCACTTTGAAATTTAACGGAAAATGCATTTTAGAAATTTAATTAATATTTTGAAATTGATACACACTTGATTTTGACCATGTGATGGATGGAAGATGTAAAAAAACACAAAATCCGGATGATTTTCATCTCAGTGTGATCTAAGAAAAAAATTTCTATTAAGAAATATTAATAAAATTCCTGGAGAAACAGCTGCAATAAATATTCATAAATTATATTATTTCAATTCTTTTTCTTAAATTTTATGAAATATGAATAAAAAAATAATATAATAAATTTTACTTAAATAATTGGTTTTTTTTTATCTTCTTCTTTGTGTTGAAAAGAAATCTGTATCGCAGTGTTAAAGCACAAAAAAGCAAAACAGACACAAAAACACCAGACAATTCTATTTTAATTTTATAAAAAAAAATATTATTCATATCATACTTTTGCTCCACAAGATTCCATTTTGCCTGAACATTTTTAAACTCACATTAAATTTATTATTGACTCAGATGATCCATCTTCATTTATTCCATTTTGTTTCAAATTAAATGAACTTTTATCAAACACACACACACAGACACATTTCAGATAGCAAAAGTAAACAAGAAGCAAATCTCTAGTGGTACATCATTCATTAAAAAACCTTTTCATTTATGCTTTTCTAGTTCTGTCTGATATTGATATTGTGCAAATATACAAAAGATAATTAGTTCCACTGCTTAAATACAGATATGTATAGATTTAATTGTATCTATGTATATTATTTTGTGATTGATATGTGAAAATTGCCAATATCCATTTTATTTTCATTGAAACCACATTAAATAAATTTCATGTATACGCTTAGCTAAAGTGTAAATATAAAGAAATTCAAATAAACAAGAAATTAATTAATAATAAACTTTCATTTTGGAATGGATTCGGAAATCATGATGAAAATATTTAACTTATTTTAGTGTACAATGTACAACCATGAAAATAGTATCCAATTGCAGGAAAACCGTTTGATTTTCATGATTTCACTTAATTTTAACTATCCATAACACATAGAAGAGGGTAAATTGCCTTATAAAACAATAACTATTATTGTAATAATGTCCAATAACCTAGAAAAAAAAATGAAAAGAAAACTTTTTCGATAACACTTGATTAGAATTGGTCCTATTTACCCTGAAACTGACAGATATCGTTACTTGCGCTCTTTGTATCAAGTACACATGTGTCTGTTTATGTGGACACGGATCATTAAATGCACGCGACCTCTATGTATTTTTGGTGTAGAAATTTTTCGGATATTATCATTTGTTCCAGTTCTTTGAATAGTCCTTAAAAAAGTTTTATCATCAGTTTGTGTTAAATGGCATTCTTTTTAGTAGTTTATGACTAGTACTAGTAGTTTAGTACTTTTAACATGGCATATTTATTCATTTTTTGTGTGACCATTTTTTTTTTTGAATATATGATTGAATCATCAAATTCAGTTATTGAAGTAATTTTTTTCAATATTAAGCCATTTTAATCTCCTTTCTTATTAGAAATGTTTACCTAACTTCATTGACCAAATCTTCCTCCTCCCTTCTACTATCAATTCAACTTAAATACCCTGATAATAAATAAAAGCTGTTAGTTTTGACCACATTCAAATTCATTTACAATTTAATCATATAATAGACTGATACGATCCAGTCCCCAAGAATTTTGTATCTCAAGTTTTTCATATGACACTTATTTATCTTTCATTTACTCAATTTCATATAAGAGCCGTAAATCCAATGAGACAATCTTATTTATATTTAATATAAAAACTTTTAATCATCCCTTTATTGGATGAAAATAAAATTAAAAGCGTTAGAGAGGACGTTTTGAATATTTGTCTGTCTGTTCATGAGTGTGTAGGTGCTGCAAAGATATTTTTATGAAAAATTCCTGGAAACAACCTCGATATGGTTTCTTAAAATTACTCAGGCAGATCGTAAAGATGAGCTTTCACAAAACTTAGTCTTATTTAAGACAAAAAAATTGGATGAACCGCTCTTCATAGCATATGGAAATAGTCTATTGCTTAAGACTTCAAAAACATTGTACCAGCAATTATTTAAGTTGGATTTAATTTTCTAATCACAAACTGCCCAAAACAAAATAAGTATAAATTTTGTAAAATAGTAAATTATGCATTCTTTAAATAGACAATAGGAAGAAACATACGGTTAAAAGAGCCCAAGAGCAACACCACGATCACACAATATTACCAAGAAGATATTGGAAACACTTACTATGATGGCAGTACTTTGCTCTACGCTAAATTCAAAAACAGTTGGTTGCACCTGGACGATTTAAGTACATTAAATGGCAACAATCAGTTAGAATTTAACTGAATTTTACTTAGAGCTCATTTCACCAACACCAAGATTCAAAATCATTAACATGACAGAATCTCGTGAAGATTTTGTATACGTACCAAAGCAAAGACACCTAACCATCGATGTTGTTTGTTTTTGCAGTTTAGCCATTAAGATTGTTGTAAATGCTCATATTTTTTATTTCGAAGGTTCGCAAATGCACTTCCTTCCAAGACCTCAAATAAATGTTTCAATCAAGTACATTTTTTTACAAATCATGAATGGCAACAAATTCATGGACGTTTAGACACATAAACAACAAACACCATAACAGACAAATGATTTGCTTTATCTAAAATCAATCAATTTATTCCATTAAATATAAATGTCATATATGTATGAGGAGAAGGAAGAAAAAAAGCTATATAACCGAAATAACTGAGAATATTTGTATTCATGCCTCTTTTTCCTCACTTTTAAATAGACTTTTTGTAACTAACTCTATAATAGAAAGTATTATATGGTATTATTTAACATCATATTTGTATGTATTGTTATTATTTGTCATTTTAAGGCTGTATTTTGGCTATAAATCAATATACTAGAAAAGGAAAAAGTTCAGAGTGGCAAGTAATCAATCTTAATCATTGTTATATTAATAATAAGGACGACGTTTATGTGCAACTTATTATTTTCATACACACACACATATATTTTTTTGTGTATTTGTGAATGATTTGATGTTAGGACTATAAAATTTTGTGTATTCATTTGAGGAAAAATTTATTGGAAAAAAATTAATTGAACGAAGAAAATCTTTTTTGATTACTTGAATTTAGTGTGAAAAACTAATTTCAGAGGAAGCAAACACAAAAAGTGTTTAAGTGTAAACAAAAACACTTCAACTCTCACTTTATCTCTTCTAATGTCTGTTTCTTACAACACAACTCATATATGAAAGAAAAACTATTTCGTTGAAATACTCGGCTAAAACTTGTACTTACACATAAAATGATAGCTGTATATGTGTGTGATAAAATCAATTTAAGTTCTTTCACATACACCATGAATGTGTTAAATTGATATTAATAATAATAATAATAATAATATTTATTTGAAAATAATTAAGTAATGGATCGTTTGGATTGAGATAAAAAGTAAGATGATGATGATGATGGTGATGAAAAGTTTTTAACATACATAGATAATAATGGTGATGATGAAGATGATATGTAGGTTAACGGGATTCGATTATATTTTATTTTAATAAATGTTTATCCGGAAAATTGATTTATGAAAATGAAGTTGATAAGATTTGAAAGTGATGAAATTGCTTTCAAATGAGAGTGATTAAAAGATTATTTTTAAGGAATAAACAAGCGTATTGAAAAAAATTAACGGTTTTGGCCACTTAACATATACTGTAGAGGGAAGGTGGCACTTACATAAATTAAAGGTTAACCCTTTTCAGATTAATGCAATTTTTGGTTAGTGCTTGATTTTTATTACAATATGAGCCTCAAAATCATTACCATTGAAGTGCCTTTCAATTTAATCCTTTCGATTATAATTTAAATCTTGTGTACGAGCAATAAAATATTTGATAAATTGTAAAATGTCAGAGTTTATTAAAAACATTTTCACAAATAACCCATAAATAATCCGTGTCATAGTGAATGCTCCAATTTTCCTGCATATATGAGTGTTATTTAACTGTAGTGCTCTACTTTTCTGTTCAGTGAATGTACACTTTTAAATCTCAAATGAATTGCCTCTTACATGTTTAGTATGATGACAATTTAGGTGCATCATATGAAATATTTTAGAATGGTTGCCTGCATGGTTTTTCCTTAACTTTTTTAGTGCAAACACAAGACATTACATTGAAGAAAAGAAAATTTTTAAGTTAAATAAGTTGTTTGGTGTGTTTGAAAAAGTTTTTAGTTTAAGATTTTACATCACAATAACAAGGGTTTTTTCCAATTTTTTTCTTCTTAATAAATAACAATAATGTTCATTCTGAAACCATCGCACATCATGATGGAATTCCTCCTCTGCACATGTATGCTGTAACAAAGACTTGAAAAATAATTTTCTGTGTAGAAGCTCAAGGGGCGATATTGTATCACAACAACACACACCAGCATTATTGTTGCAAAAATAGAACGAGGTAAGGCATCGTGTTGCAATGATGAAATGACTGCATGCATATACACAATTTATTTATTATTTCTCATCTCATCATCTTGATCGTGCACCCAAACACAAAACAACAACAACAAATACAAATAAAAACTGTTAAAAAATTACTTTGCCGTGTCTTTTGGGAATAACAAAAGGCGTGTTTGTGTGTGTTGAATGTAAGGGTAAGCAAATAACTCTTTAAGGTATATATGATACAAAAAAAAAAAGTAAAGTTTAATGTTCATCAAAATAGTACTCTGTAAAATGTTTTATCAAAAAAAAATGAGGAAAATAAGTGGTAAATAAAAGTAAAAATATTTTAGTTTATTAAAACTTGTTCGTATAAGTAAATTTTTTGGTCCTTACCATGATACTTACATTTTTATTTATTTCTTGGAAAAGGAAAAATTTATAATAAATACAATAGCACTAAAGTGTTTAAAGCAACACAAAAAGTTGATGTGCAACTGTATCATAATGTGATTTATTTTAAAGTAAAACTTTTTTTTTCATATTATTTAGAGCCAGAATTTATCATAATAATTTTTTTCTCGTTTGTTAAAGTTATTGTACTTTATGAGATGCAAATTTAATAAAAATTAATTGTAAGTTGAGCTTTTAAGTTTTTTAACCTTTGTTTTTTATTGATATTACTGAGCTGCTTAATTTTCAAAAGTTATCTCTGTCTACCTCTAAGTTGAAAACGCACCGCAAATCACCCCGTTGTGCTTGGCGGTAACCCCGCATGCAGGGTGATTTGTGGGGCGTTTGCGGGTCATTTTTTTTGTAGTGTATTTGTTTAAAAAATTCCGGTATTGTGGGCAGCCCGTCTCTCGGTTTTTTGATCCTTTGTATTTTTCGTGATCCGTGTTTTTTCGCCATCCGCGGAATTTTTAACGATACGCTGTTTTTTTTCAAAATCCGTGGTTTTCCGTGTCTTTTGGGAATAACAAAAGGCGTGTTTGTGTGTGTTGAATGTAAGGGTAAGCAAATAACTCTTTAAGGTATATATGATACAAAAAAAAAAAGTAAAGTTTAATGTTCATCAAAATAGTACTCTGTAAAATGTTTTATCAAAAAAAAAATGAGGAAAATAAGTGGTAAATAAAAGTAAAAATATTTTAGTTTATTAAAACTTGTTCGTATAAGTAAATTTTTTGGTCCTTACCATGATACTTACATTTTTATTTATTTCTTGGAAAAGGAAAAATTTATAATAAATACAATAGCACTAAAGTGTTTAAAGCAACACAAAAAGTTGATGTGCAACTGTATCATAATGTGATTTATTTTAAAGTAAAACTTTTTTTTTCGTATTATTTAGAGCCAGAATTTATCATAATAATTTTTTTTCTCGTTTGTAAAGTTATTGTACTTTATGAGATGCAAATGTTAATAAAAATTAATTGTAAGTTGAGCTTTTAAGTTTTTTAACCTTTGTTTTTTATTGATATTACTGAGCTGCTTAATTTTCAAAAGTTGTCTCTGTCTACCTCTAAGTTGAAAACGCACCGCAAATCACCCCGTTGTGCTTGGCGGTAACCCCGCATGCAGGGTGATTTGTGGGGCGTTTGCGGGTCATTTTTTTTGTAGTGTATTTGTTTAAAAAATTCCGGTATTGTGGGCAGCCCGTCTCTCGGTTTTTTGATCCTTTGTATTTTTCGTGATCCGTGTTTTTTCGCCATCCGCGGAATTTTTAACGATACGCTGTTTTTTTTCAAAATCCGTGGTTTTTCGCGATATGCGGCCTTATCGCCAAGCTCTACGGCGTGATTTGCGGGGTGAATTTAGAGTGAAGTTACTCGACTCAGCTGGGCCGTTCCTGGTATTTGCTTCAAAATATCAATGAAATCCACTTTTTATCTCACATTTTCAAGGTTCCCATTCAAGTCAAACTAAAAATAGCGAAAAAAAATTACTTTGATCCTTATAACGTGAATTTAACATACCTTTAAAAATATGAAAAGGTGTTTTTTTGTCCACTCTTATTATTATTCAGTAAACAAAGTTAATGCGTCAAAATTCTCCCACACACAAAGCAGCACTTTTTCATCAATATCAATGTTAGCTTTCACAATACAAAAAAAAACACTTTGTATTCTTTTTTTTATGTGAATTTTGAAATAAAATTCATCAATGATTTATTATCATTATAGCTCACACATAAATTGATGTCCAGCCCACTACTCATAATGTGTTTTCATAAAATTTATTTCCAATTTACATAAATTTTAAAGGAAATTTACCATTTTGGGACTATTTCTTGTTTTTTTTTTGTATTGTATTTGAAAAACATCATTTATATAAACGGATATGATGATAAAAAGCACATTCACCATAATAATAATAAATTTCATGAAAAGGCATAAATAAAAAAAAAATTCATTTTTAAAATTGAGATTCTATCTCTCTAGCTTTTATTTGTGGTAAAGTTATTCACATACATTTATTTTTCCCATAGACGCATGTTAACGAAACAAGAAAAATGCTTGATTGTATACCTTTTGTTTGGACTTTAAAATTCTATGCATGTGAAATTTTCATATAAGCATGTGTGAACAATGTAACTTGAATTTGAATAGAATTTTGATACTTGTTTTCTTAGTTTATTGTACTTTATTTTTAAAAAATGTATTTACAGTGTTTAAATTAGTAGAATTTTGTCCACAAAACATTTCCACATTATTCGAAGTTTAGAATGAAAAAAGATAACCATAGTGTTGGCTGTGTCTATTGTTGGAACACCTTCGTCTTCCATTCTATTACATGCGTTTTTTAGGGTTTCTCTCACATATATGGCAAAAGCAAAAGTTGGTCAATTTATTATAAAATTTTCTTTGGCTATGTATGTGTGTGTGTGTGTGTGTGTGAGATACGAATAATATCATTTTAATGTACGATGGATATAATGTTGAAAGTTTTCCAAAATGCTTAAAATGCAAATCTGTTAACAAAAGCCTCATCATGATTTAGTGATGTCTTGTACGTTCAATAAAAATATGTGTATGGCATGAAGCCGAAACATTTTTTATTTAAAACTTTTATTTTCTGCTTATTTTTGAGTGGAATGTCCAATTTTTTCTTCTTTCGATATCATATTGGAAAATGTCATTTACTGAATAAATTAAATGATGATCTAAAGCAAATCAAAAGGGATGAAGAAAATTTCATTTTGCATTGATTGGTTCTATGAAATGAATCTAAAATTGCATACATCCATTCATTTTTTTTCTTTTGTTCCATTTCTGTTTACAATTAAAATTGAATCATGTAACATGACTTTTGATAGACAATTAACCCTCATATGTGAAAATTCTAGTCATATCTACATTTTAATTGAATAAAATAGTTTCAATCACTCATCTTTCTGCATGAAATTGAAAATATATCATTTAATGTTAGCAAGGTAATTGCATAACACTTTAATATTTGGTTCACTTATCTTTTGTTCGGTTTTTTGTATCTACTTGATTGAAAACATGTAAGAAAATTTTGGATTGTATGGAAAATTGTTGTTGTTCTTTAATCTGATGTATAAATATTTCATATTGTTAATTTTGAACTAACGACAATCTTTGACATGTTCCTTAAATTGAAAAATTAATTAAGATTATGTTGCTGTTATGGATTTTGATATTTTGAAAGGATTATTTTTGAATTTATTTGGGGCAATTTAACGTTTTTAAAGGAAAATGATGAGAAAATTATATAAGAATTTTGTGTGCTTCATTAAAAAAGTGTTTATTGAAATTAAGAAATTTTATGGCTTTATTTGCATGAATTGACGATAAATCGATTAAGAATAAGTGATAAGAGCTTACAAGTCGATTGGCCATTTTCAGTTTAAAACTCTTTACCAGACTCGCAAGCCTACAACCACACCCACATGGATTACTCATGAGACACAAAATCTGTAGACTCTAAGGAACGACAACGGCCGACCCCTGAAAACACATTCTGTCATTTCAACACCTCGCACTCACGCTGAAGATAAATTCTTGGAAACAACTTAAATGACAGAGCCACATAAAGTTGAATCGAAAAATAAATAAAAAATTCAGTGAAAAATCTTTTCCAAGAAAACTTTAGACTGAAACACGAAAAAAAAACATCAAACACACATTTAAAATTCACGTCAAACAATCAAATCCAAATGAAATATTACTCCCTTGTTCCAAAAATTAAAATATTCATTTCATCGTGTGAGATTTAATGCTTGTTTGATGGTTCAAACGTTAAAAAAAAACAAAACAATCCTTCGGGAACTTTTACAGCAGAAAAAAAAGATTTAACCTTCTCTTGCTAAATTTACGCACTCAACTTACACATGATACGCACAAAGCAACATCTGACTTTAGCAAATTTTGTTTTCTTGTATTGTGTTTATTTTTTTTTGTTAACATGTTTTTTTTTTCTCATGAGACTTAAATTCCTTATTTAAATGAAGTTACTTTAATGTTTATCTAATGAATTCTATTCATGTACTTTAAAAGCATGTTCCTTGAAAATTAAAAATAAACAAATTTCATTCATGACATGATCTTGCAAATATTTTTTACTCCTTTTCTCATAATTCATAAAAAGCAAAAAAATCAAAACAGGCAATTAAAGATCACTTACAATTTTTTCAAAAAAAAAAAGGAAAAAATGTTACTTGAGTATATCAATTATTGAACCAGATAATAACAGTTTACATTTCTACGTCATTTAACAAGCAATAAAGCTGTATAAAGAATATTTTATGATAAGAATGACGATAACATACATTTAAATGAGACAAAAAAAGTACGATTCTCATTCTAAAACAACCCTCCATGTTCATCTGAAGTTATTATGTTACTAAAGTCAATCTGCAATTTGTTGCTTTTATTGTTACCCGAATGTAGTGCTACCAAGAAAATGTGTGTGAATGAAATTCTCAGAGAATTTCCAGGAGAATGCTGGAAAATTGAGAGAATTCTCATTTCTGCGTAGTGAGCATCAAACATTTTAATAAACTTAGAGAGAAATGCATTTTTTTTACTAATGTCTCATTTTTTTGTTTATTTTATTTACACCGTTATCAAATGTTCCTTTTTAATAATGTTCGAATTTTAAAACACAATAACCGATATGTGTGTGTGTATGTATGCAAGTAAATACGTTTAGGGAGTATCAGGTTGCATTAGTATCGTAACCAGTAAAATGCAGATACATTCTGATTATAATAAAGAATGAGCAACGATATTTTATTAATGTTTGTTAGAGAATTTGAATAACAAATGCATACTTTGTGTGTAGATGAAATTTAATAAAAGTAAAGTGAAGTAAGTAAGTAATTCTGCAATAAAAAGGCTGATAACAAAATGGAATATCATTTGAAATGCAAAAATGCAATAAAATAACAAAGAGAAGAGACGATTTCGATTTTTTAATGTATCGAAAGGAAAAAACATATAATTTTGAATTGAACTTAGTTCACGGTTAATGAGGTGCATTTCTTTTTGTTCTTAGAAAAAATGATGACACATATATTCTTAAAGTTGAAGACTTGAGTCCAATAAGACATAAAAATTAACTTGCCTGAAGTTATCAAGAACCTTAAAACTGATTAAATATTGATTGGGCGAATGTTTAACATCGGTTTTAACTCAAAAGCCAAAAAATAATTTGTGCATTTTTCAAAAAATTCAAAATCTGTAGAACCATGAGGTTTTACATACTTTTAGTAAAAGCAATCCCAAAATCCTGAACCTCTAGAAGGTGGGAGGGGAGAATGGACTGATAAAAACATCCTGCCCTATCGATTTCAAGCCATTGTTAATGTCTTATCTGACCCACTCAGAAGGTCGCAGGCCATTCTCCATCGATCAAAATCCATGATGATGATGATTACAAGATGGCATTACCCACCACAGCCACTTATGTTGGGCTTTTTGTGGGCTATACTGCCAGACCCGAAGTATCTAACAGCATACGCCAAGCCACCACCATTGGACCTTAGATTTTATCCTGTCATCCGAAGCAGTCGCATTTTTTTCAAATCAGAATAATTATCATAAATCAATATAACAACTATAAGACTTGAAAAACACTCATTAGGATAGAAATAATTTTAGCAGTTAGTAGGATCGAACTCGGCACCTATAAGATGGAATGCGATACGTTCACCACTACGCAATGACTACCCCTTTAAATCAAAATCCATTTCAAAGGTCGTTGCTAACTTAAGGCGAGTTCAAAATTTTTAAAAAAATTACTAGAACACAAAAAAAATTGGTAAAACAATTTTTGGATGTCCTACTAACGGTTCTGTTTGAAAAAAATCGAAGCGCTTCAAACACGTTGTTACTTCAATTTTATTACTACAATGACGCAAAAATGCAATTTTCAATGTCCATTTTACAGTTTTAAGATCAAAAGCATTTCAATTCAATCGTGTGAAAACTAAAATAAAATGAAAAAATAATCATTATCCATTAAATGAGCACGAAAACAATTTTGAATTAAATTTACTTCACTTTTATAGAAAATTAAATAAGCCATTTGAATATGAAAACTAAATGCTGTTTGAATATAGAAAAAAATCAACCAAAAAAACTTGTATAAAATTTATTCAATGACGTACTTTTAAAATAAAATTCTATAAAATGAAAAGGTAAAGTTTTCAAGTAAATGCATTTTGCATGGATAAATGTATATAATTTTGATCATTGTGAATGATAGTGTGTTTTTTTTAAAGTATTACACTTGTTAGAATAAAATATCCGGTTTTTTTTATATTCTTTTTTTTTTTGTGAAAAAGTATAGGGAAAAAAATCGTAAAAAATTTGAGTATAATAGTACCATAAAAGCCTGTGAACAATGGTAAAGTAAATAAAGTATTCGGATAATGTAGTGAACGTGTTAGAGGAAGTTGAAATAAAAGTTTGATTAAATGTCTGAATTCGATTATGCAGAACACAGACATTTCATTGCAATGAATTTTTGATGTTTATGTGATAGAAAAATATTGGAAAAAGTGAAGCTCCACCATATGCTTTCAATTGAATCGTATCAATGATTTTGTGTGCAAATAAACAGTTTATCACAACATCAAAAGTCTTGTCATTAGTTTTCCATTTTTTTTGTCATCAGCAACTAACCAAATAGGAATAAAATTTTTCAACATTTATCGCCTTATAGAAAAGTAAAATCCAATTCAATATCAACCAGATTACAGTTATCGATTTCAAGAGTTTTTTATTTTCATGCTTTGATATCTTTTAGATAAAGTTACAAAATTTACATAGTATTAGAGATGTGAAGCTACCCATATGTAGCATTACTTTAACATAATCATCATCATCATCGCTCTTATGTAAATATAAAAGCATCATCATTTTGATATAATCTCTATGGAAATTAGAATAAAAAGCAAAAATAAACATGTAAACTTTTTTTTCTCTCTATTTTTTTGTTTTGTTTTATTTTCGCATTTTTAGAACATTTTTCAATGATGTATGTTGATTGGGTTGATTTAAATATGCTAGATGTACATGGAAAAACAAGTAAAATACATTTTTTTCTTCTTTTATGTATATTCAGGAAACTTTCGTAACTGTTCCTAGAACGTAGCATGTAGATTATCATTATTTAATATTTTAGCAGATGATATTTCAAATATTGGCAGTGTGTGTGCATGACACTTTCCAAGAAGAATTTAAAAAATAAATTACTCGATACATTTTTTTATGCAAAATAGTTCTTTTTAATATTTTGTAACGGAAATAAATATTCAATCAAAGTGTGCGAATATTGAAATGCACTTGACAACAAGGAAATTAATGTCATATTGGACTTAACGGTTTTTTTATGTGTAAAAAATTGTCGATATTGCATTAAAACGGTATTTTATGAATTTTATGATGCAATCATAATGCGTAATTTTTTCTTCTCAAGAAAATTGTGATACATTTCACACAAAATTTCCTTTTCCGGTACTTTTACATACTTTTAATAAATATTTATGCAACCATTAGTAACGCAAACATTTTAAATGGTTTCATTTTCAAAAAAATAATACAATGTGCTACTTATTTTGTTGTTGAATATTGTTTGATGGCAGAATTGAATTAAGTGCTTTTTCCTCTTAATTCCTCTAAATAAAAAGTGGGTGAAGTAAATCCAAGAATCGATCCCACGAAATTCCGTCCATTTTAATAATTAAACAGTTTTTTTTCGTTAAATTTAAATTTTAAGTAAATTTACATTTAATCACGCACATTTACAAGACATAAAAATTTCATTCATTAACTTAAAAATTTACAATTAAAATCATGTGTGATGATGTTTTTTTTGATACGTTACAAGTCATAATAATGATGAAAAAAATTGGTATATGATAAAATTATATCACGCGCGTTATATTTTTGTATGTGACAAGTAAATCAAATATTTTTAAGAAAATTTTAATTAAAATTTGGTATAAAAATCATGAGATAAGAGTGAAAGGTATCACTTATCATTTGTTCATTCTTGTAAAGCATTCGATGATAAATAAAATTTATTTTATCAATTTTCGTTAAATTACAACAATCAACATGGGTAAAAGTTTTGTGATATGCTTAGCTGTCATGGTTCTTTTCATTATCGGGGTATGTAGTAAAAAAATTAAACAAAAACCCATTTTTTTAAATAATCATTTTTCAGTCTGAAGCTGGTTGTGTTTGTCGTGAAGGAGGAAGTTCTCTGTGCAATTGCAAACCCAGCTATGTAAAACCTCAACCAAAACCTGAAGTCGTTGGATCACAAAGAACCGTTTGCAAAACTTATGGATCTCGTGAATTTCAGCCAATCGGTGATTTGTGCAGTTGTGGAAAAGTTCATGTCAAACCAAGTGGAAGTCAATCCACATCATCATCATCTTCACAAGGGTCATCATCTTCATCGTCGTCATCATCATCATCACATCAATCACACTCATCTACCTCTTATGCCATTCAACGCTTATTCGAACACGAAAGATTAGATGATTTTGCTGGAAGTCAATATGACTTTGCTTCAGATGCCGAGGAACTTCAAAAAAAAGAAAGTCAACGAAAAAAGCTGGCTGATGCTAAAAGTCTTCTTCTCGCTACTGAGGAGCAAGAACGATGCAGTCACCATGTCCCTGAATCAAAACTCCACTATGGTTACCATGGCAAAGTTAAAAATTCTCAAAGAAAACAACAATATCAAGATTTAAAGGATGGTTACATTTATCATTTTGCTGCTGATCCAATTTCACTTAAACGTTGCGATAAACACCACGAAGAAGAAGAGGAAGAAGAACATCATGAAGATGAAGAGCATGTTGACTTGCCTGTGTATGAACTTACTTATGAGAGCGTTGGATATGGAAAACACAAATACAATAATCCAACATTTACAAAACAACAAGTTCAAAGGAAATCATATGCCTGTAAAGATAAAGTCGCTCATGTTCAATCAAGCTCAAGCTCTTCAAGTTCATGCGGATGTAGCAGTAGCAGTAAAGCTGCCGATAGCAAATCATTCCATTACGCCACATATTCTAAATAAATTCATAAATTATCTTTGTTCTTATTTTAACGAAATATAAAATCATAGTTTTCCAGCAAATGAATGTTTGAATGTTCCTTGTGTGAATGGTGATGTGAATAAATGATGTAAAAAAAATTTAAATCATTGTAATATAATTTTAATCCCATGTTAAAGAATAAAAAAATTTAAAATTTCAATTCAAATATGTTATTTTATTTACTTTTCTTCTTGGGTGAAACTTGAGAAATATTTTTAACTCACTAAATCTACTTCAATGCACTCTAAATCTAAAACCAGTGGGACCTAAGTTGAGAGTTCAAAACATACTTCAAAATTCTATACGATCAAAATTTAAAATGTTAAAAATTTTCTAAAGCCCATTGACTTTCTAGGTTGTTATCTACAAGAGGAATATTTAGAAAAGTCAAAATTTTTTCGGCAACCTCTGTTCTATAGAATATATGAGATTAATGAATTAAACTGTCACTTTTCATATTAAAAGTTTTTGTATATATTTAAAAGAAACAAAGATTATCGAAAAAAATTACGTTTCTGAGAACCTGAAGATTTGACAATGTAGAATCACGTACAAAAATTTTGACGTTTCAATCTGGGTATTTATACAAAATTTAGTGTCAAGTTTTATGTGTGAAATGAAATATATCTTATATGAGCATAAAAGACCGCACATGAAGAAAAAATTGTTTTTAACGATTGATTTGATTTTTTTTCAATTTATTCAAGTCAAGGCCGAATATGCAATAAAAATAATGAAAAAATTACAAAACGAACTTATTTCTAATTCATAAAATTATTCTACTAGATGAAATTATTTTTTTTTTCTCAAAATCCGACGTGACTTGACAAGTAACACCCATTAAAAATTCATTTGTACAAAAAAATCGGATGTGCCTTCCACTCAAAATGATTAAAATAATAATAATAATAATAATGAAAAAAAGATTTTCTACTCAAAAAATGTCAAAACATTTGCAGCAAAAAAACTCGGAGTTCCCTAACAAATAAACATAACTCAATATAAATTTCTAAGAATTTCCATTAAACTACAATGAAAAAAATCAACATTTTTTTAGTGCAAGTTCACCGTTAATAAAATATTTTCATAAAGTTAATGTAAATAATAATAAAAATAATAACAATTAAAAATTGGAGCATCATATAAAAATGTAGGTCTTCAACGATTGCACTTTGCAGTTGTCTTTTAACAATTCATTCGTTCAGTTGAATTTTATTAAACAATAAAAAAATTGCATTCAAATTGCAACATTTTCATTAAATCAGATTGCAATTTCTCTTCGTATTACATTGAAGTGTAATAAAAAATAAAAAAAAAGAGAAGAGTTATAATGAAATTTTCTGTAATATTTATTTGCATCACAATTGGTTTAATTGGATATGTAAATGGAAATTGTGCTAAGGTGAGTCAAGATAATTTATTGTTAATTTTTAATGTAAATTCCATTTTTTTTTTTTTAATATTATTTACATGAAAAATGAAATTCACTCATTAAATTTTTTATTATTTTTTATTAGTGCTGCAATACACCGAATTACCATTCACTTCATGGACCATTAAAAGTATTTTATGAAGGGGAAAAATGTGATTGTGGTCGTACAATTCCGGTGCATGTTGAACAATTGCGAGTTCAGCCATCACGTCAACTTAAACAACATGATTACAATATTGAGGTGGTTACAGCACCAAAGGAGCCCACATATGGATCATTTGATTTTCACAGAGAAGTTCTTAAAGTTGATCCGGAAAAAAGATTGTAAGTTTTTTTATTCTCTATCTAATTTCTTGTAATTTGCGATTCTGACACCAATATAATGAATAATTTCCTTTGCCGGCCACTTTTGGTCCTCGGGATGGACATTTAAGACTCTGGCACATTCTTGGATAAAATATTCAAGTTCTTTTTCATTCACTGGTTTTGATGTTTTCCCATCATCACTTAACGCCGATGCCAAACACTTATTTGTAAGTTGGGTAATTTGAGCTTTGCTTGTACTAAATTCCTCGTCCAAGTCAAATAACTCACATGGTGGTGGCGGTAAATCACTAAAAACCGGTTGAAAAACCGCTAGTTGCAGTGGTGGCAACGGAATCTCAAATTGAGGTTTAATTATTTTGAGTGGCTCATATTTGACATCCAATTTTTCGTAAGCTCCAATCACATCACGCAAAAGATTATTATTGATTGAATGTAAAGACATGTCAAACATTTGTTTGAAATCTGATGGTATATCACAATCGAGTGATTCCACCAAGCAAATTTTTGGTTGTTCTGCCAAGTAAATGGTGTCGGGTATAATTGTGTAGTCATAAACTTCAATGTCTGTGAAATCATTTGAGACCAATGTGGCTTTATCTAAAAGTAAATTCATGAATTCATCCCACAAACTCATATTAGTTTCATGGGTGATATATTTATCAGTGAACATGTGACCGGAACCCGTTGCTAAAATTTTTCCATTCTTTTCATTGACAAATAAACCTGCGATTGGTCGATTAAATGGATATGCCACCGGTCCAGTAGTTAAAATGATGTTAGATGGTGAAACGACATTCATTGTCGCTCCAAATGGATACACAAACTCTAATTTGTATTTGTCTTCCATGAATTGGAGTGTACTGGAAATATTTTTATTGTTACTTAACAAACTTTTTGTTATTTTATTTGGAACAACACCCCCAGATATGAGTGCTTCCTTGGGATGAAAATATTTGTAGTAGTGTGGGCGCACAACAGAATCTGAAATTCAAATTAATTTAAAAAAAAAAACAACTTAAATTAAAGGAAATATTTACCATTATTGATACTCATTCCATATTCCTCAAGTAAAAAATTGACATTTGTATTAAAATAATCAGTTTCACCGCCTTCGCCTAACATTAAAAGTAAATTCCCACCATTTGTTACATAATCCTTCAAATATTCAAATTCAGCTTCTGTAAACTTTTCTTGTGGCCCGGCTAGAACAAAAATCTTAACAGATTTCAATACTTCTGGATTAATTTCACCCTTATTCCTTGAAATTAAAGGAAACACAATCAAATTTCATCGAAAAATTTTATCATTTGAAAATTACTCACATTTCAACTTTCATTCCAATCTTTATTTTCCTATGCAGCGTCTTATAGTTCTCCAAAAGCTTGAAATGTTCATTTTTGGAGATATCAAATACGATTTTGGGTTCCATTTTATTTATTTTTAATAAAAATTTTCAAAATAAACTTTAAATAATTCAATTTAGTTTTACGAGGCACGTATCATAAATGTTTATGTTTTGAAATAAATCGTTGTCAAGGTGATTTGCATATTTGCGTTGCTATGAAGACAAATATTTTGATGAAAATCACGCATTGCGTGTGACTCTTAACAACAAAAATGATTGTTTAATATCAACAGGTGGTTTTTGACCAGGTGATTCAAAAAAAATGAGGGAAACCGTTAAAATTTTATTCTGAATAAATTAAATTGAATTATTGAAGTTAAATCAAAATATTAATTTTTTGTGTATTATTTCAGACAATCATACAATTATGACGTATACTCACCACCAGAACCTCCAGCGGATCCTGCTCTGTCATCCTACCAATATATTGTTGAAAGTGTGAAACCAGCTGCGGAACGTCAGCCTGCTGTATTGTATGGACACGTTGATCGTCTCGTTGTTCCAAGTGAAGACTGTGGGGAACCAAAAGAAAGTCCAAAACCGGTTGTTCATGGTTGTGGTGCTTGTGGCAACTGTCCATGCAATTGCAATTCCCGTACCCAAACAAAAAAAGTAGAATCAAGTGGACGATTGAGTGATATTTTCTCACTGAATCTAAAAAAAGATAATCTTGATGTAATCAGGTATGATAAAAATAATAATGAGGGTAGTGTCAAAAAGAAACGTTCTCTACTAAATCTTAAAAAAACGCTTAATCATAAAATGTATCGATCGGCTGATGATGATACCTTACTACAGCTATCATTTTTGAGTAAACTGCCCAATTTAAAGCGAACTGTCGATGAATGTGGAAAGTATCACTACAAATCTTGTGGGCATCGTGGTCCAAAATGTCCCGAGTGCTTTAATTGTACTTGTGTACCAATCAAGGACTCTCACAAAAGTGCATTATCCGACGATGAGCTCGTATCTGCTGCACTTGACCCCAATTTTGTAATTCCAGATAAATACGATCCAATTATGCGACAAGAAGTTTCAATTGAACCAATGCAATACACTGATCAATCTCTCGCTGATTATCAAAGACTTACAAATGTCCTCCAACAAACACGAATGGACCCGTATCAAACAGGAGATTTGTTATCACCACCTCCAGCCAGACAAACCCAAGATATGATTAAACTCTTGATTGATTTAATGGAAAATAAGCAAGATGTTAGGGCATATCAAAGGGAAGAAACTTTTCATAATCCTCATGATTGGATGTATGTTGTTGATACCGATAATTTAGCATATAAAGTGGGTCAACATCAATTTTTGGATATTTTACCCTTGAATCAATTAGAACAAGAACACAGAGTAAAGTTCATTGATGATCGTCCACGAAACAATGAAATTCAATTACCTGCACGTACGCCACCCAATATGTTATATGGAAAAATTGATAATCTTGCTGATTTGTATAAGAATTTTCAACGAATCTCGCCAGTTCCAATTCAACAGCTTATCGCTCCAGTTAATCAATTTCTTGATGTTCAAGCGCAAACACAAGTTGATCAAGAAAAGAGATTGAGGGAATTTCAACGGCTTCTTAGAATTAATCGTGATACTTCCAAGAATAAAAAGAATGTTGAAACTGATCATCATCCGAAGGAGATTTTAAACGATGAATTATATAGAGAAAAATTGAAAGAACTTTATCAAAATTACCTTCATATCCTAAGAAGACTAGAAAAAGCTGAAAAGGCATCAAATCGCAAAAGTGAGCCTATTGTTAAGAAATTTCAAACAAATAACGAGCCTTTTAGTCAAGAATATAGAAAGGCATCAGAACGCAAAAGTGAGTCTATTGATAGGAAATATCAAAGAGAAAATGAAGCTTTAAGGGAAGCATACAAAAAGGCATCAGAACGCGAAATTAAGCCTATTTTAATGAAAGTTCAAACTGATAATGAGGCATATAATGAACAAGAAGAACAAAATCAACCTGAATTTGTCGTCTTAAAGAATGCTGGAATACTCTTAGGAGACGAATCTGTGCAGGAAGAGGAAAATAAAAGTGGATCCGGCGAAAAACCTGATGTGAATGAGGAATTCGTATCATAATAATGGAAAAATCATGATATCAATACACTGTAAGATGAAAACGCTTCACAATACTCAGAGATTAACGCTGACTGGATGTTTGTGGGACTCAATTCTAAGTGCATTTCTTGACGATTCTTAGCAAAAATTTAAATATTGTGAAAATTCTTATTGTATGCGTGTAGTATTGCGGGCCGTTTGCGAAGCGTTTACGGCTAATAGTGTAAAAAAATTTAAATTATTGCTGTGATACAGTATATAAAAGTTAAATTTCTTCAAGAGATTAATTTTAAGAAAATGTTTAAGTAAATTATTTAGTTTTAAGTTCTATCAGAAAACACACTCAAACTCATCACATTTTTTAATTTCAAAAAGAGGTGTCAAATCATATTGTAAATAAAATGAGACCTCATAGAAATGTTAAATTAGGATAAATTTAAAATGAAAAATTATTTTAATGTATTAATTTTTGAGATTAAGGTTACATTTAAGATTAGTATTAAGAGGAAAGGAAACCTTAAAAAGTGAAAATTCATGAACCAGAAGAATATCTAAGGCCACTAGGACGTGAAATCTGCAGGGAATGTAATCGAGAAATTACGATTAATTTGATCGATTCATGCCTTGGATTGATATTATTTTGCAATAAGTCCTTGTTCCGAGCATTTTCCATTAAATTGACATTTAATGCCTGTCTTTCACTCTCTCTCACTTTATTTCTTTCAATTCTCCTTTAATATTTTCATTAAACCTAAATCTGATCATTTATCTTACCTTCTTTCTATGTATTTTTTTTCTTTTTCTTTTCAGTTTCTCTCATTAAAATGTCATAATGAAAAGTCCTGACTTTGGAATGCTCGGACTTGGTCCATTACAACAAAAAACACATTTAATTGATGTCCCAACCAATATTAAATTAATCAAAATTATAAATAATAAGCTATTTAACATTAATAAATTACATTAAAATAAAAAAAATAAAATATTTAATTATTACAATTTAATTTCATTTAAATTAATTTTCAATAGAATTACATACAGCAATATTAATTAACCACAATTTACGCACAGAACAAAATATGTCTCTTTTTATTTGAATTAATTATAATATTAATGTAAAAAAACAACAAAAATAAAAATAAATAATGAAAATGAAAATAAAAATGAACGCAGCACATGAAATCTGAATTTTATTTATTTGTTTATATTTTTTTTGTTGCTTTTCCATTTAAATTTATCATCAAAATGTTTCAGTTCCAATTAGATACTCATACAATTCAGTTAAAGTTAAATTTTTTTTTCTGAGTAATGAAAAAATTCAAATGGATTGATGTTTTGGTCAAATATGGTCCAATACTGATGATAATTGTAGTGAATGAAGTTCTAATCGTAAGTTGACATTAAAAAAAAAATTTAACCTTTAACTGTTATGATAGATTCCGATTTTTGCATCTCCAACATTTCCATGCAACGGATGTTTGATTGACTGTCCAAAGAAATTAAAGTTACCGAAAATCGATAAAAATGCAGGAAAATCGTTCTTCCAAAGAACATTCAAGAAAATCAAAAGTGGATTATGTGAAAAATCTGTTAAAATTACAAATAATTTGTGTAATGACAGAAATCGAAATTGCTTTGAAGAACGGCGTTACTCTGACAGGAGACGGGAACACTTTGACTTTTACCGAGATGACGATGAAAGATTTTATGAAACAGATCACTATGTGAACAGATATCCAAAAAGGACTTATACGAGTTATGATGACGATGATGATGATTTTTACAGTAATAATCGAAGGCGTTTTGATGATTTCTATGAAGATAACACAAATTATTTTTATGATCCCCCTTCTCGCATTGAATATGTTGACATTGAAGACCATAATTGGCACAATTCAAGGGATTATGATGATTTTTTTACAAGAAAGTGATACAAAAATGACTTTTAATTAATAAATATGATTAAAATCAGCAGAATCTTTATTTTTTTATGGTGCCCTTAAATTAAACTTTAAATTTCAGATTAGGATAAAAATGCTTTATAAAAACTAATCAATCAATCATCACACTTTCAATGTGAAAACACGTTCCATCAATTGATTTGCTTTCAAAATACATTTTATGCATCATCATCATCTTTAATTATTGTCACGAGTATTTTATGGAAAATGTCACCATTCACACAATGAATATTGAAATTGATTCATTTGCATTAACTTGAAAAAATATAAAAAAAGCTTTTTCTTATAAATTTTTTGCAAGACATATTTGGGTCAATGTTGTTTTGGTATAATTGAAGAATTTTTAAAATTTGCATACATCATCAAAATATCAGTAGGGTGTCTAAATTTTAATATTTTTTTGGATTTTGAGCTTTAATGTAATATTTAACAAAATGTTTAAAACAGGAATGTAGAAAAATGAAGAACGTGATCATAAAATGTGAGTTGAAAACGCTCCGGGGCATAAATTGACTTGGTCCGCAGACGGAGATCTTTGATTGACGATTACAGGGCCTTTAATGAACGCATTTCCTGTCAATTTGGATAAAAATTTCGAATATAACGTGCATTCTTTCATTCTATTCATACAATAAGGGGTTGAATACGGGGCGTTAACAAGCGCAATTTCACAAAAAACACGCCCAATTAAGAAAAATTCGACGATTTTGGAAAATTTCTGCGGTTTTGAAAATTTAAAACTTTATAAAAAAACCAGAGAAGTGCATCACCCTAAATTTGAAGTCACAATTATTGTCTTACATGAATCATGAATGTTTATTTATTTATTTGTATTTTCATTTAAAATTGAATAATAATTTCAATTTTTTTTCTTTATTATTTTAATACAAACACTTTAATACTACTTCCGCTTATTCATAAAATTCAAACAACATTTTCATTTAATATTGCATAAATCGTGAATTGGATTACATACCACAAAGCCAACAGTAATAAAATTTTATTAAAATTAAATTAAATTAAAATAAAACCATCATTTACAAAAAAAAACATACCTTTAATTAATAAATAAAGTTTAAACATGAAAACCATAAAATTAATAATTTTAATCCTGTTGTCAACGTTAATACTAATTGATCAGGTATTGACTTAAATATAAAAATTTATGTAATGAAAAGTGAAGTGAAATGAATCAATTTTAATGGATTCCAGGTAATACAAAGTGAATCAAAATCAATTGCAACTTCAGAGGAATTTGTTGATGATTTTTTTGATGAACTCGATTATTTGGATTCAGTTGAGATCGAACGAAGGCGTGAAAATAAACGAGATGTTGCATCAAAACCATACCGAAGAGCTTTCTTTGATTTAATTATTGGAATATTGGATACATGGCATTCTACGGTTAAAGGTGATATTAAGAGAGCAAGAGAACGTCGAAGAAGTGGACGAGCTTTAGTATTTTAAATTTTAATGAGTAAAAATATTGTAAAATTGTATTATAAGAGGAAATGAAATTAAAAATGTCATAAAAATTCAAAATCAGAGGATTTATTTTGAATGTTAGCGTTTACGATAGCGTTTTTCTATTTCATGGTGACTGCGCATGACATTTGCTTAACCATTTCAAGAACGCATTTTAGTCCATGAAAATTGAAGGTTTGAAATTTTATTCAGTTACATTGACTTATGATATTGAATATTTTGTGAAATAAAAAATTAACTACTAGTCATTAAAATTTGAGTTAGAAGCAAAATATTCTTTTTAGATCTATTTTTTGTTAATCTAGGTAGGGCGGCATATTCTTGCTTGATAAAATATTCTATGCTTGAAAAAAAATTTCAATTTTGAAAGATAAAAATTGCAAGTTTTCATATAAATTTGATAAAAAATATTCTTGACGTTCCATTTAACGTTCTGCTCAAAATTCTCTCTGATCCAACATTTTTTAAATATTAATTAAAAAATGTAGAAAAAAATTATAGAAGAAAATTGGCTCCTAAGTCTCTGATCAAAAAAATCGACAAATGAACGTTAATGGGTTAAATGAGAATTGAAAGCTATTTGTGATATTCGACAAAAAATTTGAATAAAATCGTATTTAAAATTCTCACAAAGCCCATCTAATTCTAAAGTAACAGGTACAAGTAAATTTGCAAAAAATGGAGTCGCCTGGTATTTTACGAATTTTCGCGTTTATTTTTTTTAAGTACAATTGTAGTTTAAGGACATTCCTAAAATTTTTACTTCCATAATAAGAACCACAAGTTTTGATACTAATTCAACTGTTGTCACTTCACCCGGTAATTTTCAAGTAGTAGTAAAATTATCACATTTAAATTGCAAAAAGTGTCTTCATGAGATCTTTTTTTAATGTTCTCCCATTACATCTTCCTCTCTCGGCTTTTTACCATACATAATGATACTAATTTAAGTGTGTGAAATAGCCGGTATATAAACACACATTTATTATAAATACAAATATTCTACATATTAGCACTCATATTATATGAAAAAATATTCTATACAGAATCGTGAATAGTACAAGAAAAAAAAAATTCGCAAATTATTTACATGTACGATTAAAGAGTATATGTGCGAATACACTAATTTTATATGTAGATAGGTCTCCGGAATATTGTGAGATGTTACGCAACACACAAACGATTTTGCACAAAATTGCCTTGCTATTGAAAAGTTGGGCGAGCTAACATTCAGCCAGTGTATACAATACGCGCGACACATTCAATACACATAACACAAAGTATAATAACAATAATAAAATAATTCTTCTTTTTTTCCCTGCAATATCATCATCATTATTATTTTTTTACTTGAATTTGCAATATTTATTATACAATAATCAAAAGTTATTTCAATTTAAAATACAAATTTAATTGCAAACAGTGTTGAATCGAAAATTTAAAATCCAAATTTCAAATTAAAAATTATCACAGTTTTTTTTTGTAACAATTAGTGTCTTTATTCAATTTTTTTATTTATTTATTATATTTTGTTTAAAACAAAAGTGTGTATACATTATAAATATTATATAACAATCAAGATAAGATTATACAGCAGTTTGTGTATATCTGTGAGGTGTGGTACAGACATTTTATACAGCTATTATATAAATAAAATAAAATTTAATCTATAGCACATCAAATTTATTCTATTTAAAAAAAATATTTATATTAAATTCATATGTATATTAAAAATAAAACGTGTATGCAGTGTAGTTTAGAGTAATATAAAATTAAAATAAAAAAAAATTGTATGAAAGAATGACATAATTGATTAATTTGATGTATTTTCGCAGTGTAAGATATACGGAAAAGTACAAATATTTATATTAAATTGCAATTAACTCGAAAAACTTCAATTTATTAATAAATTAAATTCTGGAATTAATAAAATTATTCTTTTTATGTGTATACGAGACTCCAATATCAATAAAAGTAATAAAAAAAAACTAATTACAAAATAATACAAAGTAAGTACTCGTTAAATTTATCTGTAGATTGACATTAAATATTAATTAAAAAAAAATAAAATAAAATGACATCAGACACTTAATTTTTTCTTTTAATGTATAAGAATGCAATTACATTGATAAAAATATAAACAAAAGACCAAATTTAATGTTTCGTTGAATGTCAATCTATATCATTCAAATGTATACAATTATTTATCTGTTTTATTTATGAGAATCGTCGTCGTCAAAACATCTGTCTTTATACAAAATAAAAATGTAGAACTAGCGAATGTTTCGTTTCATGAAGAATATGTTCTTTTATTATACAAGTCCACAACGAGTAATGTATTTAAAATTATTATAATAATAATAATGTTAATAAAATATCGGTAGAGACTGAAATTCTCTCAAATTTGCAGAGAATAATGACAATACAGCTGTTGAATCAATTGTGATATATGTATGTGAGCAAATTTAGAAGTAAAGTTATTTTTTTTTTGTTCTTGATTCTTCAAAAGGTGTCTTCACTTTTATTAACTACACCAAAAGCCCAAAGGAGCATTATTCTCCTTAGACAGCTTTTCCATTCAAACCAGTTTTAGGACCAAGCTTCGCATATCTAACTCGAACGTCAATCAGAGATGTGACAAGTGAATTACAGGTGTCCGTTAAAAGATGTCTGCGAAGGATCCTTAAAATATTCTGGCCAAACAAGATATCTTACCGCGGGTTGGGTGAAATATGGCAAATTTGAATTAATAAAATGTGGATAAGCTTTATAATCTCCATCAAATGTGGTCAAATCATATTTCGGGAGCTCACTACTGAAGACAGCCACATTTATGGAACCATTTGTGATCTCATGATGACCATGCTCTTCAAAACAGTTTTCAGCTTTCAGTTCTCTCAATAGTGCTTATAAAGCCGCAACACGATCTTCAAAGTCTTCATGTTCTGTGGCATCAACACCTCTCAATTCTAGCTCCGACTGCACTCTAGCAAGTTGCTCTAACTTTACATCAATAACAAAACTAGACGCTGTGTCAGCATTTTCATGGATCCAATTTATCATTTTTGTTACCAATCCTTTCGGGATTAATGATAACGTAACGATCGCAACTGTTCTATTTCATCTACCATTTTTTCTGAAAATGCACCAAGACACAAAACAAACTCAAAATCGTACCAATTCCTTCCTAATACGTGTAGATCACGTCGGGGTCTCCAAAATCTGTTATAAAGGCCAAGAAGTCAATATTGATTCTTCTTTGTGGGGATTTGATCCGGCTGATGTTAGTTCCTCCAGTATTTTCACCGTCTCTAAATCTCTCTTTTCCATTGATTTCATTTAAATTTTTGACATCAGAGTGATCAGAAATGGATGATACACAATATTCAATATATCAATTAGTAAGATCGTGAAATTTCAATTATTTTCTCTTCTCTTCAATGTATTCTAATAATTTCATTGTGTTAACCACAAAAAAAAATAACAATTTAAATGTAATTTTTGACACAGAGATGATGTAATTTCTTCAAAAACAGATGAATCAATTCAATAAATTGAAAAATATTGTTCTTCAACCCACAAACAGAACACACACATATGCACATCAAAAATCAGCCCATCCATTCATTCAATTTTAACAAGAAATTATATTCAATTCAAAGAATTTCACTGAAATTACTTAGAAATACGGATTTAAGTCAATATTCAAACATTTTGTTTAATATATGAATGGATTTTATCATGCAGTGAAATTTACTGTTAAATGATAAGATAAGATTACGTCAATATTTCTAATGTATTTCAATTGAGCCATGTAAAATCAGAATAATAAAAATTTCAAAGTAAAATTTCATGCAATTTAATTTAAACTAAAATTAACTTTAGCTGATTCCCTTATGTGATTTTTGTTTACACTACAGATTATTATTAAATTTATAAATAGAATATGTAGCCAAAAACGCAATCTATCATAATGTTAATGCAACAATGTAATCCCATGTTGCAATTCAAATTTCTGAACAGTCACTCAAATATAAATAAATAAATAAATTTGTTGGATTGCACCAAACTACTGTTTTTTTTATTCTACTGTTGAATTGTTACATGTCTGTCAATTGAGTCTATTTATTGATCTAAAACATACATGTTTAATTTAAAATAATGCTGAGGGGTGGAATAATGAGATCATATCAGCAACTATGAATTTCCGTTACATCATTGACGATTTCACTTGCATAATTATCATATCAAATACGAGTATATCAAAATATTTATCATCATAACCTAAATTTCATCTAGTTATTTTGTGATAAACATCAAAAAGATTGATTAAACTAAAAACGTCGCTTCATTTCACTTCAATACATAGTTCAAAAAATAAAGAGAAACACACAAAGGTTACCCAGTAAATTTAACATTCATGTCAAATTACAAAATATACAAAGTTGTGTCGTGTCCTCGTATTGGTGCCACCATGTTCTCAACCAATCACCGAAAAAAAAACACAAACTTACTGCATTAAATGTTAAAACTACATTTTAGTCATTTTGTTGTTGTTGCCATTCGGTACCATAAAGTACAATTGTACTGTGTCCTAGTTGATGATTTTATGTTGAGTGTGAGAGAGTGAGGTCTTTTTCATTCCACTTAAACTCATACCATTAAGAGGTATTTTTCATATTTGATTTACACATCAAATTCAGCGTTATATATGTTAAAGTCAAGGGATGAATGTTGTAAATTATCGTATGACAAGTAATGAATTATGTGTTTAAAGTGTGAAATTTACGGTATTTTATCATTATTTCAAATGTAATTGACCAAATTTTAACCCATCAGGCACAAAAAATTCATAATCGGATTACTTCCAATGATATGCATGGGCTTAAGTGTCGTCGTCTTCATTGGAGAGATCCTGTCAAAATCAAGCTTTATCAATCCCCTGGTAGGACCTGGAAGTAAAAGGTTAATATTAAAACACACAATGCAATTTGAAAATTCACTATTAACTTCATTATTTATGTATAGTTTCATATCCTAAATGGACTCATTTTTCATTGATGATATAAAATAATTGAAATTGCAAAATAAATTATTAAAATCAATTAAATGCACACTATTTTACAGATAAAAATTTCATGTATCTCCTCTCAGTTGATTTCATTAAGTAATTTTGTAATTAAATTAAAATGATACAGTTTTAAATTAAATTTTAGTATCATTATTTATGACTCAATTCTAGAGATTTGTTTTTCCTTCTGATTCTAAACATTCATTAAGAAAAATAACAGCAAAATATCACTAATTAATGTGTCTGTTTGTAATTGACATGTTAAATTCAACAAATTAATGTCAAAATGAAATAAAGCTTATCACCCTATCGTTAAAAAGCGCTTGAAATTGGGATATGAAACCTTGAGATATCTGAAATTTAAGGGTATGCATTTTAAGACTTATTGGTCCTGATCTGGTCATTGGATAATATTTTTCTGATTTTGCCCAACAATAAACAAATTTCCATTTTTATAGATGACGATTCGAAAAATTATGTTAAATGACATTTTCCACTTGCAATGCTGAAATCAAAAGAAGCGAAATTTGATCCACTAAAGATTCAGGAGTGTCATTTTAAAACCCATATTTCCCACAGGGCATTTTAAAACACACAAAGATAATTAAATGATCACATTCTTGCTGTTATATGTCATGTTAATATGTGATTTTCGAACAAGAATGTGTGTTACTGGTAAATTAACGATGAAATGTAATATTCATTCTATTTTGTTCAAAATTGCTCATGAAAAGTTAACAGTTAAATTTCATTTAAATTTTGACGTCAATTTCATATCATTATCAATTCGAAACAAAACTCAGCTGATCCGTATTTGTAAAGCAAATTCTTCTAATTTTTCATGCAAAATGGAGCTATGACATGTAAAAAACATATGTGTGGAAAAAAATTTACATATACCAGTTGATTGTGTTAGTAAGCCGGTTATATACATTTTTAGGTATATTCTAAGGACATACAAGTGTGGTGATATTGAGGAAGGCAAAATACCAATACATAATAAAATGAGAGAAATTATGAGCGATACAATGAGACACGTGCGCAGTTAACTGAAAATATGTTGAGCATTACTTGTATGGTTGTAAAATGTTGAATTGGAAAAGTGGGGAAAATGATGTAACTCGTGTGATGTTAACAGAAGGATAGTGATGGAATAGCACAGGTCTCAGGTCAATAAGAGTAGTAAAATGAAATTATTTTGTCCTAAAAATGCGATGATTTTGACAGAATTTGATTGAGGTAGGCTATGAGACATTTAAAGGCATATCATATTCAACGACATCAAATTTGACTTAAATTTAAAGCATATTTTGACAGTTTGAGGCGAGGCTCCTTAAAAAATTCTTGTGTGTGGTCTTATGAAGTGATACCATGAGTCATCTTGTCAAAAGCAAATTTTTTTGATCTCATTCACGGGTATTCATATCAAATTATTCCATCTCTATGACTTTACATCACAACTTTTACTGTGCCATCGCTTGTACGACATAAATTTTCATAGTGGCAAAAGCGGAAAAAGGAACTGGTGTAACAAATGTGTTTGTCTTAGTATCTCAGTATACATATTGATTACATTTAAACACACACACACAAACATAAATTTTTCCTACATTTATGGAAAAAAAAGGAAAATGTTAACTTTGGCACCATCGACCGACCAACTTAACTAACACAATTTTTTTCTCTTTTTTCTCATTGAATTTCATTTGTGTCGGTGTTTCCTATTGCATCACATCAAAATTATATAAATCGCGCGCGCGACAGTGGCTAGACTTTAATTTTTGTGTATATTTCCCTTTTTTTAGTTAAACTGATTCCATTTATATTGATGTAATTTACTTTTATACAATATAATATAAGTAAAATTAAAACAAAACTACTTGAACATGTTATCATTGAAATGTTATACAACAGTGGCATAAATGTAAAAAAATGATATATTTTTTTAAATATTCAAATATTTTAAAGTAATTTCAAAGTGAATTCATGCAAAGTGATACTTTTGGATAAAAAAATTTAAAGTAAAATTTATTTAATTTATTTGTTTTATGAATATAAATTGAAAAAAAATAGAATGAATTTTTCCAATCCCCTTCCAAATGTGATTGAGTGACAATCAAAAAGCTATCATGGATCGATGAAACATAAAATTTTCGATATATCATCCAATGAAAATGATAAAAATTTAAAAGATTAATTTTGATATGATAATAAAATGAAAAATCATTTAAATTGAAAACAGATCATCAACAAATTTCCATTAACTTTGTGGACAAAACACATGTTAAAAAGATTTTTTAAATCTTTATTTGTGTGTGCATGAAATTATAAGAAAAAATTCAAAATTCATAATATTATCTTCATATATCACACATTCTTTTTACAAGTTTATATGAATATGAGTGGAGGCAC
Source organism: Culicoides sonorensis (assembly GCA_900002565.1). Taxonomy (NCBI): domain Eukaryota; kingdom Metazoa; phylum Arthropoda; class Insecta; order Diptera; family Ceratopogonidae; genus Culicoides; species Culicoides sonorensis. The sequence goes on from LN483357.1 coordinate 993,921, forward strand.
GTGTTAACTAACACATTCTTAAAAGTCTGCGAAAATTTTACAAATATAGAACTGCTAATTTTTTTTTTTATGGAGAGATGGTGAGATCATCCAAGACACATATTTGGAATATATTTGATGGTAATTTTGAAAACTTTGATGAAGAAATTGTGTTGGTATCAATTAAAGAAGATTCTTCCCATTCCATTATTAATTAAATTTTTCATTTCTTTTTGGGTTACTTTACATTATTATAATACAGTTCTTACTTGCGCAGTCGAAATACCAAATAAACACTTTTTCTTTTGATTTCTTCTTCGTTCTGTTAAGTGACCAATTAATGATTATTTTTGTTTGTTTTGATGGGAATTTTTAATATGGTTACTTTTAAGTTTAAAAACCCGATATATGGTTGAAATTTCTGTGCTGGCTAAAATTCAAATTGTTCCTATGGTAAAATAGTCGATATTTGCAATAGAATTTATTATTATCAAGTACAAGTGACGAATAAGCCGTTTGGGCATTTTGGCATATGTCTGAAATGACGTTTTGTTAAATTTAAACAAGAACGACCTTTTTGAACTTCTGCCTAGCACCCATGCCTAGGCCAAAAGTAAGCTACGCTGAACGATCCAAAGCCTCTTTTACGATTTTGAAATAAAATAATTTATCATCAAATTTCTTTCTTTGAATTAAATTTACCTTGGGCTAAGAATTCATAAAAAATTGTGAGCTAAGAATTCAGTTCAAAATTTAAGGGGCAGCTATCCAGCTTGCACTAAGGCCATTAGTTGAGCCAATACTTCATATTTTGATATCAATTATCGAAAATCTTTATTTTATTGGGTTGAAAGTTTTTGGGAATTTTCGAAAAAATACGCCTAAAATACAAAATTTCTTGTTTCCTGTTTGAATCGACATCCAAAAATCCTTTCACTTTTCATATAATTTCCATATCAAAGCTTAGGTTAGGTTTTACAATGGCACCACCGCGGTCTCAAAAAGTCCTATTGTGTATCAAAGCCTTCATTTAAAACAAAAAATTCAATAACCTTTATTTAAAAAAAAAAAATAGTCTTTAAATTTTAATGTAAATGTTTTTCTCATACTTTTATTTGATTTGAAGTTATCTTTCCTTTTTTCTTTTAAAAGAAATCAATGAATTAGTGTAACAATTCATATCTCTACAATTTCTACATCTATTTTTTTTTATCAGTACCAAACAAAACGATTTTCTTTCACTTTTCACGTCTTGACTCTCCTTCAGCTTTTGTTGGTTAAATGCCTGATTATTGTGGAAAACTCAAAATCACACCATACGTTTACCGTAGTCTGAAATGGGAAGTATTATTATTTTTTTTAAGGGGAAAGTGTGTGTGTCAAAATTTCTCCGAAATATAAAAATAAAAAAAAAATAATAAGGAAACTTTCTCTTTTGTGTGAAATATGTTTCAATGTGAGTGTCTAATTTTTAATGTATTGGTGAATTTTCTTTAAAAATACTCATGGTGTATGCTCAATATTTTTAGCCTTAAACTTCCTTGTAATCGTATTGTTATTTTATGCTGAATTCTCCTTAAAATTTTGAGTACGACCAAAATTTATCTCTCATTTTTTTTGTGTGTAAATTTCCTTAAATTTTTTTTTCTATTACATGACACACGTGTTTATGTATTTGAGCTACTTTCAGTTATTTTATATTACTCCCATAAGGTCAATAACCGTTTTTATATAAGACCCTTATATAAGAATATTGTAACAGTAACAGTAATATGTATTTCAGTATATCTACGTAATTTGGGAAAGTGAGCTTAAATTTCCTTTATTATAAGACAAAAAAAATAAAATTAATTGTTTGAGAATTATAAATTGTTTGTATAGAAATTTTACATTTATCTTATTGATTTTCAAGTGTACAGTTAATTAAGGTGATTTTTTTTAAGTTTTCCAATAAAAATTACTGAAATATTGAATTTTACAATAAAAATGTGCATGTCAAGTGAAAATTAACTGATCATAATCGGGGAAGAACCAGAAATTTTTATTTTGTGGGAGAACTGGTCCCAAGCTCCCCATCATATTAATTTGTCTCTGCTTATCACTGATATCAAAATTAAAAACAAAATAAAAAATAAAAAAAAAAAAATTGAAAATAAAAAACGTTAAGTAAATTTACCTTTGATTGTAACAAAATCACGATTCTTATTCAAACAATTGAAATTGAATAATAACCAATTTAATCAGTAAAAAAGAAAAAAATCATATTAAAGTAACACATATCTTGTGTCTTCGTCGCATTCAAATAGTAACCGTTTCCCTATTATAAAAAAAATGTATCTCGTAATATAAGTATCTCAAGGTCGTCTGAATTATACACACACACAGACACACATATTCTAAAATTCAATACATGAGCAAAAGCAAAACTGAAGTTCTTCTTTATTTAAAACACATCTATATATAGTGCGATATGTATTTCAATAAGCAACACATAACAATGTCCTATATACGATTAAAAATAGAAGAATTTTCCTATGTATGAATTTTATTTGGAGGGAATCCGAATAATATTTTCATTTAAAATTTACAACAAATTGAAGGATTGAAGTGCGCTTTAAATTTCAATGAAAATTTTTATATTTGTAACATCAATCATCATCTGTTTTGAATTTCATATTGAAAATGATCTATTTTTAAAATAAATTTTAATTGTTATTACTACTACATTGAATGTTATTAAAATCGTTTATTATACTAAATAGATTATCATGTTTTTTGTTTCCTGTTAAATGTATTTGTGTAGCAATTTTCCGAAATTATATTACAAAATTGTCTTTGTGTGCTTGTGTGCGTGTGTGTGTGTGTTTGTATGTAAAATGAAAAAAAAAATTGGCATTATTTTTATTTTATTACCACTCGCGTTTGTATGAGTTGTGTCAGATGTATTTAAGAGGTGAATGACCCAAGTCAATGTCATATGAATGAAAATATAGCCGAATATTTAGTATTTGACAGTATTTGTAATGATTAGTGTACATTTTTTTTGTATTTGAATTAGAATTACAACTTAAACTCGGATTTCCTGTTACTTTTATTTGCAGGAACCTGAATTTCACTTTATTTTGTTATTAAGGTGCACTTGAATTAATTGGAAAAAATGGAGGATAGTGCGATAAATTGTATAAAATTTGACTTTTATGGTATTTGTGTGAAAATTAAAGCCTCAAAATAAGTTTTCCTACACATTGGGGGGTCGGGCGTGTGCCTGTACCCCCGACAAGTGACTTATTAGCAACAATCAGCATGTTTGAACAAATTAAAGCCGAACCAATTGGCTTTTATTCAGCAATGCCACCATCATCTGGTATCTCACAAAATTCACGTGGTGAATCAACACAACAATCTGTAATTACATCAAGCAATAATGACGATAACAAAGATTCAGTTCAACAGCAATCGGTAAGTCATTTAATTGTTTTTTCTTCCCAACAGAATGAAATTAATTTTCAATTTAAAGTCATCATCATCTGGAACACCGATGCCAATGATGACCGAGCCAAAACAGGAAATTATAACAACACCCAGTGGTCATCAACACACCCTTCAACACACGTCACAACACCCCTCAAGTACCGCCTCATCCTCGTCTAGTCGTAGCAAGCCACAAGCATGTAAAGTGTGTGGTAAAATGTTGTCATCAGCCAGTAGTTATTATGTCCATATGAAATTACATAGTGGTACAAAGCCGTTTGCGTGCACTGTTTGTGAAGCTGCCTTTTGTCGTAAACCATATTTGGAAGGTAAACCTATCATAAAAAAATACATAAATCAAACAAAAAAACCTTTAATTTTTTTCCATTTCATCAATTATTCAACATTATTTTCATATCACACAGTACATATGAGGACACACACAGGTAAATTAAATTTAAATAATTTTACCTGTAAATAATTTATCATCATTTTCAAATCATAGGTGAAAGACCATTTCAATGTGATCTTTGTTTGAAGCGATTTAGTCAAAAAAGCAGTTTAAATACACATCGGAGGTACTTTTCCATGCAAATTTCTATCTTTTCAACTTCAAATTAAATCAATTCAATTTATTTTTTTTTCTAAATTTCAAAACTTAAATCACATCATGGCAATGTAACATATTAACAGGATTCATACAGGCAAGTACACAATAATTCATTTTTTGCCTTTTTTTTTGATGTTTTATGAACCCTCACACATTCAACAGTCAGAATAAGTAATTTAAAGGATGATTTTTTTTATGTTTGCATTTCCCTTTTTATGAAATTAAATTAAAAAAAAAATGAAATTTAATCGATTATTAAATTCAGGCAAAAAAAAACAGAGTTTATCTTGAATATGGCTCCTTATAACAAAAAAATCCATCAATCCTTGTAGAAACGTTTTTATCATTAAATTTAAATTATTGACCTTTAGTATCCAGGAATTTATTCACAAAAAAATTAAAAAAACATTAAAATTAATTCATAAAAGTAATTCATACATAAAATTCATATTTTTTTATTATTATTTTTTTTTCATATCACATTAAACAGGCGCACGACCATTCGAGTGTGTTATCTGCCGAAAGACATTTACTCAGAAATGCGCTTTGACGCTCCATGTTCGCGTTCACAATGGTTTGTGCACATTTTATATGTCACTTTAATTGAATTTAATTGTATTTCCATGTTTTATCATTTTCTTGAGATTTCCTTTTCTTGAAACCCTTGATAAGTGTTTAATTATTTTTTTTTCTTGATTTCTGTATGTATTTTTTTTTTAAATTCATTGAATTTTTCACGTTGGCCTCGTTGTCAGAAAAAAAACATTGCAAACACTTGAATAGAAAAATAAATTAAAAAAAAAGATGAAAGGAGACAATAAAAATTTAATTGAAATATACTGATAAAGTTAAGTCAGCGGCCAATGTTGCATGTTTAATTCTCTGTCCTGTAATTGCCATAAATTTATTTTTCAATTATTATTTGAATTATTCGCGTATTTTTAATTGTAAAAAAAATTTAATTGATTAAATTGTAAATGTTTTTCCCACTCGCTTTGTTTTTTTTATTTTATTGGAATTTTAAATATTTTTCCCACTTTTTTATATAAAAATTTTCATATTCGTGTTTTTTTTTATTATTATATTAATTATAAATGTATTTTTTCTTAATTTTTACTGTAATCGTATATTTTTTTAAATGTTTTATGATTTTATTATTATTATTTTTTCAATAATAAATATTTCAATTTTATTGATAGGAAAATTAAAAAAAAAATAATAATGATAATAATAATAATACTGATTTTGTAATAATTCGATTGTTATTTAAATTTCCTTTTTGTTATGATTTATGTATTTATTTTTTTTATATTAAAAATTCAATAATAATAAAAATAATAATAATAAATTGATAGAACAGAGATTAAAATACATTACATTAATGGCCGTTGTAATATTTTATCATTATAATTTTTTTTCTATTTCCTTTCATTCTTTTTTTTGTAGGATATTGGAGTAATAAGCCGTTTCAGTGTGGTCAATGCAATGCATCATTTTGTCGGAAGCCCTGTAAGCAATTTCATTACAAAATATGAAAGAATTAAATTTTACATTGAATTGTTTCCCAAAATGCTTCAGATTTAGATATTCATACTCGGACGCATACGGGCGAGAAACCGTTTAAGTGTGAAGTGTGCAATAAGCGATTTACACAAAAGAGCACATTGAACATTCATGCTCGTATTCACAATGGTTAGTTTAAGTGATAAAATTAAATTTACAATATTTTAACATGAAATTTAAATTTAAATGAAAATAATAATGGTAAAAATTAAATTTCGTGTACAGCAATCCAGGAAAGGCCATATCGATGCAACCAGTGTCCATCGGCTTTTTCGCGCAAACCCTACCTTGACGTCCACGCCAGAATACACACTGGTAAACAATTGCTTGCTTGAATTGCAAATTACTAAGAGAATATAAATATTAATTCTGGGTTCTTTTGCAGGGGAGCGTCCATTTGAATGTGATGTCTGCTACAAAAGATTTACCCAGAAGTCATCTTTAAATATACATAAAACAATTCATTCGGGTTAGTTTTTTTTTTGTATTTTTAAATTTAATTATCTTTTATCAACTTAGCATAATTGGATTTTTATCAGAATTCAATTATCGGAAGCGTCTCAGTTAAAGAAATTTTAAATATTCGTTTCCTGGCAGCTCATGTTGAAGTCCATGCTTCAAGCTTCAATCAATGTCATGATTGCTTCAATTCAAACCAGAAATTGCCGAGAATTTGTATTTCAAACAGTTTTTTACTGATACAGATCACGGGGTTGAAAAAAGTTTCTATAATGCTTTAAGATTTTTTGATAATTTACAGTGAGACCTCACAAATTGAGGTTTTTGTACAGAAAATCGGTTTCTTAAAACTCCTGACGCTTTTGATAAACATTTTCAGCTGAAATTGATTTCTGGTCCTTGGATTTGGTTTTATTTTTTTTTAAAAGCTACATTTTATTAACTTTCTTTCACTGTCACAACATGACTTATCAGAATTTGGTAGAATTCCAATCCGGGGCCAATCGGCCCCTGTTCTTAACGCTGTCACTGTTTTTTTTAAAAACAAAATTATGAGCTGAAAACTTCATTTGAACGATTTTTTGTACATGAGGTTAATTTTTTTTGCTGTACATGATTCTGGACCCGATTTTCCATGTATTTACCATTTTCAAAGGGCTCAACTTAATTTGAACCGTTTTTGGATGATTTCTCAATAATTTTGTATGAAAACCCAAAAAGTGTTCCAAGTAAACATTGTAGCTCATATTACGAGCAAAAACTTTGCACAACAAAGTGAGTGATTTATTCGAACCAGATTACCATAAAAATTGATTTTTGATATTTTTTTAATTAAAAAATTTGAAAATGGTCTAAAAAATTCAAACACCAAAAAAATGGTCTTTTCAATTTAGGATCCACGCGATTCAAATGAGATCCACTTGATTTAAACGAAAAAAATCGCGTCCAGAATCATGTATAGCAAAAAAAATTAACCTCACATTTATAAACTTTTTTTGAAATTTTTAAAAAATTTCTGTAAAACCCATAATGTATCATAGAAAGTGGCTCAAAAAGTGCGAATCCGCTCCTAAATTCATTTCAGCGTCGATTTCCTCAAATTCATTAAAGAAAAATCTTGAATTGATATAATTTTTTCTTTCTCTTCAAATTTATATTCAAAAATCAAATAGCTGGACATCGACCATATCAGTGTGATCATTGTCCTGCAACATTTTGTCGAAAGCCGTACTTACAAATTCATAATAGGACCCATACTGGTATTTATGAGATACACCAAATTTAATTCAAAACGATCTAATTTGTTCCTTTTCTCCCATTATTATAGGGGAACGTCCCTATGAATGTGATGTTTGTTTAAAACGTTTTTCTCAACGCAGTACCTTGAATATCCATAAAAAAATACATACAGGTGATTTTGCTTACAAAATAACTTTAAATTAAGTCTCCATTAAAACTTCAACATTTCATTCATAATTTCATTTCATCATCCATTCATACAATTTTTGTTCTTTTTCATCTACTTTTATTCTCCATTCATATACGCTAAAGATTTTGCGCCATATATTTTAGTGTATGAGAAATGAAAATTTGTTACATGGGTCACATATAATTATAAACACACACTCATATAAATATAAAATTATTACCAACATTCAGACTTTGTTTACATACATGAATGTACAGTTCATACATTGATGACGTCACATATGCGTTTGACAGCTGGTGCACAATAAAATATAGTTAATTCTTATTAGGCAAAACATCAGACAAAAACATTCAATACATAACGCTTTATACTTAGTCTTAGTCCTCGCGCGTATTATTTTTATAGGAAAAATATTATTTTATTCTTCTTCTTCTTAATTGTAATATACGATCAAAAAAGTGTAAATAATCAAAAATTGTTATCAAATAACAGAATTTGTATTTAAAAAAATAGAAAAAAAATAGATAAAAAAGAAAATTAAAATAAAAAATTTTCCAATGGAAATAAAATACAATTCAAGTGTAAAGAAAAAACGCTGAAATTTAATCATCGATAGAATGCAAACACCAAATCCTTTAAATTTACTTATTCGGACACCAATATGTAATTTAATTTTTATTTAATATCATTACAATTATCTTTAATTTTATCAGAATCTTATGAATTTTTTACGTAAATGTGCAATACACAAAATTTGTAAATATAAACAAAGAAAGTGAATCTTATTTGAAGTGTGAATAACATTGAATTTTCTGATTAGATTTAATACATTTTATGAATTGTTAATAGTTTTATTCATTTTCTGTGATATTTGCATACAAAGTTTTCTGATATACATTTATTACGCGGTTTTAAATAATTTACTACGCAGCACACATGACACACCAACAACCATCATGAATATTCGCATTTATATTACTTCTTTTTTTTTTGACTGCTCTATGACTGTTGTTATTGTGTTTATATTTGTTATTATAAATTTTATTGACTAGCACTACTTTATTTTTGTATGAAATGTAAAATGTATATTTGTGTGTTGTTGTTTATATTTTTTATTGAAACCACTTCTTTTTAACAAAGAATGATACAGAAATTTATTTAGAACGTTTTATTTTAGGAATTTACAGAATTAAATTTAAATTTTTACTACTTGGATTGAGTGTGAGAATTGATTTTGGACACCTGATACAAATTTTATGGGTTTTTTCTATTAATTTGAGATTCAAGGAGCATGTTTGTAAATTTTTCTTGAAACGCTAATCACATAAAATATTTTTATAAGAAGCAAAGGACCATTTATCACTTTTTTCAATTAAAATTTTAAATAAAACTGCTGCGATTTAAATTTAAAAATCAGGTTTCTTTCTAAAATTAGATAAATGAATTTAAATTTTTTATCTAAAACCTTCTCTTTTGCTAAATTCATTATTTTATTTATAAATAAATTCATTCATTTAATTTGACAATTTTTTTAAAATATACCGGAAATTCAACGAATTTTTATCAGTTTTGAATTTTTTTGAATTTAGGGTGGTTTCAAATGATAAGCTTAACATATGTATTTTAACCAAGCTGGCTAGTGAATAAAATTTATATGTATCAAAATTTCAATGAATATAATTTAATTTTCGATTTCACTTTTCAATTTTAGTGCAAGGACGGCCGTTTCAATGTCCTCATTGTCCTGCGGCATTTGTTCGAAAGCCATGTAAGAATTTTCCCCTTACAATCCTTAAATTTCATTTTAATTTTATAAATTTTCTTTTAATTTCAGATCTTGTGATTCACTTGCGGATGCACAGTGGTTTGTAGAGCTAATTGAAATTTTATTGAATTGAATTGAATTTTCATTTTCCTTTTTTCCAGGTGAACGACCATTTGAATGTAGTGTTTGCTTAAAAAGATTTGCACAGAAAAGTACCTTGAATATACATAAGAGGTACAAATCATTTTGCATTTGAATTCAAAAAATATTTAATTTTTTTCTTTAATTTCAAAATTTCCTCAACTCTCATCTTGGATTCATTGAAATGAAATAATAATTGTAGAATTCACACAGGTCAGTTTCATTTAACAAAAATTTTATTATAGTATTTTTTTATCTACAAAATTTGTTTTGTATTTGTACATTTTTTTGCTGATAAAAATTCCCAGTAAATTTCATTTTATTCGTAATTTAATTCCTTAAAAATTATTTTTTTTTTTTTGATAATCAAATCGCATTATATTTGTGTTTGACATCAATAAATCAAAATATTAAAATCAATATTTTTAATAAAAATAGAACAAGGTCGACCTTGGGAGTGTCCACACTGCCCAGCTGCTTTTGTGCGAAAACCATATCTTGAAATCCATCTTAGAATTCACAGTGGAGACAAACCTTATCAATGTGAAACTTGTTTGAAAAAGTTTAGTCAACGATCGTCTCTAAATATTCATAAGCGTTGCGTTCATACAGGCAGGTTTCATTTTTGCTTTTCTTTATAAAAACCGTCAAATTTTATTCTATTAAAAAAGGAAATTTAAATGTGATTTTGTTTTCCCATTGAAAATGTTATGAAATGAAATAATTGTACGTTAAATTGACAAAAATAACTCGTTTTGGAAGAATTTAATGTCAAATTCGGAAAAAAACGCTTTTCGAAGAAATTTATAATATTATTGCATCAAACCAAATGAAAATGACTTTCGATTCGCTAAAAAAATGTACACCGTACTTTGAAAACGCTCCACATTGCTACGTGACTGACTTCAAAAACGAGGTCCTTTGCTTAGCTTTTACAGGACGTTTGTTGGGTTAAATTTTAAACGTTTTTCTTGACGCTTTTGAAAAAATCGTGTATCGCGATAACTCGCTAAGTCTTTTTGAATGTTCAAGGCTTTGCGTGATTAACGGGGTGATTTAACTCCAATGTAAAAAAAAATAATTTTCAATTTATTCCTGAACTTAGAAAATTTTCTATAAACATGATAGGTCACAACAAAGAAGAAATTGGTCAGAAAAATGAAAGAACGGATAAATTTGACATTCAAAAAATCTTCCATGACGAAATTTCAATAAATCAATAAATTTTACGGTTTAATATAAGTTTAAAGTTTGTGTTTCATTTATTTTTTAAACAATTTTATATGTTTATTATGAAATGGGTTAACACATTTGTTTTGTTTGTAAACATTGTACAATCTATAATTGCGTCATTTAACTGATAAGGCCCATTTCTGTGTTAGTTTTAACCGAAACATAAAAAAATTGTATTTAAAATTTTTTTAATTCAAAATAAAAATAAATAATTTTTTGATTCTAAGCATATTCGAATCAAATATGATGATGATAACGTTGGTGAACTTTGAAACTTCCGGATTTTTTTCTTCTTATTTTGAAAATAAAAATGTATTTTAACATGAATTCAGATTGAATTGATTCAACCGGAATTTTGATAATAAAATGATTTTTTCTGGGAATTTTTTTAAATGATTCTAATATGGTTAGAATATAAAATTAAGATTTTTTTTTCATAGCATGAATTGATTTTACGTGATATCTGTTTTCTTAAAAAGTTTTATTAAATTTAACTTATTTAATCATGAATTTTAGGTGAAAGGCCATATGCATGTGATATTTGTAATAAAACATTTGCAGTTAAGAGTTATGTGACGGCACACAGGTAACATTAAAATTAAATAAAAGTAAAAGTAATTAAAATTAATGCGAATGACTTTTCAGGTGGTCACATGTTTCAGAAAAGCCCCTTAGTTGTGACAGATGTTCCATGACATTTACAAGTAAATCACAATTTGCTGTACATATAAGGACACATTCGGCTGGGCAAAATTTCGAGTGTAATATATGTGGACGTACATTTATAAGAGATAGTTATTTGATTCGGCATCATAATCGAGTGCATCGAGAAAATAGGGGTAATGTGAATAATAATGTTAGTAATACAATCAATGCTGTAGTGCAACAACATCAGCAGCAGCAACAGCAACAACAGCAGCAGCAGCAACAACAACAACAACAGACACAAGTTCAAGTGCATCAACAACAAGGTCAGAGTCATCATAGTGAGCAGCATAACCGAGATGTTTATGAAAGTAATACACAAGTTTGTGATTTAAGGTATTTTTGTTCTATTTTTGTTGTATCATGCAAAAATTGTATCTCATTTTATTATACTTAGATATGTTGCTGATTTACAATCAGCCGTGTCACAAGCAGCCGTCTCAGGACAACACACCATTACAACAACAGATCGCCTTGGACTTGTTGGTCCAACCAGTATCAGTATAACGGATCGCAATCGTCTAGGCTTAAGTGACCTGAGTGGTGTCAATTTAAATGAACGATTAGTGCAAGAGCGAGCAGCTCATCGCGCCTTGCAAGAACAACGTGCCATACATGAACGTGCACTCTACGAGCGTACAATTCAAGAACGAACACTTCAAAATCCATCTTTGGCAGCAGTACAAAATCGCGCAGTGCTCCATCAAACACTCATCATACCAAGTGGTGCACACATAATTAGTACACATGAACGGGTAGTTACAGAAAAAGGTAGTGGCAACACTACCTCAGCCATACAACAAACGAATGTTGCTAGTCCAGATCCAGTTTGATTGACATAGAATCGAAATGATTTTTAAGGAAAGTAGATGAAACAGAATTAAAAAAATAATACAATTAACAATCAGACACACTACTACTATACCTCATCACCATCATAATAATAATATTTTAGGATAAGCATAATTTTGATCAAATTAAAAAAATAATTATTACACAAAAAAAAAAAATCATTTAATCTTGAAAAATTAGTATAAATAAATTAGCTTTAGAGATAATTGGACAGACAATTTCTAAACAAAAAAAAAACATGAATTATGAAAGTTTACAAAACAATAAATGTCTATCCGTTAAATTAATGAAAACTTAAAATTATAAGATTCAAAAAAAAATCGTAGTGACTTTAGGAAAACAAATGAATTAACAGCAAAAAAAAACTAAGTTATGAATAATTATAGTTTAAATATAAGAATACTTATAATATTTTTGAGTTAAAACACAAAAAAAGAACATAATTTAACATATTCAAAGAAATTCTGTTATAAACAGAAGTAAAAAGAAGCAGAAGCTTTATAACCTACACAAAATGCTTTTCTATTATAGTGAAATTCAAAAAAAAAAATGCATTAATGTTAGAAATTGTAAATATTAAATTTATTATAAAAAAAAACCTTAAAAAGATTATTAAAAATATATATTTCTGTTATATTTTAGATTTTACTTACGATTAAAATACTTTTTGACTAATTTTTCCTTAAAATTTGAAAAAAAATCAACATAGAATTTTGATTTAAAATCATTTAGGCTTCAAAAGCCTTGTTATAAAGTTAAGGAACAGAAAATTAACGTAAGAAAATACAAATTTAATGAAAAACAAGAATATATTTTGAATTATTAATGTTATACAAAGGCAAAATTTATTATTATTATTTGTTATTATTTTAAAAATTCAGGAACTTTTTATATTTTGTTAAAAAAAAATTAAAATTCATTTATTTATAAGTTTATCGAGAAAATAAAATATTCATTTAATTTTTTTTCTATGTTTTTTTGTTTTATTTTTTATTTATTATTATTATCATCGACTCATTTCATAAAAAAGTGATATTGGTGTTTTCAATTCAAATTAATTCAATGCGAATCGAGCACTTTGTATTCCGTGAATTCAATCATGAAAATTCATTGAAAGTTATGTCTAAGTAAATGAGCATTGAATGAGGCTCGTGGTTCATAAACTTCATGAAATGTGCTAATTTTTAATGTTTTTATGAATTATTTTTAATTTTACAAATAAATTGATCCAAATCATACTACTCAAAATTGTCTTTCAAAATTGCTTTTACAAATCAAACTAATTTTAATCATTATATTTAATGTAATAATTGGTCAATTTTATAACTTGTATACATTAAACAAACAAATATTTATATTAAATGGCAAGAATTGGTAAAATTAGCAAAAAAAATTAATAAAATTTTAGGGTTAAAATTTTTCTACAGAGATTGATTGGATGAAAAATAATTTGATAATAAATTGAAACAAGGCTGGTCTAATTTTTTTGTATTAGTGATAAAATGTGAATGGAAGTTTTAGAGATGTATGAGATCGGTACAGTTAAAAATAATTAAGTTAGATTGGATGTAAGCAAATAAATAGAATATTACTGAAGAATATCAATTAAATTTAAATATTTTAATTTTTTTTTTTTTTTTTTGATAAAATGATTTAATTTAAAAATATAAAAATAAAATTAAAATTCAGCAATACAATTGTTACTTATTCTAATTAAAGCTGCTGGCAGTGATGATTGTGTCTTTTTATTTTAAATTTTTCATTATAGTTTTTATTCAAGATGTTTGATTCACTTAAAATAAAAAAAATACAATAATAATGAACAAAATCTCGCGTAAATAAGGTACCTCTAATTTATCAAATGCTTATTAAAAGGGACATTTTTGAATTAAACTTTTACTAAAATGACACTTTAAATTTAACATCAGTGATGTTGTGTTAAGGGTACAGTCGGTTCTGGAATTTACCAGATTGCCCATTGCTCCGCTTAAAAATTACGAAGCCTTTTAACAAAAAGGGATAAAAAAACACAAGGTCTTAAAATTCGATGCAATATAAAGCTAACAGTCTCAACAAAATAGTGTTTAGCAATTCCAGCCCGAATTAGCCCGAGAGTTGAATTTGTTGAATAAATCGCAGTATTTTTTCGTTGAGATCTTCGATTGAGGTGTATCTGGTCTCTTAATCATGCTAAGGCTTGTTTAATCTCATAGAAATATGTGCCATAGTTACTCGGTAATTTACGAACCGACACACAGTGGGTTATTTCTATAGCTAGTTCTATAGAATAGTTCTATAGCTTAAAATTTTTGAGACAGAATAAGCTTTAAAGGAAAAATATAGCGAAGAGAGGTTAGTTCACATGGTGTGGTTAAAGATGAAAAAAATGGTCAAAAATCCGTTTTTTGGGCAGTAAGGTCTAAATAATGAGGATTTTCTGTAAATCAAAGTTAAAACTCTAATTTTATACTTTTTCTTTAAAGCTTATTCCGTCTCCAAAGTTTTAAGCTATAGAACGTTGATTTATCTGCTCTGGATCGTCCAAAATCAACTTTTGAATGTAAAAAAGTGTGACAGCTTAAAATAAAGCATGACATTACTGTTTTTTCTCGTGTTACTTTAAAAAGCATATTTTACTTTTCAAAATAAAAGGACAATAAGCTAAAATTATTTTCTTATAATAAAACTAATGTCACTTCAAATAAGAATTTGATGAATAAAACATAAATACTTGTATAATCAATAATAATAAAATAGTTAAACATAAAAAAGTAGTATGAAATTTAATAATATTATATGCAAAATAGTGTAATATGTCTGCCATGTCAAAACTGCATTAAGAAAAAAAACACAATTTAAAATAAAAATTCAAGCAATGTATATGTTTCAAAAATTATGATAACGTTTTTTCAGTGAAATTTTTTTATATTTTAACATGTCATTGAAATTTAAAAAAAAATATTTTTCAATTATTTTTTTTATTTGAATTTTACTTTAAAATGAAAATGAATGTGTAGATAACCAAATTAAAAATCATTTCAAAAATCATAAAAATCAGAAAAACAACCTGCATTGAAATTAACATTTATAGGTAAAATACATAAAATAATAATATTGTAACAGAAAACCTGATAACAGAATCAAATACTAATAAAATGAAGAAAAAAAGTCTCTTTGCATTTTCATTGTTGGATTTCAATTTCACCTCAAATGTAATATTTGCCTTCTATTATTTCTTATTATTTATTATAAAATAAATCCTCAAAGAGTTTTCATTTCATAATCTCAAGTTAATTCCACTTAAATTCACAATCATATTATTTTGTAAAATAAGATACATAAATGCTTTTTCATGTTTAATTGCTGCAAATTACTGCATGATGCCATTAAAGTTTAAAATGAGTTAATAAAATAATTCTAACATTATCCAAACAATAAAAGAGCATTTCAAATCAACATAAAGTAAATTTTACAGTGACTCATATTCAGACCTAAGTCTAGACAAAATAGCTTTTTATTGTGCTAAAGGGAATCGAAAATAACACAAATTTCATTCTGACAATGATATTATTTTACATTTATAATGCATATTTTTATCAGTAAATTATCGAGAAAATATCTTTGATATTTAAATCTCAATCAGTTTATAATTAAAATATGGTAAATTTTTTTACATCGAATTGTGATCAATCAGAGATATCAAATAATTTTCACGTGTGAATTTCTTTGATAGTATCATTTACACGCGAAAATTAAATTATTATTTAACAGAATTTTAGCGTGTTAACGAAATTATCAGATAAAGTTGTCAATAATCAAAATAAGATTTGAAACACTATATAAAGCGCATGTATATTCATGAATTACTTTAAGTATTATTTTTGAATCTCAAAGGTAAACAATCTGCTTAAAGCAAGAAAAAAAATGGATTTCAAAGGAACAATTTTAATTACACTTGTTTTGGTGTTTTGCTTGATGGTAAATGGAATTTACAGTAAAGCTGTTCCTCAATTTTCGCCACCAACTGATCCTGCCGAATTCGCATCTAAAATGAGTGAGATGGGATCTCAATTTCCCGGAGCAGGACGTTAAATAAAATAATTGAGTGTCAAATGACAATTCAATAAAGACGTAATCTGGGGTTTTCTGATTATTATTATTGAAAATGAAATAAAATTGAAAAATTAAACAAAAAATTCAAGTTTAAATATGTTATATTTTATCATCATTCTAAATTCTTTAGCTCCCTTCCTTGCCAGTTTATCCGCCATTTCATTACCTTCGATACCTTCATGACCTGGTAACCACATCAATGTGATCTTCCGGTGATGTTTTGCCAGTTTATTGAGGGATTTTAAGAATATTTTCACCAATCCAGATGAAATGATTGATGAGTTCAAAGCTTGTAGCGATGACATGCTGTCGGAGATAATGTAGACTGGTTTACCTCTCAAGTCACCTCTTCTCCAACATATATGTGTGTAAACCCCTATTGCATGCATTTCGGCTTGAAATACGGAAGGGCTGGTACCTAGGGATTTGGAGTATTTGCAGAATGGACCCCATATACCAATACCAACCGCTTCATCTTTCCTAGAGCCGTCTGTGTAATAGATGACAGCATCTTCTTCCAGTCTGACTTTTCGTCTTAACCAGTCTTCAGGCGTAGGTATTACGATATCGAATGGTTTTTCGAAGTCGAATTAAGTTGGAATGTTGTCAGAGATGAAGTTTAGATCACTAAATTTTGAGATTTCGTTAAGAATTCGCAAAAGATACAATAAGATACGCGCAAGTAATTTTATTCAGCTGATTGTTGCAAGCGTTTGATCAACTTTTTGATATACAACCCTTCAAACTTTTAGATTGATACACTTTTATCCAAAAGATGAGCAAAACACAACCAATATTTAAGATGTTTGAAACACTTCCCTTCTCTGTCTTACAAATCATTTACCTCAAAATAAACTCAAAATATTACTAAGCTCATCAATTGTAGTTAAGTGGTTTGTGCATGAATGAATATTATAAATCTCGGCTACACTCATTTTGACTTTAATTTAATAAGAACTAAGGTTAAATGTTTCCATGCCAAAGTTTCTAAAAACCAGGAAATGGAATAATAAACAATTTCGTTGGATAAATTTTATTTTGATCAACCAGTATTTTTAACACATTTTCAAAAACTATTCCTGTACAGGAATGTCTGGTTCAGCTGCTGGTGGTGGTGGTGGTGGCCCTCCTGGACCCTTATGACATCCTGGACCTTTTCCATGTCCATGCCCGTGACCATGACCATGTCCTTTTCCCTCTTCAGGTTGTTGTTCCATATCAGGATCTTGAGGATTTGGCATTGCCACTACAACAGAAAGCATCAAAACCACAAATAATCCTACTAAAATTAATTTATTCATGATTCAAAGTATTCAAAGTAAGTTGTTTATTTTATGGTGTTCTTAAAGAAAATAATGCAATTTCTTATATTTGATGTGTTTTTATACCAAAATTTAAAATTAAATGAAAATATAAATTGAAAACTAGATTTTTTTCACAATGGAAGCATTATCACATGAATTTAATTAATAATTATCTTTTATATAAATCGTAGTAACTTATCTCATTTTTTGAATGTAGTACATCACAAAAAAAATCACACCATTACCATGTTTTTACTTGTGACGCATTATAATCATGTAAAATTGTAATTAATATAAATTACAGTGAAAATAGTGATTTTAATATTAAATCGGATAAAATTAAATAAAACGAAAATAATGATGATAGTGAAGTTGCATTACATTGGGTGTATATTTACGAAAACTTTATTGTTTTGTTATTTAATGTAGTCAACTATGAAATTTTAGATTAAATTTGTTTTATGTAATTTTAGGTTATCGTACAGTGGTTAGACAAATACCATTGTTTTAGAATTATTTGTGTTAAAATAAGGGAGATAATGGTTTTTAAAGATAATTAAAAATGAATTTTCAACCTGTAAAATGAAATTATTTTTTTCTTTATGGTTTTTAAAACGGAAACCATTAAAAATGTATTTAAAATGCGGTCAATTGCTTGTAATTTAGTTTAAGTAGTATATTTATTTTCAAAACAATGACATACAATAAAAATGAACATAAGGAACAAAATATTTGTTATGTAATTACTGGAATTTTTATTTTTGTATCATTTTCAAAATTCAATATAAATATGTCCGTAAAATTAGACATGATTTCAGTTCATTTGATATTTTTCATTGTGAAATATAAAAAACGCCATGAAATCAGTGCTTTTAATAGGAATAGGAATTTATTTGATGTTGGTTATCAATTTAAGTGAATGTTACACTCAAAGTGAAGAATCGTCAAATGAATTTGAAGTGGTACGCCAAGGAAAATTCCTTTTCAAAAAGTTTATTGATTTTCTGAAATGGAAGCATCAAAATAAATTTCAGAATACAACCGAATCATCATCAAGTCAAGCAGAAAATATTTGCACTACAACTCAAATGACTTCATCTCAATCTCCACAGAGCACGACTAAATCTTCAACAAGCACGGCTAAATCTTCAACAAGCACAACTCAAAGCACAACTAAAAAAAGGACAACAACAAAGAGTACAACTGAAATGGAATAAAATAAATTGTGAACCTGCCACTTCATAAATTACCAGTCGCCTCCATCGAGTGTAATATTCATTGCATCAATTTTGTATTCAACAAGTATTTTAAAAGCAAACAATAGTATCAAATATACCTTTGTCATCGAATTCTCATGCTTGAAGAATTCTAAGAATTTTATTTGGAAATTTCAATTTATTGTCATTTGTTATTTAATCAAAAAAATACTGTCATGCGCTTGAAATTCAAACCCACGCAATTTAAAGTATTAAAAAAAATAATGAATTGAATTTTAAGTATAAATTTGAGTATCTGAGTCCAAAAAAATTTCTATGTCATGTCAAATAATGTTTTTTGTTAAGTCTCAATTTAACATATTTCATTCCCATAAATGATTATTTAAATATTTTTCACAAATTAAAATTGAAAATAATATGAGAAAAGCAATCAATTTTAAATATTCAATTAAATTAATGAAATTTCAGGCATTTTATCATTCATTTTATATGTTAAGCTCAATGTAAATCAGAAAAATGGTAAATTTTTCATTATACATTGAAATAAAATTAAACAAACACCATCACTCAACATCATGAATTTGATATAATTAAGGAAAACCGTTATTGAATTTTTGATAAAATACCAGGCGTTTCCATTTTTTATTCATATTCAATTCAATTTAATCATAATCATCATCATTAAAATTAACATTTTTTGTGGATGATCAAATTAATAAAATGGATTTTCATATATATTAAAATTAAAATTTGTTGCATGTATTTAGCATTTATTTGTAATTTTCCATAAATTGTTTTAACAAAATAAAACACTTTACATTTCAAACCTAATTTTTATTTATCTCTGTATTTTTTGTCTAAGTAAACAAAAAATGTATCAACCTAATTTAAATGAAATTAGAATTGTATTAATTTACGTTTTTCCAATCAAATATGATAATGTAATGCACGAAAATAAGCCTTCAGGATATTTAATTTAAGATACATTTGAATGCTTTTATTTAAAACCTTGAAAATATCATTTATTTATTGTCTTAATTCAATGGGAATTTAATATGATTCAATTCAACTGAATGAATTATGATTTAAAATAATGTAGAAAAAAATATTTATCGAAATGTTACAAAAAGATGTGGAAAATTTTCATTCAACGCAATCAGACGCGAAATTAATATAGAATTAAGAAGGAAAATAAACTGATCACAATTAATTTCATTTATAAATTTACATTAAAAAATAAATTTCGTTTGAGAAAATGTCATTTAATATTATTCAAAGTCATTTAAAAATAAAAAATTTCAGAGAAAATTGAGGCTTCCTTTTTTTGAACTTGAAATCACTCATGGACTTCGATGCTCTTTTAAAAAATATGTTGAGCAGATGAAATTTCAATGATATAACATTGAAATAAATAAAAAGCTCAATTAAATATTGATTAAAATTGAAAGGAAGAGGAAATTCAACAGAATATTTGTCTAATAGAATGAACAAAATAGAAACCATATTTTTTTGATGTATTTTTATCTGTAATTCAATATTTTTCATATAAAAGTCAGCATCTCTTCTTACTTCAGCTATTAATTGACTAGCAGTTTTGAATTTCACATCTTTGATTAATTATTTTCAAAAACAGGGAAAAAACGTTAAAATGAAACTTTTCTCAATAATTTTCATCTTTTGCATTTTAAATTCATTTTTCTTTGTATCAGAAGCTTCTCCCATATTTTTTGGATGGGGTCCTTGGCGTAGATGCAGAACAAGAAGTACTACAACAACAACATCTACAACAACAACGACAACAAGTACGGTGGCTCCTAACCCCGATGAGAATGGATAACAATTAAATTTCGTTGAACCACAAAAGGACTCTTTGAGACTGCGGTGGTGCGCTTGTAAAACCTAACTATTACTTTGAAAATGAAATACCTTGATTCAAAAATTCATAATTTTTTCTATGAAATTAATAATAAAAACGTACATTTTCATTAAAATCTTATAAAATTTGCAAGAAACTTCTCAAAAAAAAAATTTTTAAATTAAATTCTCATTAAATATGTAAATAGCTAAAAAAAAGATAATTCTACTACATATGAGCTTATATTTTAAAAATACATTAATAAAATGAAAGTTTACATGACATAGTGTCAGTTTAATTTAATTTTTTTAAACTAAAAAGTATGTTGCATGAAAAGGAGGAAAAGTAAAACTTTACTGTTTTTATAATTGTACATAAATTAAGGAAAGTTTATAATCTTAAAATGATGCACAAAGTAAAATTATTACATTTAACATTCTTAATTGAAATTTTTTGCGTATAAAAATTCAAAAAGATAATCTGATTTAGTAATTAATGCATATTCTAAAATGTTTCTTCCAAGTCACTTTCGTCATTCAAAGGAAATTGATGCATAATTGCAAGTTGGTTTGTTCATTTACACGGTTTTCGCAATTTCGAACAATTTCCCTTCAAAATTTTTTTTTAGGAATGGGAAAATTCTAGGCATTCTACGATTACGGAAAACTCATCGTTTTCCAATGCTTTGGAAAACTTTAGGATATAAGGAAAATTACGCGATTTACGAAAATTCATCAAATTTTTCACAATTTATGAAAACTCGTCAATTCATTTAGTTTTTCATCATTTTTCATTAAGAAAAAAAGTTTTCTACTCAAAGTGTAAAAATCTCGTTCATTTCTGTTTTATTATTAATTTATCTTATATGCCGTTCTCTATTCATAATGGTAATTAAAAATTGTAGGAAACAAAAATTTTCGAGAGTTTTCTTTTTAAAATATGACATATTTAGCTTTTTCTTGTAATTTATATTACTAGTAATTTAAATTCAAATAATTGTTAACCCTTTCAGACCTGAGTCTAAACCAAAAGACCTAGATTTTTTTACTCGTAAATGGAAAAAAAATTGTTTTAAATTTATATTTTTTCTTTTGAAAATTCCCGTCGCATTTCCCGTCGAAAATTCCCGTCGCATTTCCCGTCGCAAATTCCCGTCGCACAAAAAATTACCGTCGTAAATTCCGCGACGGGAAATATATTTAGAGTGTACCGTCGGACGGGGTCAAGATAACCAATCGGGGGTGATTATAACCAAATTGAAAAGTAATTTTTAAAAGAGCCTCATGACTTTATTTTAAAAAATACAGTTTTAAAATTTCTTCAAATAATATATTGAATTAAAATTGAATACACTTTTTTTTAAATAAAGTCATGAGGCTCTTTAAAAAATGAATTTCACTTTGGTTATATTCACCCCCGATTGGTTACCTTGACCCCGTCCGACGGTACAAAGTTTGTCCAATATATTGGACACAGGTACGAAAAGGTTAAAAATGGGTTAAGAAATTTTAAATACACAATTGAAATTAAAGGTTTGTAACACAATGAAACAAGAAACATGATAAAAATATGAATATATGTGGCATAATATGACATACGTCATACAAATTTTCACTATAAATAAAATTTCTAAGATTAAACTTTCAAAACTTTAGTTAATTCCTTTTAATTTGTGCTGATGTCATGTTTTTGTATGTTATCCAATCTTTTATTGTAAAAGTTTTTACTATGAAATATTGGAACACAATACTTTTGTGTATATTTCAATGGAGAGCATAGAAGTGCCATAATATCAAATTTACAAGAGAATCATCTTGAAAAACTTAATTAAATTTCATCGAAATAATTTACAAGGAAAACTCATAAAGTTCATCATATTAATCGTACATTAACATACTTGAAGAATTATTCGAGCAAATGATATTGAAATCGAATTTCATTCACAAAAAAATAAAAAATTTCGCAATCTATCAAAAGTCAACTCAATTCAACAGGTGGGATAAGTTTTTTTTTTTCAATGGAGCATTGAACAACACAACACCTACATACAATAAAATTATATCAAATTTCAAGTTTATAATACAATTTTCCATTAAAATGTCTATGAAATCTCTCTTTTTTTTCATTTCAATGAGAGAAAGTATTTGTTATCATTACAAAAAATATGAGAGGGAGAGAAATGGTGAGTTTTGTTTAAATTTCTATAGCAACATAATCAAAAATTGATAAGTATTCGTTTTATTACCAGGAATTTTTAAATTGATTCGCGTGTTTCTTTTGTATTTGAATATTATTTAAATATGAATTCATTCAATGTAAATAAAATAATTTTTTTCTTATTAAATTAATGTATATTTGTTTCTGACAACCTGAATTATTTTTTATTGTTTTTTAAGGAATTCAATGTTCACGAATTCACAATGGGCTTCAAATTAAACAAAATCACAATTGAAGCGGATTTAATGGATTTCTTAAAATAATGCTTGGTAATAATATTTTCTGTTGAAAGCTTTGAAAAATAATGTTTAAAAGTCCATAAAGAAATTTAAATAAAAATTTGATTGTAATAGAATTAAATTGATTCAATGAGACACTTAGCTCATTTACGTAAAAAATATTTCTAGTGATGATGAGCCTGGAATCAGGACCAGCATGATTTTTCGGCTTCAATGGAGATGAAAATTTATTACAATCAATTTTTAACAGGTCAAATTCAATCAGCTTACCTTGAAATCGTTTCTCAATACTCAGAATTGAATTCAAGGACTACGAAAATGTTCATGGTGCAGCTCCATGCACACACTCTCAACCCAAAACCAGAAAAAGGTTTGGGGTTGAGAGAGCATATCAGACATTTTCAGGTCCCTTAAAAAATTTTTGTTACGTAAAAAAAAATAAACACACAAAAAAAATATAAAACCAAAAAATAAAAGAAATCCTTTTCACAATATTTGTCTATCAGTCTGTGAAACTTAATCTCCGGATATTCAATCTGTGTTAATAATAAAAATTTTGGACATTATAATGCAATACATTAAATTTTATGATAAAGCAAATTTAATAAAAATCATAAATCATAATGAAATCATAATTATTTTTATTTTATTTTATTTTTTTTATATAGCCCTCCTGACACATTTGATACAAAAAAAAATGATAATCTGGCTTCATACAATGTTGGAAATTAATACAGAAACAAAATAATACTTTTGTTTTTCTTTTTTTTTTAATAATATTTGATATCAAGGGATTGTCTGTAACACCAAATATGGATTATCTTTATGATGTAATAAAATAAACAAAAATATTACAATATTCATATAAAAATCATATGAAAATAAAATAATAATAAAATTAAATTAAAATCTTTTATTTTATATGTTTTTTGAGAGGGTATCATAACACGTTATATTTGGTTTGTTCATGTATCAATTCATTCATAATGAGGGGTGTTAATAAGAATTTGGTTAGTTATCCATGAATCTGACACAAATTTAAACGGATTATGATAAATTTCAATAGATTTTGGTGTATTATTATCAAAATAGTTGTGGACTATGGAATTCCATCTAATTTTTTTATTTATTTAATTAGTTAAGGTAAATTGATTCATCAAAAGCGAAATTTTCTTGAGATAAGTGGATGAGGAATGTTACATTGAAATTGATATGATAATTAATTATTGATATGCCAAAATTTTATTTATAAAAATTAAATAAGCTTCAATTTTTCTTACTGCCCATGAAATATTGGGCTTTTGTGAGATTTTACAAAAAAAAAAATCTACGAAGCCGTAATAATTCAATTTAACACAAAAACAACATTTCAATATACAAAAAAAAATCTTTTTTGATGATGGAAAATTTATTTTTTTAACGGTTAAAGACTTGACACGTGTCAATTAAGCAGGATTATCAATTTTCAATGTAAGTCCTTGACACTCTTCATCTCTGAACCCCCTCTCATCATTTTCCTCGTCATCACTCAATTCTGCTAGTTCTTTTGCGACTTCTGTTATTTCGGCGTGTGCGTAATGTCGTTTACAATTTGATTTGACTGATGATACAACGATGGTCGATCCAAATAATAAAACAGCAAAACACTTTTAATTAAAAACAATAATATAAATTTTTTGTTTACATTTGAAATTTAATATTTAAATTAATTTTACCAAATTTCCTATTAAATCTCCCAGATATGAATTCAGTTCCGAGCAAATTAATGTAAAAATCACACCAAAAATGTGTGTTGAAATATTCATAATACCACCAACAATATTATCCGGTTCAGGAAATGTAATTTCCGCTGCATATTCATATCCAATTGGTTGGAATCCTAACACAAAGAACCTTGATTGGAATAATGAAATCTTAAAAATTCATACATAACAAAATATTTCCATTGAAAAATGTGATACAATACCCGAGAAAAATTGAAGCAATGTATAAAAGTCGTTTTGAATGTGTTTCGAGTACTAAACAAAATACTCCCATTGCTACACCTCCTAACTTACAAACCCATATTGCAAGATCTTTGAATTTGTGTGTCACATCCATAATGTATCCGAAAACAAGAGACGCAAATGCTCCAATCAATATCAATGAAAGACCTACTTTGCCGGCATCTTGTTCACTTTTCTATGATGATAAACCAAAAAAATATAAATTCATGGTAATTTTCCTTGAAAATTGGAATCATACCGGAAAATATCCCAGAATAATTTGATTCAGCAACGTTGAAAATGCATTAAATACTCCGACATTCAATCCATATGCCAAGACAAGTTTCATAAATTCTTTGTGCACCAAAAGTCGTTTAACGGCCTCAACATAACCTGAATTTCCCTGTTCGACAGCTCTCTGAATCGCTTGTACGTACGTTGGTGGATTCGGTGGTGATGACTTGAAATCTGAAGATAAATGTAATTTTTAAGAACAAAAAAATTCATTTTAATTTATGTTACGTATACACACACACACTATAACGATAATGGCAATTATGGTTGAAAATGATGCAGTTCCAATCATTAAAGTACACAAACCGTCACGGACTTCCTTTTGGTTGTGAGATACAATCATGGGTGTTAAGAGGAATCCCATTGCCGTACCAACTTGACCAGCAAAAACTGTTGCAGAACAAATTTTTGATTGATTTTCTGCCTTGAACCACTCCGATGCAAGACGAGCAGGCACGATCAAGACAAACACCTGAGATATTGCGACAATTGTTTGACCGAGAAATGCGATCATAAATTGATCAGGATTAAGTGAAAATACTTTGATCCATGCTCCTACTGCAGTCCCAATTGATCCAATCAATGCAGAGTATCGAAGACCCTATGAAAGTATTTTTATCATATCACAAGAAATTTCATTAAGAAAAATTTCTATTCACTCGTCAATTTCAATAGAAATTCAATAAATTCTTACTCGACAATCCATGAAATAAGAAACCGGAAATATGAGCACAATATATGTCACCATGAAAACTAATGACATCCAATCGACCATCACAAAACTGACATTATAATATTCCATCACAATATTTGCAATAATTGAATATTGAATCCATTGCATGTACGAAAGAGCTGTATAAAAAATCACCATTATGAGCATCGCCCATCTAATTTTATATGTTTCAATTTTAACGGTATTAAAACTAAAATTCTCTGGTATTTGTAAGGACGTTTCCGTGGCAATTCTTCGAAGTGAATCAAACGACTTTGATTTTTTGCTAAAATTACTTTCAGATACCGACCGTTTGAGAGTTGGCTTTGCAAATGGCACCGTGAGAAATTGACCATTTTGATTTGGCAGAACCGAAACTGAAATTGATTTTTTCCGATTTAAATTCGATGAAATTGATAAGGCACTTATGCTATATTTGTAATGGGGTGTTGTTAAATTATTAATTGACATTTTTTTTAATTTTGAATTAAACCGAATAAGAAGTGACCTGAATCATCTTAATGTAAATTAATTACTAAATGACTTTAATTAGATATTTATCTATTGTGATAATTGTGTCACAATTCATTACACGAGATGCATTTTTTTTTTTAATGTTTAAATGTAAATTTCCAGCACAACCTTATCTTGTAAAGTAAAATGAAATTAAATAAAAGTGACAATGTGTCAGATTAACCACCAAACAGCTGACAATTTATGGTGATGTGTCTCAAGTACATTTATTAATAGAAATGCCTTTCACAATGAAAAGTGACTCGTTGATAAGGAATAAACAAGTTCAATATCTCTGGAATTTTATGATACATTTAAATTGAAGCAGACTTTTAATCTAATGTATGAATGGCTTAAAGACTTTAATAATAATAAAATTCATCATTACAAAAGACAAAAGTAGGAAGTAAATAAGTGTGTTTCATTTAAACAATTGAAAGGTAAAACAATGTTGCAAATATTAATATTCAATGTAAATTTAAATTTGACTTAGAATAAAAGATATCAGATGAGTGAGTTGGTGCTTTACGAAATTATTCAAATTTGACATTGAATCAGTTGCCTTGTTCAAAGTAAATGCAGAAGAACGATAAAAAGAAATTTAATAATAAAAGCATCAATATGATGATGAATATTTTCATAGATCAAACAATTTTTAAATTAAATTTTGATTTGTATACACAAAAGGTTACTTTACACGTGTTTATGGATAATAAAGCCAGTGAATAATAAGAGTGATCAAAGGAATGTTGTCTTTGAACAGGGATGGCAAAAAATGAGTTCAAAAGAACGGGAAAAAAACTTCCTCATGAAGAGCCAATGCAAAACTGCATTTATGTTCATATGTGAACACATAACCCTGTCGCGCGTTAATGCCTTAAATTCAAGTCATAATAATAGCATCTGGTCATTAATAAAGGCATCCATTTTAAGAAAATTTTCTACAAAGTATGCTTTGAATGCCTATTTTATGCATTGGATGTCTGTTTTCAAATGTTGAATGTCAAAGTCAACAAAAGACAATGCTAGAAATTTTTATTAATAATTCTTTTCAGATCAACAATTTATTAAATGATTTTTTTTTATGTGGGCTTTGTTTATTTGCATTTTACTTGATATCATAGTATTGATAACTTTTTTTTCTCAAAAAAATGTTCATTGTAAACAAAGGAGAGGATTTAAGAGAGTCGATCATGCTGATTTAAGTTAATTAAATTGAAAATGGCTTTAACAAGACATTTGAACGAGATAAAAACTGAATTTTTAAAAAAATGTAATGAGGTCTTTCGCATGAACCACTTTGCCCTTATTAAACTTTTCAGCAAAGCCTGAAAACCGATGAAAGACTGAAGCTAAGAGCTGATTTTGTTATTTACAGGGAGAAAAAAATTTAAAACAGAAAAAAATAAAAAGTAAGGATAGAAGTCGTTGATGACACCTAGAGCATGTCGGGAAGGGTCTAGAGAGCCTAAAAATCATATCCCCCTTACTTCCAAGGTCGTTGATAACTTCAGTCTAGTTACTACAATGTGCATGGTAACGAATAAGCTGACATACTTCCTAGAAATGGCATTTCCTTCATCATTTATTCACCAGAACCAGACTTGCCACTTTCTGATCTGTATAAATCCTTACAGGCAGGCTAGAGAGGTTTTCCATGAATGATGGTCCAATCAGGCGGGTATTCTTAGACAAACTCGCCTTTTTATTATGAGTTGTAGTTGGTAAGTTCACTGGTCATTGTACTCTAGACTATCATCTCAGTTATTTTGACTCAAGAGATCCGAGGTGCAAATGTTGTTCTGAACAAGGGAAAACTGCTGCACGTCTGCTTTGTTTATATGAGTGGTATCACGCTGGGTGAGTACTTCCCCAGTATTGATTCCATCATAAAAGTGAAGGTGTCTGAACTGAACTGAACCAGGTCTAGTGGACTTCTTTCTTTAGTTGTTTCTCTGGACTTGGTTCCTGCTTCATCAGATATGATGATAATGGGTATGCACAATGGACTCATCTGTAGGTCTGAGTGTTGACTCTCTTCTGAGTCCGCCCTAGAAATCTGATCTGAACTGAATGAGGTTTTAATTAATTATTAATTTTAGTTAGAATTCTAAAAGGTCAAACTTCCCAAAAATGGAAATCAGATTGGATATTTGAATGAGCTATAAAATCGTTTAATACCACTTCTCATCATATTATTAATTTTTTTTTTTTTGTCAAACAATATCAAAAACTGATCAAATCACCTTTTTGGTAAAAAAAAAAAATTGAATAGATTTCAATAGATTTCAATTGTCCTGTCTTTATAAACTTGTCATTCTCTTCGAAACACATAAAAAGTACAATAAACTCCATTAAACGATGAATGTCATTCACTATCATGATCACCATTATAATTTTTTTTTCATATTTTCAATTTTCAGATGCAACAATAAACTAACAATAAAATTCTAAACAAACACGATAGCAACCAAATTGCATTTTATCAATTTGATAGAACAATTTCACAAACAATGTGTTCCACACATTCAATGTAATATTAAATGAGGTCATCTAATTGTTATTTAAGATGCAGGCAATTTGTTTATATAATTATTCATAATTTATGATTTGCATTCAATTTAAATTCGATTTCATAATAAAAAGTGAATTCAGGTTAATGAACGAAATTAACTCTATCAAAGTTTTTGCATTGAATATTATGCATTATTGATGTTCTTTTTCTGTTTGAACTCACATCGAGGTAGTTTGTTGAATAATTTTATGTTAACTGCAATAAAAAAAAAATATAAAGAATAAAATTCGCAAAGAAAAAGTAATAATAATTTTTAAAATACTGTGAAAATAAAAATCATGATGAATTTTTATTATGCACGATATGACATTACACACAGAATAAATAGAAAAGAAAAATATTAGTTTGTTTTTCTTCGTTTATTTAGTTTGAAAAGTAGAAAAAAAAAGGAAAATAACAACTTATTTAAATCTGAATGCAAATGTGTTGTTAAGCAAATTAAATATTTATGCAAGAAGAAAAAAAAACTGCTTTTCATGAATAAAAATGAGCTATAAATGCGGTTTAATGAATGTTAAACTGTTGTATAATGAACTTACAAGGTTGCTTTTTATTATTATTTTATTTTTTATGCGATTTCTGTTTTAAGTGTAATGTAAAAGAAAATTTGCTATAATGGTAGAACATGCAAAAAAAAGTTTCTGAATTGATTTACTCGGATTTCTCGGTTGAAGTTTATTTAACTCAGGGAAAATTTTTTATGGTCTCAAAGTTAAAATTATTATGAGCTAATTTTAACCTTCCTTAATTTTAAAAAATCCTTCGATAATGCGATTAGTATCAATGGAAATGTAAATTTCATTCAAAAATTGTTCATTCAACCTTTAATCTTTTTTTTTATCGTCTCGCTTGTGAAACAGCTGAATGAAATAATATTCAGAGTATAATCGAATTAACTACTTAAAATTAATTCAAATTGCTTAAAACAAATTTCATCCTTAAATTTATATTTGATTGGGTTTATCGTACTGCATTCAATCCATTCCCACACAACTTGCTTCTTGTAATTTATGTTAATCCAAGGATGAAATGTAAATTTATCTTGAGTTTTTATTACTTGATATTCTTTGAAAACCGTATGAAAGACACACAAACACAAATAAGGGCACTTTATAAAAGGATTCAAATTGAATTATCTTGGGATTAGAAATGAAAAGGTTTTACTATAAAAAAAATAATATTTAAATTCATTATATGGGTCATTTTCACACTTTTCTTAAGACGACGACGGAGTTTGAATGAAATCAGAGTGAACATTTACAATAAAAAAACACGTCTAAGGTTTTTATTGCACTTCATTAGTTTGTATTCGGCTTACATACAATTTTTTTAACATTGATATTAATATTATTTGTATTTACATGCCTTTTTTCTCGCATTACAAACATTGAAAAGGCAGACAAACATTGGTTACGTTTAATTTTATTTGCATATATTTGCATTATTGTATAATAGTAATTTATTATTTTTTGCTGTACACAGACCATAAAATGAATTGGTTTTTGTTGGTGTAATGCAAATAAAAAGTTTATATTTGTGTTTATGCAACTGCAAATATTTATAAATTTATTTTTGTATTCGAATAAAAACTCCAGGAATTTTCATGTTTTTATTAGGTTAATTGCATTAAAGTGCGTCATGTTTATTTTAAAAAGTATGACTCATTTGATTTGGAACAAAATTTCTTGAAATTTAATTCAATTTCGATAAAAGATAAATGGAGTTAACAATTCTTAACCAGGCGTTGACATTTTGAAAGGAATTTCATCCTAATTTTATAAATGACCATGCGCTTTCATTAAAAATTGAATAAATTTGTTAAAAACCTGGCGTTTTCATTAAAAAATTGAATAAATTTGTAAAAAAACCAGGCGTTTTCATTATAAAATTGAATAAGTTGGTAAAAAACCAGGCGTTTTCAGTATTAATTTAATTTGAATAACCAGTCGCCTCCGTCTTTTATGTAATTTTCATTTAATTACCAGGCGTATCCACTATAAAACTTGTACATTAATGAATTACCAAGCGTTTCCACCATTTTTCTAATAATTTTAATAAGAAAGCGAAATCAAATTAATCATTAAAATTTTCCTACAAAACATCAAAGGAGATTAATATTTTAATTAACTCGAAATATTTTTGAAAAACCATTTACCAGAAAATTATGAATCAAAATAATCTAGCCACATAATTAATTTTAATCGTCATTACCGTAATCAACCATAAAATTACTTAATTCAATGATAACCGTTTCTTGGAAAAACGTCTTTTGAAATGAACCTAATAATGGTAAACAAAAAATAATCTCCTTTTATTATTTCTATAACGATTATTTTGGATAATTTCATTGAAAACATCTTAATTCTATGAAATAATGTAAGATTAAAGTAGGCGTTTATTTATATTTTACTATGTTTTAGTATGAATTTCATTTAAATTCAAGTGAAGACCAGCCATTGCTTGAAAATGACCGAAACATTTTCGGAACCAATTGAGCAGCAAAAAATAACACAAGATTATTTATATTTGATTAATGAATTATATAAAGTGCTTTCTATCACAACAATACCAAAAGAAGAATTTTTGATTAATGCATGGAAAGATAAATTTATTAATGAGTTTTTTGCACGCATCGATGCTGGTCGAACACGCAACATTTATCTTGTCAAATTCATCGAGTGTTTACGCAACAAACAATTAACAGGACCATTTTGTGAGTTTCCACCATATGGCGATTTGCCAGAATATAAAAATGCAAAACGTACTTTTAAAACACCAGAATGGCTGACAAACATGGAAAAGGAAGAATGGATTGAAACAAACGGTAAAGCATTTGATTATTATTTTGCACGGAAATCCTTAGATTACGGACGTGGTGTGTGTGTTTGCATTGCAATTTCATTTACACCTTAAAAAAAATGCAATTAATGGAGACGTCTGGTCGATAAAAAATATTTAAATAAATAAGTGAATCATCAAACAAATGGTATTAATTTAATAACACATTGAATTCCAACACTCCATAGATTATTAGTTGAAAGAGAATATTGTGAAATGAATATTTTATAAACACTTTGATGAAAATATGAAAATTATTCGTAAAATTGGTACCATTACTTTTGTTATTCATTATCGTTCAATATAAATTTAAATTTCAAAATAAACAAAAATATTTTGCCTTTATAATGAAAATATTTATAAGAATTTGTTTGGAATATCTTTGATATTGAAAGAACTTTATTTCAAGAGTTTTGGTTTGTTATGTGCGTGTTCATTGTCAAACTAAGGTGTTAAATAAATGAGTGAGGATAGGTCTGAATTTAATATAATGTTTATTTTGGTTAGTTTATATTAAATTTATGCATTTGTTATACTTGAATTTTTGTTATTATTCAATTTTCTTTAATCAATAAACCTAAATAAATGTTATGTAAAATTTTCTGTAAATAATACAAATGTTTTCTGGGCTTGGTAAATTTTAACTGGCCAGATCTGAATATTGACTAAGACAATATGGTTCGGTTTCATTTTTCCATTTGTGTAGCACACTCTAAGATGAAAACGCCCCTTGATAACGAGGAGTTGGATTGAAAAAGGTCCATTATAAAATCCGAGCCTTAAACCAGTCGATCATCTATGCGGACTAGGTTTCCCACAGGAATCCCAATGGTTGAGATTGCCTTTAAAGCGTTTTTTTAGACGATAAATGCCAGGAATTCTCGTACAGTAGTGAAATTAATTGGCTCAAATTAAGAATGCATACAATGGAAAAAATAACAAGGCACCATTATAATTATTAAAATGAAAATAAACCATGTTTTAAAACAATTAGTCCTTGATTTTCCACTCTTAAATTTTTTATAACAATTTATGGAATTTTATATAAAATATTACAATACATTACAATGAAAGAGTAGGTTGTTTTTTTTTTTATTAATATTATTATGACCAAGGGCTATTAAATTAATGGAAAATAATGAAGTATGTTCCGGAAACTCATGCATCTCATAAAAAAAATGTAAAATATAAAAAAAAAATATTGTGCAGTAAATTTTACATTGAAACTTTTTAATGATAAGCTCCGTAAGCTTGAGTCAGAGTCAAGCAAAGTGGAAAACGATTATGAAATTATTGAGGAAGAAAATTCAAAACAAGAATTTTAATTGAAAAATTGCAGTGCAGTTATAAATTTGATTTAATGCTATGCTTGCTTTACTTTATTAAAATAAAATTAAAAGTAAATTAAACACTAGACTGCTGCAATGTAACAAACTAGGATGAGGTTTAACATGTTCATTATGTTATAAAATACCTACACAAACATTGAAAACTTTCAACCTCGAGCCATTTCAGGCGTTTTTAAGCATTCATGTAATTTAATGGTTTTATTATAAAACTTAATTGATGCTTGATGAGCACACTTGATGCTTACATAACTTTAAAATAAATTTACTCGTGTTAATTTAATGTACATGTTTTTGCTGAGGATGGTGTGTGATATCTCTAATTAAGTGGTGGAAGATGACTTGGAAAAAAAACACGTTAATTGTTTTGAATATTCAAAAGTTTTCCATGGTTTAAATTTGTGTGTTTTAAATGTTAAATGTCATTTGAATTACAAGTGTTTTTCCAGGTAAATGTCATGACGCACAGAAATCAATGAAATAATAAATGAAAGTTTTTGGGAAAAAAACCAAAAATATGAATAAACAATTTATAATAAACACCTTTGCATAAATTGAATTCAATTCTCAGTATTTGTTTATTTGCCTTTTCAATTGGTTTTTGACAATAACAATAGCTGAATAAAGGGTTACGGAGAATTCACGGTTACAAGTAAACAGATCATGTCCCTTGGCAAATTTTGCGTCATCAATCCATAAAGAAGTCTTACACTCTAAATTGAAAACGCCTCTCTAATAACCCCGCAGTATATGCATAGACTAAGAAAGTGCCTATAAAATGTTTATCCAAATTAACAGGAAATGCGTTAAAAATTGCATTCATCAAATGCCCTGTAAGCGTCAATCAAAGATCTCCGTCCGCGGACCAAGTCAATTTATACTGTTTCAGTGTAAAGCTGCAAGTAATTTCAGTGTTTCATGAATCAGAGTTTCACTTCAATTTTTATTTTTCTGAACCTTCTTTCATGAAATATGAAATTTCTTTCATGTTTCAACAACTCTACATGTCACATTTGCAAACAATTTATTCACATGTCCAAATGATAAAATTGACATTATAAATTTCCGTAATAAACTAAACTAAACTTATTTCATCATGTCAATTTGTCAAAAACAGAATAAAAATCATACAGATGAAGGTCATTAGATGTTAAAAGAAAATAACTGACATATGTTACAAACTTTTGTATTAAATGAAAAAAAAAGATAAATAGAAAATATCATATTTTTTTCAAGAAGTTCATTAGAATTGAATCAAAGATTGTCATATTTTTCAAAAAAAAACCATTTGAATAAGATCTTTGTACAGGTAATTCATGAATCTAGTTTTATTAGGAACATAAAATATTTTCACATAACATAACAAAAACACATAAGTTGGTTGGCATTTTATTCAAGACTCACCACATTCATAGAACTCAACTTATGTAAGAAGAAGGAAATGTACATTTAACCTCTTAAAATCAAATCAAACACACACTCAAGAACTATTGTCACACTTAATCGTAAACGTCAGCCTCAAGTAACAGGTGTAAATGTCGAAAAAAAAAATAAAATTTTATCATTAAGTCGATTGTTCGATTTTTGATTGAATTTTATCCTTATGACTCTAATTTTTTTTTAATTGAATTAAATTTCCTTCTAAAACATCCCTCATTGTAACTGTGGTTTTTGACTCACTGTCAAAACACAAGAAATAGCAGAGCTGTATTTGCTCCAACAGATAATTGTGGGTTTCTTACTAAAGTAAAATACGTGAAACATCTGCAAATATTTGTATTTAATTAAAACATTGTTTATACAGTTTACAATGCAGTACAATGAAGTAAGTGTGGTGTGTGTGTGTGTTTTTCTTTAAGTATATTAAACAGTAAAATACACATAAAACATACATGCAATAACTTGTAGAATGTTTTCATACATTAACTAATTTTATATGTCAGATAAGGTGTAAGAAAGTATTTGAAATGGTATGGTTTGTGTTGTGATTTGTGTTTTTTATTCATGTCTAAATGAAAATGAAAGAAAAATGGTTCATGTAAGGTTTTAATCAAGTTTGTATGTAAAAACTTTGTTTATTTATTAATTTTGTTGAAGAAAAATTGATGTGCAATTGAATTTAAAGCAGTTGAAGAGAAAAATTGAATTTCAATTCAATATTAAATGAAGAAATTTATTCATTGAAGACATTCGGGACTTAGAGACATGACCTATGGCTCTATAGGATCCATTCAATGTCTTATTAGAGGCACATTCGAAGAATTTTAAAATCATACAATTAAAATAATGCACAAGTTACCTTTTCATTATCAATAAACCCTTCAAATCAACAAATTTTACCAATTACAGTCCTCTCTCAATCCACCCACCAAAATATTCCTTCTATTTAATTAAATTAAATCAATGTTTATTCAAAGCCAAAATGATACAATCCAAATTATGTCCCCAAATGATGTAAATTTTCGATAGCAATTTCCTAGTTTTGTGATCAGTAATGAACTAATTACATTTAATTTTATGTGGTCCTTTGCTAATAACATAAAATTATACGAGTCCAATGTTATTACTTATTTATTTGAAATAACGAAGGTGAAAATGTAATTTCAAATGAGGAACTAAAATGATGAGTTTATAAAATGACGATGATTAAATACGTCAAAATCAATTTTGAGAATCAATTTAGGAGTGAAATGGATTCAATCAGGTTTATTTATTGCATATTTATGACATGTGATAATAAGATTTTTGGTGTCAATGTTATTTGGATTGATTTCTTTTATTAAATGGGTTTGTTGGTACACCGAAACTGAATCCAAAATTGTTTTTCAATCAAAAATGCTCCATGAAGGAAATGAAACAGCGGATGAACTGCCAAGAAACGGAACAATTTGAAAAAAACTCATCTTAGATTGTCCAGCTTTTTCACAACCCAAGAAGAAAACCAAAGGGCTCATTGGCTCATTGGGGCTCAGACTTCCATCTTGTTTCCATGTTAGTAACATACTATAAGTTAAAAATGAATGCCTAAAATATTCGAATTTCATCCAAATTGACAGGAAACGAGTTAAAATTTGCATCTATCAAACGCCTTGTAAGTGTCAATCAAAGATCTCCGTCTTTCGACCTAAACAATTTGTACTGCGGAGCGTTTTCAACTTAGAGTACAACGTTTTGCTCAATTTCCATGTAATTGTGAAAGAAAGATACCTCAAGGACATTGTTCAAGACATCGCTGTGACCTTTCATTCAAAGAAAAATAATTGAATGGACTCAAATTTTTTTTTTATTCAATATAAAAAAAAATAAAGAAATTCTAAGAAGAGAGACAAACCCACTCAAAATAATATTGAAAGAAATACAAATTATGGAAAGAAAAGCAGATTACTATTCCATTGTTATTAAAGATTAAATATGTAAATAAACCTTTTACTTGAATTATACAAATTTATTCACATTTAAATTTCATGATATGTCTAGAAATAAAAACAGTTTTCTTGAATTCATTATCGCCTTAACACCTTCACATACTTACACCGATAAAATCAAATTACAAGGTGAATAACAAATCTATTTTTCATCACTTAGTAACCAAACCAATAAAAATAATTGAAAAAATACAGATTGAGTAAACATCATTGATACAAGGAAAAAACATATGTTTGTTAGCACGACAAGCTTTTAAAAAAAAAGATACCGTACTATGTTTAAAATGAAATTTAAATGTAATATTTCTGTAAACAAATTATTAATCTAAGTGTTATCATGTATACAAAATGGAATTATTGTTCAATTGTTATGAAAATGCCGTAATTTTTGAATTTCCTTTTAAAAATGAGCATTTAGAGACCGTCATGTTTTGATTTAATGTACAATGATCGTACAGAAAATGCACTAAATTTAATTAAAAAAGCACTTAAATTGTATTTTCCATTTAATGCTCTAAAACTAATTTAATTTCGTAATTGACGTCATATGTGAATGAATTTTCAAACATTTTTGTCTAGTTTTACCTTTTAACTCACTATACAAATTGAAATCAAAAATTTTGGTTTATTGTCATAAAGTTACTCTTTAATTACATGGATTAATAATGATTTCATGACGTTGATTTGCCTAAAAATAATTAAAATAAACATAATTTTGTATTGATTGACATATTTTGCGTATCATTTTATATTATTTTTAGCATATTCTCGTCTGCTTTTTATGAAAATAATACAGAAAACAAACAAAACTTTCTAGTTGATGTCTTTTCAGCATCAGAAAAAAAATTATTTATTGACATTAGTAATTATAATTCTAGAAGTATGGTGGTTGTTTTGGGGGAATAAATCCCCATTATTCTACTATTTTAAAGATCTTTTCGTAGAAAAATGTAAATGAAGTTTTCCATAAAGACAATTTCCTTAAAATTTTATGAAAAATGTTTGAAATTACACTTATTTTAGAATATTTTTCCGTGATTTTGGAAAATTATGCGGTTTTTGGGGAACGCCGGGCAAGACCAAATTGACACAGAAGAACGAATGATATGAGCATTCACAATACTGACTGGCGGATTGAAAATCATTAACGGGCCAGGACCGTCTGTATGACTTTCTTTAAAATTTACGCTAAACTTAATTTTTACAAGACGATCGACTTCGGCCTTTCTGGCATTTGTCCGTATGGTCAATCCGCCACTGATACTCCCATTTTATTTCAAATCGACAGGAAATGCGTTACCAAAAGTTCCAAGAGCACATACTGAGAATGATAAAAACTTTTCATGAGCTTTTAATCACTGTAACTTAAGAACTCTTAAATTATTATGTTGTTAAGAAAAAAATCCGAAAATAATATCACATTACATGCAAAAAAAACTCAAATAATTCCCTTAACAAAGTAACCGTCCCTTCAATGACTAGACAAAGTTTTTCTATACATTTCATATCTATACAAAACATGATAGAACATTAACAAAACCCTAAGAAAAAAAAATTCATTCATAAAAACCTGTTGAATGTCCTACACACATATTGAAATTCCATGGAAAAAGATTTTCCATTGTGAGCATTATTTTGAGAGTTAATGAGAGATTGAATGTGGTGAAATTTGGTGAATTTCATTAAAGCAAAACAAAGTGAGAGAAAAAGAGAAGAAATTTTCTTATCACAACCGATATTTGAGCATGTGATGCCGCTATTCATATCGCGTAGGTAGCATATCATATCATGTGTGTATGAAAGAAATAATTTTGGTCTTACCCATGCATTTGTTCCTTGGTTTACAATTCAATTCAGTTTATTTGTGGACTCCAGTCGAATCGGTTGTTTAATCTCCGAATTACCAAAATTTTTGTCTGTGAACTTTTAAACTATTAAAATAATACAAAAAATAAAATGATAGTTCAATAATAAAAAAAATAATATAAAATATAAAAAAAATATTTAAAAAAAATTAAAGGTGAAATTTAAAATACAAAAAATATAATTTCCATTATTTTTCCACCAAATTTCTCAAATTTTCATGCTATTTATTAACACAATTCCTTTCAAAAAAGTACTTGATAAAAATAATAAAAATATTATCATGAATATTCATAATTCACATTAACATTATTTTTGTGTTACATTAAATATTTATGTTATAAATAATGTCTTAACATATTTTTTTTTCCTAATGGTGTTCATTTCATTTATAATAGAAAAAGAAGAAATAAAATGATCAAAAATTCAGAAAATAAATAACTGTTATAATAAGGGATAATTTATTAAAACACAAGTTTGAGCATTATTATGATGATTAACAATAATGATGTAATAAAATAAAAATCAAATAAATTATCAAAGTGTTTTTTGTTGTGTGTGATTAAATCAAAAATAAAAAAGTATTTATATTAGTATCAAAATAATTTAAGGATAAATTCATTGATTGATATAGAAATAAAAAAAAAAATATAAAAAAATAGGATATAAAGTGAACTAATTTTGTATGGTTTCTTTAATCGAAAAGTTCTTAATTGTTATGATAATAAAAAAAGATAAAGTTTAATAATAATTTTTCCTCAAATTAAGTAAGTAATAACAAAAAATGGTTTATTGTTTACATAATTTAAGATATTTTCATTAAAATTTTGTTAATAACAGTGATTAAATTTCTATGAAAATTGGTAAAATAGGATGAAACCAGCTAAACGCTTTTTAGCTTAGCTTAAGCAAAAGCTAAAAAAAGTTAAAAAAAGCTAAAAAGCCAAAAATTTAGCTTTTTTTAGCTTAGTTTCATATTATCATTTTCTGAGATCAGAAACATTATATTGAAGTGAAAATTAATTATGAAAATGCTATTTTTGACGGCAAATGGGTCGGAAATTCCCCAAAACAAACATATACATGACGCATTCTAAAAATAAAAATCAATAATTGCCTGATAGTTTTTTTCGCGTTTTTTGGATTTAATTCGCTTGGCTATACATCAAAACTAAAAAAAATTATTTTGTATTGATTTTTTTTATTATCAACATCATTTTTTTTTTAGAATTATCTTTAGAACTGTATACAATTTAAAACTACAAAAATGACATGGTTTTGTATCATATTTAAAACAAATGATTACGTTTTCGAGTGGAAAAACCATGTTTAAGTTTAAGTTAAAAAAAACATGCAAAAAAATTTTCGTCACATTAAAATTGTCTACAAAAATTATACTCAAGTAATTCTGATCAAAGTTGTCAGTTTTCATCTTTTTGATGATCAAAAATTGCGATAAAATAAATTGAAATCAAATTTTGCCGTTTTTTCATTCAGATTTTGAAAATTTATTTGACAAAGAATGATATTAATTTTTAGCTTTTTTAGCTTATTTTAGCTTAAGCTTAAGCAAAAGCAAAAAGCTAAAAAATATTTTAACTTAACTTTTAGCTTAGCAAAAGCTAAATGAAAATAATTTTTTAACTTTAGCTTAAGCAAAAGCTAAAAATTTTGGCTTAATTTTTTTAACTTTTTTTCAAGCTCTGGATGAAACACTTAAAATTTATTTACTGATTGACTTTTAATATCCGATTTTAAGCTTGAACGCGATT
This sequence comes from Culicoides sonorensis, assembly GCA_900002565.1. Classification (NCBI taxonomy): domain Eukaryota; kingdom Metazoa; phylum Arthropoda; class Insecta; order Diptera; family Ceratopogonidae; genus Culicoides; species Culicoides sonorensis. The sequence continues at coordinate 1,034,396 of LN483357.1, forward strand.
TTCATTAATAATGAGATATATTTGGCTTCATCGTTGGCAGTCTCAATAATTTATTAGCTAGTTTTCTATAAAAAGAGTGTTAACGGAAAATTTATGATTGTTTGCTCAATCAATAATGATAATTATTTTATATTTATGTTCTAAAAAAAAGGAAATTGATGGTGTGGTGTTGCAATGACTTTTAAAGGGATATTCATCGATTTTTTGGACCGATTTTGAGAGCACTAATGAACTTCATGATTGTTCCTTTGGCAAATTCGAATCTTAGCCCACATTTATCATAGTTACCAATAAAAATGTGTTTTCAGATTTCTAAGACGCCTTAAAGCTACAAAAAGGATGTGACCTTGCGCCACACAGGTATTATTGGTCTGAAGTTGTAGGATAGGGAACATTTAGATGAATGGAAGTCTATTATTTCGTCAGAAGACCTTGTTATTTCGTTTGAGGAGTTTGAGGAATTTTAACGCAATTAAGACCCACTTAATTGCGTTAAAATTCCTGGTCATAAGAATATCGCGTATGGAGCGCCCTCGCATATGTTTATTTGCGCCAAATCCTATGTCAAGCTTGCTCTTATAATAAGTGACATTGCCAGATGGTTTGATCGATTGTCTCATAATTCTGTCCGCAATCAAAATAGAGCTGAAGTTATGATTTCAATCCGATTTCCAGTCACAATGATCTCTCTACTGAATTCTCTTCTGTGGAACCACGTTTCCAAATTGACCTGAGGAAAAAAATTTACGTTTTTGAGTAAAATAATTATATTTTTGAAATTTTTAGGCAAAAGTGCTGAAGCAAAATTGTAGAGAATATTTAGAGCTGCAACTTTTCTCAACTGACTAAGGCAATATTTCATATATTAAGAGCTTAAAAATGGCAAAATACACGATTTTGAGCTCATTTTTCAGTTTTGGAATAAAATTTATGCAGCGCTCATAGAAATTTATATGGATGATTATGAAATGACTTCACTCATCTCCCTCGCTTCTATATTGGGATTTTTTCAGCTGTACTTTCAGAACCCGTATAACTCCTAGTATACACCAAACAACAACAATTAGACCTGAGCTTTTATGAAATCATTCGAGAGCAGTGGTTCCAATATCCAACCAGAATAATGATTTAAACCGCAAAAGACACAATTGAGTTGAAATATTTTTTTGCAATTTAAGCTACTGAGTCAATTGTATAACAGAAATCTTCATTTCAAAATTGAATTCTGTCCCACGCATAATTTCTAATTCACTTTAAATTTTCACAAATTCCCCTTAATAAAAATATAATATCTTTTTTTCAATATCAAGTCTATTTCCGTCAAATTTTTAACTAAAATAAAACAAAATTAAACAAAAAAATTTATTTTCAAATGAAAAATGAAACATAAAAGAATGTAGAAACCCTAAAGTCAATCTCTTAAATGTTTTGAACAAAAAGAAGAAAACATTTAATATTAAATGAAATATTTATTTCAAAAAATTTAAAATAAATAAATAAAATAAAATAAAAATTGAAATAGAATTCCTTTTATTAAACAACTTGAATTGAAGAAAATAAATTAACTTTTGAACATCCTTTACTTTGTCGCCATTTTTCAATGTCTATTTATAAATAATACAATAAAAAAAATAAGTTCAACTTGAAAAATTTTTATTATTAAAAAATATTTTTCAATTGAGATATTTGATGAGATTTCAAAGGGTTTACATTTCATTTTTATATTAATATTTTTATTTTTTTGAATCAAGATTTCATTTTATACTTACTAACTTTTGAATTGGAATGAAATAAGAATCAAACGTTTTTAGTGCAATTTATTTGTATTAAATTGTTGAGAAACTTTGAAATTATTTTTATATACAAAGTCTTATTGTACTTTCCAAGAAATTTAATATTAAAAGTGATAAAGTTTGTTAACACTCAATCTGTAAACGATTCATTTGAAGAAACGGTTTTGTTTGATGTGTTAAGTTTCAAAGTTTAATATTGAAATTTGAACTAATTTTAATGAGAAGAAGAACACATGAATCATTTTGTTTTTTTTATTATTAAGTGAAATTGTTTCTTAATTCTTCATCTATACGTCTCTTTATCTGAATGGGCTTGCAAATACCATTCATGATTAAATTAATAAAAAAAATGTGATTGTTAATTTGTTTGCTCGTGTATGTAATTATTTGCGGAATATTTTTATTTTGGGCTGTCATTTATTATTCGTTTTCAACATCAGTTGTTGTGATAAATTATTTTCATAATTTATTTTTCTTTCATATTTAATTGAAAGATCTCATGCAATTGCTTCTATAACGTGCCGATTAAATAAGGAATAATATGATTTCAAGTTCACGTAGACTAAATTTTATCTAAAAAAAAACAAGGGAAGAGAAAACTCAACACAGGTGAAGGCAGAGAAAAAATTGTGCTTTACCTTAAATCATTGAAAAAATAAAAAAACAACTGAAATCTTTTTATCAAGAAGGAAATAAAGAATATTCTATTTGTCTTTACATAATAAGAAACGTCATAATAACAATGAAGGTTATCTGTTTGCCACAGAAATTTGTATAAATATTTTTTTTTGTCTTTTAATCATAAATTTAAGGTAGGAACAAAAAGATAAGAAGTAAATAAATATGATAAACATCTTAAATTGTCCAGTTAATCTCTTTTTTTTCTGTTTTTATATAAAACACAAGCATGATGAACCCATGTAATAAAGTGTGTTTACGGGAGTTCAAATAGCATAGTATTGCACTCACAAAATTTTGAAAAACGTCTCACATAAGGATCATTTCTCATTTTAAAAAAAAAAAAATTTGCGAGTAGTATGTCACCAAAAATCTGACATTTTGTTTTGAGCGTCAGCGTTAAAACGACGGTTTTACTACGTATAATTGCTATAGAACATTGTGTCAAAAAGGATGTCCACCCGATTTTTTTTTTTTTTATTAAAAACATTTTTAGTAAAAGTTTACTTACAAATTGTAGAACACCTTTAAATGTTTTTATTTTTAATTACATTTTTCATTTACATTAATTGAATTGTTTTTAAAAAGTAACAATTTAAAATTTTCTGCACAGGGTACGTGAGTGAGTATAAAAATTATATACATGTTCATTCATTCATTCACATACATTCATTTATTGCGTATCATCATTAGAGGTGTCAAAATTGATAATTAATTTGAAATATTAGAAAAGAAAACCGTTAAAAAATGAACACGTGCTCAAAACTATGGATTTGCTGTGGCAGCTAATTCCTTACTTATTTTCAAAATGCATTTCACGAAATCGTGGAAGTGGTAGAATTTCTGTACTTTGAAATTCCGCAATTGCAGTTTTGGAAAATTCCACAATTTTTCGCGGTTCCTCAAATATCCAATTTTCACAGATCGTTAGAGTTTCCTACATAAGTGCCATATTTATTGTCATTTTTTTCAAGGAGCTACGTGAAATTAGATTAAGTTTTATCGTGATAGGTATCTCAAACAACCGAATTTCCTTAATTTTGTAAAAAAAATATACCAAAATCATTATTTGCAATGAAAAATACCTGAATTCCTTAATTTCAGCGTATGAGATAAACTTTCCCTATTTTAATAAAATTATCTAAGTTTGTAACAAATATTAATTCAATTTAAAATTTTATTAAGATACCTCTTACTCACTCTCTTATCTAATCACATTTACTTTAGAATTACCTCATAACATTACATTTTAGATAGAATATTAAATTAAATGTGTATGCTAATTTAAAGCTACTGTCTTGGACAAATATTTTATTGTTTAATTTTGTATCACTAGAAATGTCAACAAAAACAATTTTTATTTTCTTAATAATAAAATTTATATTTTATAATAATTTTAATAAAAGTACAATGATATCGTGCAATCGTGAATACCTTTTCTTTGTTAAATTTTATTATTATCTGAAACGGACCCTTTTACTTTTCTTATTCATATAAATATGATAACTGTAGTCTAAAATGATACTATCTCTGTGAAAATTGTGTTTCTTATCAACAACTGAAACAAAAAAATGAAGTCTTTGATTATCGAAGCGGAAAATCGAAATTTTCATTATAAAATATCATTTGAATATGAATATCAACAAAAACTACTTTTCACCATGTGAAATTGTGAGGCGTATTTAATTTATTTACATTATTCGCTGTTTTGAATATCAATGTATTGGGTTCATGGAGACATTGAACTAAAAAGTTTCAAACAAGAAAATCTTATGAAACATATCATGAGAGTTCAAGAAAATTTATTGGCCTCTAAAGTTTTACAAAATCTATAATCATTTGAGTCATGTTTCTACAAATATTTTTCATTACCAGAATAATTTTAATTTGAAGATTTGTCAAATTAATAACATTATTTACGATTTGAAATAATATCATTTAAATGAAATTCCTGACAAAAAATAATATTGCTTTCTAAACAGATTTTAATTAAATATTCATTTGAATTTGTGTTTATTTGAAAATTTATTACATTTGATATTCAATTTACAACGGTTTCGTTAAAATGTCATTATTTAATTTTGTTCTTAATAAAATATTTCGTAATAATTTGCATAACTCACTTTGAGCGTGTGTATGAGAAAACAAATATAGATAAATATATATATAAGGTAAATTAAATTTTCAGGTTAACATATGTGGAAATTTTAAATTGATTTTCTTTTGAATTGTTTTACTTGTATTTTTTCCCCCGAACACTGAGCAAAAACGTAAAATGCTTTTTTTCAAATATTGTGAAGTTTAAAAAAACCAAGAAAAAAGATATTGAAGATCGTTAAGTTTAATGGTTTTGTCTGTGCCCTCTGTGCCGAATACCTGTTGAAGTCAATTACAATAAATTTATGTAAATATAAAGATGTGGAAATTTGATCTTTATTTGTTTGTTGACTGAGTCTCGATGTTGCTATTAAATAACTTTAACCTTGGAAATATGATATTTTACCTTTTGTTTTTTTTCCACTGCTTTTAAATAAACAAAGGTGACTGATCGTTAATTACATTTTCTTAAAAAGAAAAGAAAGGATGAAAATGCATCGTCAATGAATAATAAATAACAGCAGGTGTGTCTCAAGGAGCGGTGTTGGAAACTGAAACTGAATCCTTTCAATAGCGAATCTGTCTTTTTAAAGCACCGCGAAGCTATCGAAGCATATCCAAGTACGTAAATTTCAGTTGAAGGTCAAACTGAAGCAAAATAATCCTGATTCATACTCGAAAATTGAGAACCAAGTGACTTAAACTGTTTGCCTTGGATTCAAGAAGCACCCTTTTGATATTTGCTTTCAGCGTATTGTGTAGTTCTTTTAAAATCAGGTTCTTTAATCAAGATAAAAAGCCATTTAATGTTTTAAATCAACATTTTTTAAATTGAACTGTCATATAATCAAAATTTTGTCATCCATATAATTTTGGTACGTTCTTCATGGAAATCAGCTGCTTTAATGAATTTTTCAAATGAAATTCATAAATTTCCATTCATTGAATTCAATGTTTCCCAAAAAAATCAGTAAATGTAATTTTTTTTTCATCTCAATGTGAATCCTGAAAAGTTATGACAGTTGCTCTGTTAACTAATTTTTGTATGTTATCTGAAAGTGACATTAAATTTTACGTATCACAAAAATTTCGTGGAAGGATGGATTCATTTTCCATACAAAAATAAATGTAAATAAGGTTCCACATGAAATGATAAAACACAAAATTTTACATGTAAGGTCAAATATTCAAAATAATAAAAATTTAATTCAACCAAAATTATAGAAGAATTATTAGAATTGTTTCTGGTGTTACTTTTTTCCAATATTTTTCTAATAAAATTTAGAACTTGCTCTTATTTTTAAATTTCCATACATTAAGAGTACACAATAAAATTACAATAATATTATTTTTTTTTATATATAAATTTCTTTATTTATTATTGATTTAATATTATAAAACGTTTTAACGTAAGTAAGAATGAAGAAAGTGCAAAGACAACAAGAAAATCATATTATTTGTTTTTTTTCTCATTCTATTAAAGAAATTTATTGAACAAATAAAAATATTTGTTCAATATAACTTTTATTTCTCTGTTATAATTTTTTGCTGTAAGCTCTTAATTTACTTTTTCATAGTATTTTCATTTCAAAATTACCCAAGTGCATGTCTTTGAATAACGTAAAATGGCAATTATTGGAAGTTCATTGACTGAATTACGTCTTTTGATTGTTTTTTATTTAAAAGTGTATCTGATATGCAGAATTACTGCTTTTACTTAGACAGAACCTTGAATAATTTAATTTCAGTATTCAAACGAAATAATTATCGATTTTTTTTTTCAATTCTTCCATTTTTTAGTGGATTTCTCGTCGATTTGAAACGATCACGTCCTACATTTTTCCATAATTTCATGCATTTAAATTGAACAATTCTTTGGGGCAAATTGAATTTAAAAATTTATAAAACAGCTGTCAATATTTTCCCGCTGTATCAAAGCATATTTTATCGATTTCAACATGTTGCATTGACTTACGTTGAATGAATACAAAAAAAACTCATCATGTGTGTTTTTCATACACCAAAAAAAAAATTTATATAATGCAGTTTTTTTATAGGTAGAAATTGTGCCAAAGTCATTAAATTTTATTGTATATAATCATTGACTGTCTGCAAAATTAAACGGAAAAATAAGTTTTTCATATAACACATCGATTAATTGTGAATACGAACTGTTGATTAAATTTTAATTGTAACATGTCGCGTCATGACTCATTTGCAAATAATTGGAGCAATTAATAGATTTTAAATAATTTTTGTTTTTTCATTTTCGATGCAACTTTGTTTTGTCTCATGGAAAAAATTAACATTTTAAATATGTTTGGCAATATGATATCAGTTTGAATATAAAAGATGTTTTGAAACATCAATTTAATATACATCTTGTACAGCTTTAGGCAGAAAATAATTCAATACATATCGTCCCACTTCCGAACTTTATAATGAAAGAAATGTTATAACCTGTTTTTATTAGAATACAAAATGAAAATAATGTTTAGGAAAATAACAATATCACTTGAGGCATATCAACATCATAATAATAAATGTCTTACCCAGTTGAAAAAAAGTTTTTTTAAGAGTAAACAAAAGATGATCTTCTGTTATAAGAAAAATTGAGCCATTCAATGATTTTACTTAGAATAAAAAGGAAATTGAAGAACTACAGGAAAAAAAATAAATACATGATAAATTTACGTCATTAACCTTAAATGACAGCGAATTGCTTCTCAATGTCTCGAACAATATTACCTCTACTTTTTAGTACTTTATAAAAATATGTACCATTTTGGGTTAGAATATTTACCGAGCGAACAACTTCAACTGTTCCAGATGAGTTTATTTTCCAAATACAAATATGACCTAGCATCACATTGGTTAACAAATAACAAATACACGTGCAATATTACCTTATGGTATGGCTTCATTGAATTTTTTCTTCGTTTGAATAAATTTTAATATTCATATTTGCATGTGTTTGTTTCTGTTATCAGTCTTTAAAATTGAAAATACTCACATGAAATTTCACATTTCTCAATTAATCCTACATTGATGTTTGAAAGGTGAGAATCACAACAACAAAAATTACGTCATTCATGGAATTCCATGTAAGAATTCTCATGATTCAATATTAAAACTTTTATTTAGTTTATTTATTTTTTTTGATAACACTCACATTTATAACAATTGATACATATTTAAAGGTTATCACTTAAGTTCAATGAGAACTCAAACATTTCTTCTCAGTTTGTGATTAAACTTTGAATTGAACGGACAAAATAATTTTTCAATATTAAATGATGATACAATTGCGTGTTATTTTAGTTAGCTTTCTGTGCATTTTCTTAATATTTGTTAGTAATTCTGAGGCTGGCAGATCATTTTCCAGTCGAGGAGGAGGTGGTAGGGGTTGGGGAAGTAGACCCTCATCCTCATCTTCATCATGGTTTCGTCCAAGTAAACCATCACCAAGTCCTGTGTATACAAGACCAGCACCATCACCTTCAAGTTATGGATGGAATATTCCAAGTCCATCACGGCCAATAAGTAATCCGTCATCGTTGAGTTATCCACGACAACCAACCAGTTGGAGTGTACCAAAACCTCCTGTGAGTGTTCCAAAACCACAATCAACAAGTATTTTTAGACCGAGTACGAATGTTGCGAAACCAGTTGCTAGTGCTCCTCCAGCACCAGTTTTCTCACAAAAACCAGTTGCTAGTGCTCCTCCATCGCCAGTTTTCTCGACAAAACCAATTTCAAGTGCACCTTCAAAACCAATTGGATGGAATGTACCTAAACCTAACTCTCCTATCGGTCCCCCGCCAGCATATCCTGGTCTTGGAAAACCTTCATCTGCAAATGTTGCACCTCCTGTTTACAGTCGATATACTCCAAAATCTCAGGCACCAGCTTATAATGCTCCATCTTATGCACAAAGACCTAATCCCCCTGCATACTCAGCAAGTGCTCCAGTAACGGCAAATGCAGGTGTTCGACCTTACGGTAATGTAGGAAGTTCTAGTGGAAATTATCCAAAACAAACATACACATCTGTGCCTGCTACTCAAACTCAATATGGATATCCAAGACAGCAATATGGTTCATCATATCCAACTAATACAGGATATGGACAGCCAAGTTACGGTCAAGGTGGATACGGATATGGTCATGCTGCTGCCCCACCTGTCTACAATCATTATGGTGGAAGTGCTGGGTAAAATTAAATTTTTGTATGTTTTTTATGATGATATTAACATTATTTTTGACAGATATGGATACCCTAGTGGTGGATATGCAAGTGGACCAACAATCATTAATAATCATTATGGAGGTGATAAAATTAAGATTTATATTCATGGCGATTTTTTTCTAAGCATATATTTTTAGGTGGTGGTTACGGCGGTGGTTATGGCGGATTTGGAGGAGGGTATGGAGGCTATGGTGGAGGATATGGAGGTGGTGGTGGTTCATCGTTAACCAGTCATCTCTTAACAGCCGGTGTTTTTTACGGTTTAGGACGTGTCACAAGCCCTTCCTATGGTTATGGTTCTTATGGAGGTTATGGGTCAAGTCATTCAAGCCACACATCAACAAACATTCACAACACGTACAATAATTATTATGATCATGGCTCGACAACTACCAGCACTGTTCTGCCTCCATTACAAGTTGTAAATAATAATGAACCTGTTCCATTGGCACCATATGATACAAATAATAATAATAATACAAATATTAATCAAAATCAACAACCACAACAAGAAGTAGCACAAAATCAAGGAGCAACACCAATGGATATTTATCTCACACAACCAAAGGACCCTTATGGTGTAATTATGCGATCCAATGCCACTCCACCAGATGTTGGTCAAGAACAACCAACTCCAAATGTTATCATACCCAGAACTGTTGACTTAACTAAACAAAAATTATATGAACCTGTCGAAGTTCCATATGACGAAGTGTCGAAACACAAAGTTGTTGAAATGCCTTTATGGTTAAATGAGAGTGTGATTCGCCTTCCAGTTTATGGATATAATTTTCCAACATGGAATGAATCACAAGTCGTAAGTGCTCCATTGATAGCTGCTCCTACAATCAAACCAACAACAGAAAAACCAAAAGAACCTGAACCAACTGGGTTGGGTGCTAAAATTGGCAAAATATTTTATAATGTTGTAAATTGGTTTTCTTCTGGTTACAAAAAAGAAGATTCGAAAATTAAAACACCTCAAATATATCTTGAGGATGAAACTCATGGAAGACCTGAGGCTGAAATGTTACGAAATATTCCAAGTACAGAACGAGTAGAAATTTCAACAGATGCACCTTTGCAGCAGGAACGAGCTCCAAGTACAATATCAAAAGTAATGGAGGACGCTTTGGCTCGTGCAAAAGCTGACGTAGAAGCTCTCGAAACATAATTATAATTAAAATGAAATTTTATTTCATCATACAAAATTAAAAGTTTTTTTTTTGGGTATTGTAATATAATATTTATAAATTTTAATAATATCTGCTTTCATTCAAAAACGTTTCCATTTTCTTTTTCTTTGACATAAATTTTAAAGGAAGTTTAAAAAAACTTTTTTAAGCTAAAAAAATCATACTTAATAAAATTTTGTTATCTCTTATAAGAAACAATTATTTTCAGGTAAATTTAACATCATCAAAAAGATGATACTCAAAATGAGCGAGCACAAAAGAAAAGTTACTTCCACAATTTTTACCATAACGTTTTATTTTTCTTTTAACAACTACTTAAAAGATTTTATATTGCATTTGAATCCTGCACTTCATTTTTTATTCACTCACTAACCGTATAATTTTATTTTTTTCCATACTCCATTTCAAAAGAATATTTATTCAATAAAAAAATATTACAAATAAATAAAATTTATAAATGATATTTCTCAATCACAACGATAACAGTATAAAATATGCATTTTTTCCTTTCCATCTAAATTGTTGCTCAGGGATATGGAAATGAAAAAAATATTTATTGAGAATTGTCAGCAACTTTTATTTTTTATCATTATTGGTTTTGATTTGAAACAATTTCCTTAAATAATGCTAAAATAAAAGGAAATAAAAATTTTTTGTGTTGCATTCAAATTTAAAAAAAAATAAAGAGACTTAACTGCTTATTCATGAGAAATCCTAATAAAGGAAGTAAATTTCTTCGAGAATGTAAAACAAAAAAATATTCCGCAAGGATTTGATTCAACACAAATTGTATGTCTGATTGATGAACCGGAATGTAGAGGTGTGTTGATTACGAGATACAAAAAATGTGAATTTTCGTTTTTTCTACACTTTTCTATACACACATAGTTCGAAAGAAAACTTGAAATGAAAATATCAGAAATGATTACATGCAATTGATGATGCATTTTCCTGAGGGAAAACGTTTGAATTATCTATATGTCGAACAGAAATGTAAATATATGATGATAATCATTGTAATAATGATCTTAGTTGCCTTAGAGCCATTGCAGAGAAATATGTGAAAAGAAAATTAAGAAGAAAATTTCTTATATGGGAAAGGAAACGAAAGAAACGGATATGATTTGGAATTAGAACAGCATTTCACTTGATTTTATATGATTGTATGTTGAAAATGATGCGGAACTAACTTCGCCTGCAGCTCTATATGACCTGTCAAATTCCTTGTGTGATACTTTAGATTCATAAGTGTGAGTTATTCGAACTTGAACGTTGTTATTTTGTTTGAAAGAATTTGACTCAAGAATTTGCTTTGTTAATGGTATAAAAAACCGTTAAATGTTCAACATTTTCCATTAAATCCAACCCTGATAATTATTTTCAGTTAAATTTCATGGTCTTTTTGTTTTAAAGGTCACATAAATTACCATTTTAGTGAAATGTCACCACGTGACCACATCCAGGTAATTTATAACCCAAAAAAAATCATCTTTTATTCATTTATTTAGTTTTTCATTTAATTTCCTTCCTGCATTCATAACAAAAAAAAATATGACAAGCATTGTTCATTTAACCAAATTATGTTTTTCAACAAGTTATGACAAAAAAAAATCCGTTTGTCACTGAGCCCATGTTGAATGCTACTTTTTTTGATTAAGGACTTGATTACATGACATTTTTGTAATTTAAATTCATTTTTTTTTGTTCCTTTGCGTAATGTGAAAACTTGTTGACTCATGTCATATTCTTTTGGATTTCATTGAAAGCGAAAGTAATTAATCATCCTCCAACATTTTTTTTTCTGCAAACGTGAATGTTCCATGTCCATTTTGTATGTGTGTGTTTTTTTTTTTGTTAAGTGGATTTTCTGCTCTAGTCATAGTTTTTCGTTATTCATGTCCAAAAACCAGAATTCTCGGTTACATATTTTCATTATAAGTGAACTCAGAGCAATTCCCATCAGACACAAATAATATTTGATAGAAAATAACAAAAATAAACAGATTATTTATTTATGAATGGAAAATATACATGTTTCTCTTTGCCAAACAAAATAAATTGGCATTGATATCTTCTGCAAAAAGCAATAAAAAAGTGCATATCATGCACAATGTTTCCAGAAAATATATTCAAATAAATTTTTATTATTGAATTTTCTTAATTTCATGGTTTTCATCACATTTCAATTTGAATCAGACATCTTCTTCTATTACATTTAAAGCAAAATGTGGCAAAAATATTCAAGAGATATGAAAATGAAAATATGAACTGCACAAATCCAAAATTATAACAGTTTGCAATGTAAACATCATTATTACAAATGAGCCAAAACTGGCATTGAGTGAATCTTTTTATCTGATGTCTGGTTGTGGATTCATTGCACACACAAAAAAAAGCCTTTAATTCAAAATTTACATTACATTTTATGGAGTTTTCACTGTATGATAATCCCAATTATCCCAAAAGCACTCTTTAGAAATGTAGTTTCAATGGAGACAGAAACAAAAGAAATACAAAAGAATGGGAATGTATTCTTTTCGGCTCATGGTTTTAAAATACCTGGTTTATTATTATTTCTTGTTTACATTTTACTTACTTTTTTAGAGATATCCTGTAATGTTTTTTTCTGTTATACAGAAAGAAAAAAAAATAAGAAAAGGTTTTTCTTTGTGCTGAAGGATAAGTAAGCTGGGTAAATTTATGTGGAATATCAATAATCTTAAATTTTCTTCTTTTTTATTTTTTAGTTGAAATTCTAGTAAACTTGAATCAAATAGGTATTTTAGGAATAATGATAGAATGAATTTCAATTAAACTCAAAAATTTGTTTAATTTGCATTGAAATTGTATCAAAATCTCGTTTCTCTTACATTTAGACCAATAAACAATGAACATGATTAATTTCTAACCTTTATCTTTTTTTTGTCATTACAGAATTGAAATTTTTCTGAGGAAAAGGTCTTTTTATTTAACAATTTCAAAATCATTTGCCTCTGAGGTAAGTTACCGAGATATTACTTTTTTATCACATACAAATAATTTGTTATTCTGATAACAAAACACAAAAAAAAACAAAAAATCTTTTGTTTCATATTTACATTATCAACAAGATTTTTTTTTGTATTATCTCTGAAACAAGAAAAAAAAGGTTTTCAGGCATACATTTTTAATTTCTTATATGTGATCCCAAGATTTTTTTTTTTTTTGCTTAAGAATAGGTTTTATGAAAAAAAAACATTTTATCAGTCTTCGAAAAAAATTGTGAAGGGAAAACACCTGCAAATATTTGTAAAACATGTTAATTAACTTAATACAAGCGTTAATTTTAATTAAATGTAAGGAATAATTAACTGACTTCTTTCCAACCTCTTTTGGGTTAATAAAATTATAGGTTGAAAGTTCTTTTTATACATTGAAACCATTTTTTAAATAAACTTGAATGTTTAAGAAAAATTGAATAGAAACATCTCCCAAGGAATCATTTCAAATCATGATTGACCTTAATAAGGAAGATTCAGGAGATGAACAATTTTTCCTACTCAACCCCAATTGGACTTATCGTAATACTAAGTTTATAAGGTAGCGTTTGATCTCATTTCAGTTTTTTTTATTACTTAAAGAAAAAAAATTACACTTTTTTCTTCGAGTTCAACTTTAAAAAAATTGACACTTCATTTAAAATTGAAAAAAAAACCAGATAAGGCCATAAATCATGACCTTAAACGCCACAAAAAGGAACATTAATCATAAAGAACTTTTATGGTAATAATGAAACTTATCAAACTTAATCATGAATCCCTTAGAATGTTCTTTTAACGCCAATTTTACAACAAGATCAACTTTTTTCTCTTCAGTTAAAGGACAAAGTCTAACTTTCTTTGTTCACAGAAAAAATTTATAAGCAAAGTTTGTATTATATTTTTTTTTAGCTTTTAAGTGTATTCATATAAGCTTTTAAAAAGTTTATGTTACTTTTTTAAATCAAATACTAAGTAAACTTCCGATAAAAGAGAATTTACCACCCTTGAAATTTCCAATTAAAAAATTAAATTAAAGCAAAACACTTTAAAAGAATAAACATTTTTAACTACACTTTGTAAACTTTACTCTTATAAAATGCATTTATATTTTATATTGAAACAGAATTTTTAATAGTAGACCAACTTTTGTCTAATGAACTACTGAATTATTTACATCAAATCAAAACTCTACGCAAAGAAAAATTTTCTTGAATCACCAAGAATATTTAACAAATTTGAAGAAAGAAAGAAAAAATTTCATTTAATATCTTATAAATATTAATAGAAAATATGTTTAAATTCAATCATTTTACTGATGTTTATAATTAAAAATTAAAATTGTTACTTTTACACAAATTAAGGCCTTAAATAAACTTTTGAATAACAAATAAACAAGCAAAGTTATTCTATGATCAAGTTTTAAATTTAACGAAAATCAGAAAATACCTTTTTTTAATTTTAAAGTAAAAAATCAGCTAAAATAATCCATTTATAGCTTCATTAACACGCTTTTCCTTAACCGGATCACGGTTGGACCCTTTCAGTAATTATTGTTATTATTTTTTGTCAATGTTTTAAATTTTTATGAACAAAAAGTGCTATTAAAATCTTTGCGTATTAAAAATATGTTATAAAAGGATAGATAGATAGATAGATAGATAGATAGATAGATAGATAGATAGATAGATAGATAGATAGATAGATAGATAGATAGATAGATAGATATGAAAAAGGCTCCACCGCGGTCCCTACGGGTCCTATTGTGGATACTGTAAGAATTATAAACTCCTACAGAGTGCCTGTAACCGTGGAATTTAATCCGCGTACTTCTACTTATTCTTCGAAAATTTTTAACTCTTCCATATATTTCAAAATCAATTTTAGTCGATACCCTTCAAAATCTTGAGGATCTGGGTAAGACTTCCCAAAAAGAATAAACCTTTTAACCTCTAGTCTTTCGCAATCACATAAAAGATGTTCTGCAGTTTCATGGTTTTCTTCACAAAATCTACATAAATCATTTTCGATCAGTTTCATTTTTTTCAGATGATACCTAAATTTGCCATGTCCCGTAAAGGATGCTTTTAAGCCAAAATAAATAATTTAAAATGAATTTCAAATGTTGAATCCCTTTGTTCGAATAATTAGTTGTTTACTGTCACAAAATCATTTTACTTTTAAATATTTTTTTTTGGATTTTCGTCCATTTCTGTATGTTTTCAGAGAATTTCGTAAGAAAAGATGCACTATTACATACGGTTTGTCCGCCGTCACTTTATCCATTTGTCACTGACAGCTATCCATACTCTGAAATGGTACAGCTGTCAGATAAAGGAGGTTATAAGGACTATTCATAACTATAACTATTAAATTTGCTATTGGGCTCATTTATTGGGGCTTTCCACAGCCTGAAAAACCGTTAAAAAACGGTTAAAATTTTAAAAAATTGATGATTTGTTTAGTTGGATGAAGAAGTTTACTAAAATGAACTTATTA
The DNA here is from genome assembly GCA_900002565.1 of Culicoides sonorensis. Lineage (NCBI taxonomy): Eukaryota > Metazoa > Arthropoda > Insecta > Diptera > Ceratopogonidae > Culicoides > Culicoides sonorensis. Next base: position 1,049,925 of record LN483357.1, read on the forward strand.
GCTCTGAGATTTTTGATTTTTTTTGAATAAATTTTCAAACTGGCACATTTTTTAAAATTTTCTGCAGTGAAGTTCAAAACTTGCGAAATTTTCCGAGGATTTGTCCAATTTCGCGGTTAAAAAAAAAAAATTTCGATGTGAATCATTTAGCGATCAAAGTAGCCTACAAAACTCCACCCATCACCTTTTTACAAATTCATTTCACTTCCTTGTCAATATCTCCCATAAATAACGATAAAATCAGTTATTTTGTCTGTCCAAAAATCATTAATTACTTATCAATTTAAATCATTTAATAATAATTCAGAATTAATTCGGGTCGATAACCTACTTTATAAAATATTCATCATAAAACGTCATTTCAATTTTCTTAATTCCATAATTATTGGATACAAATTCATAGATAAGCCCAAATATGTTATCGTGACAGTACACAAGTTATAAAGGGATTAGCAAAATGATCATTTAATTAAATAAATACTCACATGTGTTATCAAACACATACACATACTCATGAAAAAGCACATTCAGGTGTGTTTGAGTGTATTTTTAACATAGAACTTGCTACAATTGAACAAAAAGTTATACCCTTGTTACTTGTCTTGTCTTGTCTAATAGAAAATAACATGCAAATATTTTTTCTGGTATCTCGAATTTATATGAAAACTTAATCATTAGATTGTATTATTCATTCATTTAACATTGGACTTGGTATTAGTACCAGAATGTTATTAAATAAGCATTTTTAAAGGTCGTTGTGTTTTTACGATAAAACAAATTTGTTTAATTTTAATGTTATTTATGAAAAGGTCAAGCTTAACATGAGATTTAGATAATATTAGTTACCTTAAAAATTTTCAATGTTCCTTGTTAAATAATATCAAACATGTGTTATGCCTTAAAGTTTGTAATATTTTTTAGTTTCATTCACCTGTTTCACCTTTATTTTAAAACGAGGATTATGAAATGTTATCTTCTTGTAATTAATTATGGATCAAAGGTGTAAATAAAGGATGAACGTGTTTTTGGATATGACTTTGAGTTAGTGACTAAGAAAATTATAATAATCACACCTTAAAGTTTTCCATCAAAATGTCTTAGTGGTTTTTATCCTTAATCTCGTAGCAACCATGAATTTTTTTTGGATCATTGAAAGGTGAATAACAGAATTAATATTTATTTACCAAATTCTAAAAATAATCCAGGCCTAGGTTACTTTCAAGTTGTCAGGCAATGAGCACATTAACCTTTGAGCTCAGTATTTGACTAACTCATGATGCCATAATATTCGAGAATTTATGTTTATTTACTTAAATACTGAAAGGAGGAGCATATAATATAAAAAGCATAATAGAGAAACATTAAATTATAATTCCAAATTTCTGTTTATCACGCGTAGCCTATAATTTATTTTTATACACCTAATTTAACTTACACATGACATGTGAAATGAGGAAAATAGAATATTGAAGTCGAATTTGAAATGTTTCTGAATAAAGTCATCTGCTATAATGCATTGCAGCTCAAGACATTTATTTTTGCCACAATAGAACTCGTTGAAACCTCGGCGAAATCCTTGTGAACTAAATTTCATTTCATTTCATTAATACCAGTAACTTTAATTTCCTGGGTCATGTAACACGAAAAATGGGACACGAAAAATTCAAAATTTAATTTTAATAATTCAAAAGGAATTTGCCAAAGGCAATTCAATAAAACCAATTAATTCAAATAATTGATTTTTCTTTATAGAAAAGTGACTTCAGGTGAAAATTTATTACAACGGATTTTCACTTTATGAAATTCATGCTTTGATAACAAAAGATAGGATTTTTTTAAAATTTTTAATTTAATTCATTTTACAGGAACTTTAAAAACAAATTATATATAATTCTTTTTCTGTCAGTTTCAATAAACTCTTAACAAAAACTTTTTTAATTATTTAATGTTCAAGAATGACGCTGTAAAACTTTTTTAAATAAAAATTCATTGAAATTTTAATAAGTGCTGACGCCTGGTTAATTTCATTCAATATAAAATGAAATATAAATTTATATCAATATTTTAAGGGTGTGTTAATTACACCGATTTTTATCTTGATTTATGGTTTTATTGTAATATTTTAAAAATGGTTTTACACCAATAACCAACAAATTAATCAATGTATTGAGAAAATTGAATAAAAAGTCACATTTAAATGAATTTTTGAATTTTTCATCATTAAAATACAAATTGATGCATGTCAGAAATGAAATGACACTCATTTTTGTTCAAAATTTAATAATCATTCAAATTGACTGATTTCTGAAACGAATTTTATTTTAATAATGATAGGTTTTAATATCATTGTGATATCAATCTCATGATTATTTAATTGATAATCTGTCCAATATTAATTGCTCATAATTTTAGGTGATTAATCGTTTAATCAATAAAAAATGGTATATTATGACATTTAATGGCACAAATCAGTGCATTTTGAATTTTCAAGAAAATTTTAAACGGATTTTCTAGTCAATATGAAATTTTGTGTTTATTAAGGTCAGTCATGCTACTTGTCTGTGCGTGTCTTGAACTGTAAGCATCTATGAAAAGCTTGGGTTATTAAAAATCATTGCATTCGATCTAAGGAAATGCGCTTGTTAACAAAAATGTTTGCCTTTATTTTTATGACCATGAAACCTCTTTAGGGATAAAAGAGCATTTTTCCTAGAATACGCATCATATAATCATTTGAATAATAGAGCTCATTTCAATTATGGTCATAATGTTCATCAAGATAAACATTCATATAAATAAATGCTCAATAAATTATCCATTGCGTTCATTTATTATCACGTAAAATTATTATTATATAACTATAAATGTCATAAAATTTTCATTTGAAAACTTTGACATGTTATATCACATTTTCATTTCCACAAAATGATTGACTCATTGAAAAGTTAAAGCAAATTTACACAAAGTTTCCTCTCTTTTAATGTATAAAAGAGTGAAAATACACTTAAAAACAATAAATATCAAATAATGTTCCGACGTAATTGTTAATGGCACTTTGTGAAGTTAATGATATCAATTACACATTACGTTGAATAAAATATTGACGACAAAGCTTAACACTGCTCTTTGAAATGAATCATGAATTTGACTTGCATTTAATTACGATGCTTGCAATTTAATTTTCTCTTAAATTATTTATTATTACTATTATTTTAACACAAGCTAAGGGACGAATAAGTAGTGCCATGATAATAAATTGCAATGTGATAATAATTATAATAATATTTTGAAAATTAGTTATTTACACAGTCATTAGTTAATTAACGCAGATCAATTTAATGCTATCATACCAATTATTGGTGTAGATAAACAAGTAATAATTTATTATTTCAGGAAAATTTAAATTAATTTTAAATTCATGGAAATTATTGTCATGAACCTTGAAATAATAAGAAAAATATACACGTTGACGTGAATTTATAGATTTTAAATAGAGAAAATACTTGTAATAGTTTTTGAAGTAGGAGTGTTAATTAAATTATCTTCCTGTTTTATAATTAGTTTTCAAAAGACATTTAATCAGATTTAAAAGTTTTTAACTTGATTTTAATGGAATAAAAATTTCTTTTTTTTTACAAGAATTTCTTTCAAGTTAACTGTGATTTAAGATAATGCTAAGAATGAAAAATTATTCGAAAGATTTTGATTTGGATCGATAGAGGAGCTCATGAAGATTCATTATAACTCATTAGAATGGAGATTGGGATCAGGGTTTGGAACTAGAGCTAGAAAACCTGAAAAAATTGCTGATTTTTGTTGGATTGTAGAACTCAAAGAATGTACTTGAAATCTTTCGCTTTGTTATCGGAGTTTTAAACCTGAAAATTGTTAAATTTCGAAAAAATGTCCGATTTTTCGAAAATGCCCGTTTTTTTTTTGAAAATTGGTGGATTTTTTTATTTACGTAAGTGTTTTACATTTATTACAACCGGTTGGTCCACCGTCACCCTGTCCCACATTTATCTCCATAACTCCGGAATGGTCCATCGCATCCAGGGCTTCAAAGCCTGCAATTTTCAGGCTTTAAGCTCTTTTTAAAAAACGGTTAAAATTTTTTAAAAATTGCTTAATTTTTTTGTTGGATGGAGCAGTTTACTAAAATAAACTTTAACTTATTAGCTTTGAGATTGGGCACAGAAATTCAGCTCCAGAGGCACCAGAGCCTGAAAATGGTAAAAATCCCAAAATCTAAAATTTTCAAATTTATTGAAAAATTCTGCCCATTGAAATATTTCGCCATTTTGAAAAGTTTGAAAAAGTCCGCCATTCAAAAAGTTTGAAAGAGTCCGCTATTTTTAAAATTTTTGGGCTTTTGACCATTTTCAGGCTCTCGAGCCACCCGAGCTCAATATCTGAGCCAAAGCTAATAAGTTACAGTTTATTTTAGTCTGCTCTTCCATCCAACAAAAACGAGTCCCATCGAATTGTATTTTTCTAAATTGCCCAGTGGTTAAGATTTCTTATTTTCTTAGTAATATTTTTTGTAGATTGAATCAAACACATTTAAAAAAAATAACAAATAAATTGAAATTTAATAAAATTGTTTTAATAATTTAATTTTTTAACTTTTTCTATCAAAATAAAACATCTGCTAACAACGACAGTAATATACGAAAATTTCACATGAATTTTACCCAAAAACCCCATTCTTGATGGCTTTAACTTGTAACTCATGTGTTATAATAATAATAATAAAAGAAATAAATAAATTTGCGTACAAATTACCTTATAAATAATAAAAATTGTCTATTATCTTGTCAAAAATCAAATTGAAAAGGCATTAATTTTAAAATAATGAATAAAATTCATATACAAGTAAATTTGAGGCTAAATTTAATAACAACAAAAAAATGGAAGTCATTTGAACTTCTGGGAGAGAGAAAATAACATGTAATTTTTTTTGTTGAATAAGCTTTCAAATTTGATATCCTTAATTTTTATATTGTATGAAAAATACTTGTACGTAAATTATTCACAAACAGAATTCACTTATAAATTTGATGTGTGTATCTAAGAACCGGATTAAAATATTACAATAAAAAATTTCAAACACGTGCCGAGGAAATGTAATTGATGTATAAGAAAAAAAATTAGGAGGATTATATTATTTGTTAAATTGAACATTTCTTTTTGTGTTACGTTTAAATAAAAAGAGATTGATCTTAAAATATAAGAAAATAGAACAGCAAAAAGGATTTAAAAGTTATTTGCCTTAATTTTGAAACATTATCATTAGTATTTTATCCTTTGTTTATTTTTCTTTGACATTATCAGTATGAGGTTTTTCTTTCAAATGAAAATTGAAAGCAAAATAGGATGATTCTTATATATTTTTTAAGGGTAATCATCAAAGTTATTTGATCCATCCATTATACAAAAGAAAATAATATTTTTCATATTTATTTTCGTTTCAAAGTTATTTCATTGTGACCAATTTTTTTTTGGCATATTTTAAGATGAAATTCACTTTCTAGAAAGAATTTCATTTACATAAGTAGAAAAATTATGATCACTTCATTATTTATACTCAAGTTACAAATTCATGAAATTTGAAATTGAATCAAAATATCGTATCCAATGTATCCATTGTATTTCAGGCGTTACAATTCTATTAATTTTGGTACAATCCAATTTTTTTTTAAACCAAAACAAATTTTGTGTCATCTCAATAATAAAATATTTTTTAGCCCAAAGCTCAATGGAAATGTAAAACAACTGTTAAACAATTATTTATTGTTTTATAACGATCCAAATTAAATAAATATTTTTTGTTTTTTTCTTATTAAACCCTAATAAATTTGAAAACAAAAGATTTGATTGAAATAAATTTCAATTGAAAATTATCCTTTTCTATGGTTTATGAACAATTTTAAGTGATTATCATAGTTTGATGATTTTTTCATCCAATTTAACATATTTTTTTTTTAAATCGAAATGGATTTGAGTTTTGAAGCGTATTAAAATCAAGGAAAAAAAACATGTTTTCAAATTTTAATGATGTCTGTAACCCTTCAATTGCCATGACAGTGATTATGGACAGGAATATGAAAGAGCTTATTTTAATTTTCATGTTTTCTGAAACTAAGTCTATAAGATGTGCATGTAAATTTAGATTTGAAATTTTAAAAAGTAAGAAGAAAGGTTTATCAATGCTCAGAATAATTTCCACTCCGCACAATAAAGGGTTAAGTTGTTGGTTAAATTTTCATTTTTTTTTTTAATATCCCTCATTATTTTAAATTTTGAGGTTTTAAATCAATTTAAATTGGATGGTTTGCAAAAAATAAATGTTTGCTCAGTTAAATTTAATAAAAAAATGAAAGCATCAAAAATTTTGTCATGCATCGAAAATCATTTGCAAAATTGATACAATTTTTTTAATCGACCTAATGCTGTAAAGAAAAATAATCATGACATAGCAGTTTTTATGTCAATTAAATTTCCTGGTGATTAAAAATTTAAATTTTATGATATTTTGAATCACAACCAACCATTTTACCGAATTTCTGTCTACAGCTTCAATTTCAAAGAACATTAATTTTTCACAAATCACTTACACTGAATTCATTTTTTTTTTTATTTTGTTCAATGTACCGGAAAATATGAATTTTCGTAAACTTTTGACTCTATCGTACTTTAAAGGACATAAACTTTTATTACGTCTAATTTTTTTTTAAATGTGTATACAAAAAAAATCATGACTGTCTCATTTTATTTCAGTTTTTGCATTAAATTTATAATATTAAAGGTTTTTGTTGTTTTTATTGAATCAAAGGAACAGTTTTTTTGTCCATTTTAATTAAATCAAGCTAAATTGTGAAAAAAAATGAGCATCTTTTTATAAATAAAAAATCACAGACAGATATTAATTTGATAAAAGTATGAAATTACAATTCTTTTCACTGATAAAATATTCCAATTTCTAAGAAGTTTCTTTAAAAGTTGACTTCTTTAAGGTTAGATTTTTTTCCTTTCATTTCTAGAAAGGGTAATGAGAAATGAGCATCAGAATATCATTAATTTTTTCCTCTTTGATGTATTTTTCCTTTTTATTACTGGTAATTTTCCTACTTGAATTTAATTTCACGGAATGTGTAGGATGACTTTTTTTATACTCTTATTCATACTCTTAGAGTAAAATGTTGTTTAAATGATAGAATTTTGATTAGCTTCAGACTTTGAACCTTAAGAAATTTCGTTGTGACACGTCCAGTTGGACAACAAAAATAATTAAAATTTCTTAGAAAATTTACTAAAACTGAAAACAGACTGAACAATTTTAATAAAAAAAAACAAAACTTTATTATTCAAAGACTTTGAGCACTAGCTTGAAATTACTTGTGCAGGATGTTGTGCACACATCACATGAACGGAAAACTAAGCAAACAAACTATCATTTCAATTATGACTCAGTTTTATAGCTATTGATAAGTTTATTATGATAAACGGATGCTTTTATAATTGTTTTTTTAAGGATGTATAATAAACAAGAATAATGAGAATTGATTGACGCTTAAGGATATTTTTTCTATTTTACAAGTAAATTGATTTAATACAACAGGAAAAAACAAGACTTTTACTTCATTAAAAAAAAATATTGAAAAAAAAATATAATTTATTCGTGACAGCTTTTCAATTTTGTAATTATGCTTGTTATGGTTCACTAAATTCTCGTTAACGTCTAAGCACATTAAATGTTCATCAATTAAAACAACTTCCATAGACACAGGAAGATGATGCCTTGTTACAAGCAATTAACATCGAAATTTCTCACATAAAATCACTCAAATAAAAAGCACTTAACATAGTTTTTAATTTATACATATTTAAAAAAAAAACGTTATACATGGAGAATGATGTCTCTCATTTTGCTTCTTTAAGTGTTCTTTTGTATATAAGTGGGAAAGTTCAAAATTATTTGAATTTTATATGTTGTTTACAAGTTGTATCTTTAAAAGTTATTCATATTCCATTTTCTTTAATTAAAATTTAATTGTTGGTATTCAAAAAATGCTAATAAAATATAAAAATTTTAAATATAACAGGCTTTGATAAGCGTTTAAGAACAAAAAACACGAAAATTTGATAGATCAAAATCAATTGAGTTATAAAAAGAGACTTTTTTTAACAAATACACAAAAATGTTTATATTTCGGGCATTTTTTCATGAATGTATAACAATTTTCTTTTCATAACTAGCAGCATTATTTGAACACTCATTTAGATGAATTTTTTATTTGAATTTCATGACTGCAAGGCAAAATTCTCATTAAACCTATTAAAAAATAAAAATTCATGTTACGGCTATAAAAGTGTACAAAACAAAATTTCACTATTCATCGCTAAATCGATAGAATCACGAAAAAACACGTAAAAACACATAAAATAGAAAACATTGTTCTATTTCGAATCATAAATAACGCAACTCATTGAAAATTGATGATTTCAAATCAAACTTATAAAAGTAAAGTCAAATTCATATCTCAAAATGATTGGCAAGTGATTTGAAGTGTAATTCATTAAATGGAGTAAAATAATTTCATAATGCACTTAACCACATTCTTTTAGAATGGAATGAAAATAAAAATAAAAACCTTTTCCTTTAACGAATGCATTTGCGATGAATTGAATGCATCTCAGCTGTGCAATTTATGAGTTGATAAGAAACAAAAAAAAAATAAAACAATAATGAAGAAAAGTTTTCCTCTTTCTTAGGATAAATTGAAACTATTATTATTTTTTTCTTATAAATCATTTTTCAGATTTTTCCACTCCATTAAAAATGGATACAATTTAATTTTTTTTTATCTTACACTATTTCAATGAATTAGATCGATCATAACTAGAACACTTTTGTAGGAAATTAACTGGCTGAAGAGAAAATAAAAATTAAGTGTTTTTAAAATTTATTGTGGTTCTGGTTTTCCACTATTTCACTTTTCAACAGAGAAACTTAAAGAAAATGAGAAGAAAAAGTTTTTAATTGTTATCTAAGTTATCAATAATTTTTCAACTTCATTTGCTATGAGAAATATCGAACTAAGAAAAAAATTAACTTTTGTCTTTTAATTTCGAAATATTTTTTGAGTATTACGAGGAAAACAAAATTGGTTCATGAATTTTACTCATTCTTTGTTCCTTGTGATTTTTTTACAATCAAGAGACTGGGTGGGTTTCGTCATTGACGGATTGGCAATTGCCAGAAAGGCCGCAGTCGATCGATTTGAAAAAGTTATGTTTAGCGTAAATTTTAAAGAAAATCATACAGAATGCCAGGACCGTTAATAATTCTCAATCCGCACCTAAGTTTCGTCAGAATTTTTCTCATTCCTTAAAAGTGATCTTGAAAAATGAAATTTCAATCTCGAAGAATGGAAGACCGACCTACTTAAAGATGCCTCACTACCCAATAGAAAGGTATTCAATTCTATTCCTTTAATATTCGAGGTATGAGATGCTTTTTCTAAATAACCAAGCCCAACAACAAGGTGACAATACTAGAAATTGTGAAGTATCATTGAAATAACAGTTAAAATAGGTCAAATATCTTGAAATTCACTAAATATAAATTTAAATTTAACAGTATTTTATTTTAGCTGCACAGTAATTAAATTTGGTGCCTTCTGATGCCAAATTATGAACTTTATGAACATTCTGATTTATTATTTGATGAAATCCAGACACTTTAATGATGCAAAATTTTAAGGACTGTAAAAAACTAATGAAATTTTAATCTCATTTAAAAAGAATTTTATTACATACTTGGGACTCCTTATCTTCTTCATATTTTTCCATTATTACAGTTACTCTACAATAGAACAAGAAGAATAAGAATAATAGCTCTAAGAATACAAACAACGGTAACTTTTTTTCCATTCAAAAGTGAATTGCATGAATAGTGATACTAAAACTTTTTAAAAATGTGTAATATACAGAGATAGTTCATGAATGGAATTTGCAGAGTCACACACAAAAGAACTTCATAAAATATTTAGAGTCATTTTTGCTTTTATGAAAAGGAAATTATTTTTATGTATGTTAAATGGAGTTCAAGGTGAGTGTGTTGAATGAGTAAAATAAACTGGTTAAGAATTTTTTTTATAAGTTTTTCATTTAAAATTAAAATATAACGTTTTTAATATTCAGGAAAGGTAATCTCTGAATATTGAAATTTATGAATTATTGCAGCAAATGATGGCAACAAAATGGGTTGCAAAAAGATATTTATAAAAGATATTTATTTTTTTTCAGTTTCTATGAGAAGCAAATCTGTTTTGTACTCTAATAATGTGTCATTTCTCCTTATCTGAAATTTAAATGCACATTGAATGCATTTAAATATGATGAGATTTAAATTCAGCAGAATTCAAATTCACAAAATGGAACAAAATCTCTAAGAAAAACTGCAGCGATTAAGGATTTTCGTTGAACTCGTTAAAAAAAACTCATGCAAAATACCTTTTTTTAAATCTCATCAACTGCTCAAATAATTTGTGACTAGCACAGTTAATTCAATGAATGACAAAATTGATAGATGAGGTGCATAAACAACCTTGAAAGTTACAGAATTATTTTCATACTCTAGTGTCTGCTGATGAATGGAGTACTTTTTGTTGTGTTGTCATACTCATATTAAAAGTTACTCGTATTAAAAAGTAACCAAACTGAATGAAAATCTCTGTAAAAATGAACGTAGTGTGAAATAGGATTATAATTTGTTGGCAAATAATGAAACACTGACATTGATATTAAATGTATGTAAAAATATGCACACAATACACAATAAAAACGCATTATAAACCAGTAGGTGGAGAATCATTGAAAAAAAAGAATGAGAAAAAAAATTAATAGCTTTAAAAATGTGAGAATATGTGTGATAGTGAATAATGAAGATGAAGATGCATATTATCAACTCATATGCAAACAATTCATTGTCTGACTAGATGGCTTAGAATTAGTTCAGCAATGTGTTCACATGATAATGGATGATAATAATTGCAATTGAGTGATGAAAAAGAATGAATGAAGCTTAATGTGAAAGTTAATCCTATTTTTTGTTCCTCTCTCTTACCTATTTGCTTATCAGATTAGAATTTTTATTGTGAAAAGTAGAAGGACAATAAGTAACATGCAAATTGTTTACTGCATTTAACGTTTGAATAGATTGAAAATGGAGAGAAATTATGTTTTATAGTCTTGTGATCAACATTTATGATTTAGTTATGGTAGCTTTCAGATTGACAGGAGAATCATATGTGCTTTTTGATGATTTGTCTTATTTTGACATATTGTTGTAAGGAATTATGCACTAAAAATTTAAATTCTCATATCACAGAATAATTTCTTGATCTTCTAATTTTGTTCAATCAGCTCAGATTAAACTTAGATTCATTTAAGAGTTTTCGACTCAAATAAAATGCAAGTATTCTAGATCATGTTACACAAATTTCTTCTAAAAGCTTCCATTACAATTTAATATTAAAATACTTTATCTAAATAGTTTAAATTTCATTTGATTTTAAACAAAACAAATTCAACAAAAGTGGTTTGAATAGGAAATAAGATCTGCAAACAAGCTCAAATTAAATTGTGACAAAACTATTTCATTTCTCTTAGTACCCATTTTGTCTTCTTATCTCACACATGCACAATATTACATTTATGTTCATAAATCATCTGGTCACTTAATAACAAAAGGAAAACTAAAACATATTTTATTAAGGTCTAATTCTCTAATGTCATTTATTTGTATTTTACTAGATAAAGTACTTCCTTTAGATAACCAGAGAGAGAGATAATATCGTGAGTGGGAAAATGAAATATCAAAATAACAAATATTTTCTATATACAAACCTTGACTATTAAATATCTCGACTTAGTTGCAACACGTTTTACAAAAAGAAATATCTGTGCATTTTTCATTTAAATTTTGCTTAAGAAGTGTCACGGAAAAAATATAAAGAAAAAACAAGCAATTTATGTGACTTTACAATTGTACGAGGAGAGGAAGACAGACACAAGATGTATTTTATAGCTGCAATAAATTGCATAGGATGCAGCAAAATTAGAGAAAAATTTACAAAGAAACAGTTTGGATTGATGATAAAAAATTTAATAGATGTATATCTTCATGAAGTGCATCGTGCATGTGTTTGATGTCCTTCAAACTAATAAAGCTTTTAAATGAATTAAATGGAATGGAAACCTGGAATCATGATGGTTAAGAAAATGTGCATTTTGATAGGAAGAACCTAGAAATTACAGCAAGAAGGAGTTGCAGAAGTTCAGAGTAACATTTTCAGACTTTGAAGCCATAAGCCTGAGTCTGGATACGTCCATTTTTTAGACTGGGCCTGTTGAAGATTACCTTTCTAAGTATCTCTATCTTGCGCTTGTTGTTTCCAGCTTTGCACCCGTAATGGTCGCAGGTCTTGTTAAATCCCAGTACCATTTAAAATTCTTGTAAGTATTAAATTCTTTTTGAAATTTCTTATCCAAGACATGCATCATCATAATCCGCTTCATTGGTCCAGTGGTTAAAGCATTCGCTTTGCAACTGGATGGCTTGAGCTCCATACTCCGAGCAGACAATTATCAGTACTATATACTGTTGTTTTCTCCAGCATTGGATCTGATATAGTGCGATAAAAAGCGGAACACACACCATTGAACTTGATCACAAGCTGATACCAATCTGTATGAAGCAGAAAAAATTTGATACTACCGCACCGTAGCAAGATACTCCACTATTTGATACGCAGCAAAAAGTAGATGTCTTTAGGATAAGCCGATAAAGTAGAGCATTATCAAGATAATTTGTATTATATATATTAATACAGATTTAAGTTTCATGTAGATGAAAGACATACCTTCAAGGACCCATTGTGGGTCCCTGGTGCTCATATGAAGAGAAAAAATAAATAAATAAATAAAAAATATGGTTAGGTGTCTCTACTATGATGTGTAGGAATTTCTCCATCCTAGGACCTGGTTTTCGCTATTTTCAATTTTTTGTTTTATTTATACTATATCATACACTCTCAATCCAAAACCAGTGGGTCACCAGTGAGAGACCGGTGGGAAAGCGAATGGCTTAACCACTAGATCATAGAGGTATTCTGAGTGTATGGTTGAAACTGACTCAGCTACAAAACTCAAAGTCATATAACTCTCAATAGTGCATTTTTCTTCAAAATACAGTAAATTTTTTTCCTCATCAAACATCAACCACTTAAATGAACAAAAATGACAATAAATTACGTTCTAAATAAAAAGACAAATATTGCCATAGATTTTTCAAAATGAAATTCTTTATAACGAAACATAAATTTCATCACAAAAACCACATACAATGACCAATTACATATGAAACATTCAATTAATGTTAAAAACAAACAAGAAAAAAACTTGTCTGAAAGTTTTCTTATCCTAGACAATTTGCAGAATGATTTAATTAAGTACAAAGTTTATTTTCTCATTTTACTCCTACTATTTTTTACTTCAATTTTATAAATAATTTATAAATTGTTTCCAAGAATATTTAGATAAACATATTTTTTTTTTCTTTTTTTTAACATGAAAAATGTCATGGTGATATCAGATTTTTACTGGTTTCTTTCTTTAAGTGACATAACCTTTCTTTTGTTTCATAAACTTTGTTTTTCCATTTTATGAAATCTCATTGTATTTACATTGCAACAGTTGCCAAGTTGTCAAAATGACCAACTTTTTTGTGTTTCTTTCGATGCTAGAAGCAATTTTCTCGTTTATCTTAATCAACATAATAAACAAATTTTGACAAAAAAAAAACAATGTATCAGTAAAAGCACTCAAACCTCAAAAAAAACACAAAATTTAAATGAAAATAATTCATTTGTCGCCTTTAGTAATTTAAATGTTACGAAAAGTTTGAATTTTTTTTTATTTGTCTTTTGATTCAAATATAATTGAAATAAACTTTTTGTTAAATTGATAATTTTCTTAGCCAACAAAAAATGAGTAAAAAAAATTTAAATGACAGGGTGATGAGAAAAAAAAATTGAAATGAAACGAATAAATAAAGTTAATGTTGATTTTGTGGGATGGTTTATAAATTTCTTTAGTAATTCAATTACATTATTCTATTTAATGCATTTTATAGAAGAAATTCAATGTTACCATGCATTTACTGCATTTTTTTTTAACTTTGTCATTTAATATCATTATAAAAGTATGGGGAAAGAAAAAGTTTCTTTTTTAACATTATCATTGTATGCAAATACTTTTATCAACCAAAGAAAATATAAACCAGAAGCAGGAAAAGTTTTTTAAAAAATTGGTTGCACGCCAAAATAATGCTTTTCGTATCGTATCACAGAATGTGGATGTAAAATAATTTTTGATATTTTACAAGCTGTGCATTTCATGGGTTTAAATTCAAGTAACACTTACGAAGAATGTTTTTGCATGTTAAGAACGTTGAAAATTGATTTGAGTGTAGTTAAAGTTAAGTTGTAATAAAATCACATGAAATTAACTCAAAAATATATCAGCTTTTCCTTTGAGAATGAAAAATATGAGAAATTCTAACTACTTGGAGGTTTGGAAAAGTGCATTTCGATTGGACTCGGTTCATTGAACAAAATTAAGTTTTATTTTTAAATTTAAATAGATGATTAAAAATTCCGAAATTTTGATCAGACATTTTGGGAAAATTTTGGCCTTTGACCGTTTTCAGGCTCTGAAGCCCATTCCCTGAGCCCAAGCTTAAAAGAGTTTACGGTTTCAAATTCATTCTTGCAAAGCTCTCAGTGTCTGAAAATTTGCTTGACGATAGGGGAATTTTTACCCTATAAGGATTGTTAAGGCTCAGCTTGGTTAAAGTAGCACAAGGTATTTCAAAGTTCTTCATTCAACAGCTTATGCTTGATATCTTACGTGAGCTAACTTAATTATTACAGGCATTTTTTTCAAACTTACTTCATGTATGATAAAATTCCATTTTTTTATGGATATTCTTAAAAATTTAATTGATTGCTTCACTTTCATTTAAATTATTGATTTTCCACTTATTTTAATGAGGCTTCTTACCTAGTCATATTCTGTAATTAACTTTTAAAGTACATTTTCTTGCATTTTCCATATCGCAATCAATTCACTTTTTTAAATTTTCTACATGAAAAAGAACTGAAATATCTTTGCTTGATAAATTTCCCCACAACTTTATGAACAAACAGAACATGCATAAAATTTATGATGCATATTTTTTACAAAATCATAACCCCAAAAACACATAAAAACTTTTTCACTTCAAATAATTATTTTATTATTTTACAACTACAACTACCATGAGTTATAAACAAACGAACAAAAAATGCAATTTTTTTATTGCTTTTATTATTATTTTTGCCACTGTAATCAAAAAACAAAAAAATTACATTGTGTAAATAATATAAGGAATAAAGTCAATATAGTATGCATTTTTCTATGAAAGTTTACCGTTTTTTTTTATTTTTCCCATTCAAAAATAACTGAAAATTTACATAGTTTTACCATTGTGTGGTAAATGATGAATGACTTTGTATAACAGCATTAAGATAACAAGAGGTTATTTTTTTACTTAAAATTAATATACAGTGTTATACATTTTACAGAATAAAAACTAACAAAGAAAAGTTTTTCAATAATAATAATGAATTTAGTACAAAATACATGGAACTATCTTAATACACAGAAATTTTCATGATACTGCTTTTAGCGTATTTTCATTAATTTAATATTTTGAAATATAACATTGAAAACTTTTGCTTTTATGTTTGTTGATTTTATTTTTTTTTTGTGGTTTATCTTGTATTTTACTTTATTTCTTAATCTGAAAGTACTTTAATGAAATACATTTAAAATGAAGAGAGATAATAGAAATATTTTCTGTAAAATCATCTTCACAATTTTCTTGAATGATCATTAATTTAATTACAATAAAAATTTTCTCTTCTAACCGTAATTTAACGTCATTGCTCATTAAATTAAACATGAAACTCATGAAATACAAAAGATTACAGTTAACTGAAATTTGAGGAAATAGGAAGTTGAAGAAAAGAAAATATCTGGAATGTGTGTAATAATATGAAAGGAATGTAATACAGACAATTTTTTTTCATGCTTGTTAAAATAAATGTGTTATATCATCATCGCGCGTATTAAGAAAATCTAGAATATGTTTTTGATGATGCGTATTTTGTTTCAATTTGAACGTATCATTTCTGTGTTTGGGTGTGTTGTATGAAAAATCTCAAAATAGAGATAAAACACATTTGAAAGTACTTTGCTACAGATAATTTATCTTGTGTATTGTGTGATATATTTCGAGAAAAAGACACATTTACAGATAATAATAGTAAAAAAAAGGAGATTAAGGAATAAATTTGTAACATAATTAAATGCTTGAATGTATGTGGAATATAAGAAATTTATATGAAAATAAGCGTATAATAAGGCGTTTATGAATGAGAGATCAGATGATAAAGACTTTTGAATTGATGTTTGTTGGGAAAACAAGGTCGACTTAATTTAATGAACAATCAGTGCTTAGTAATTTGACGTTTCATGTGAATTGGTTTAGATTAACTTTATTTTTTGATGCTATTAAGATTTTAAATTCAAGAGGAATGAAAACTTTTTAAACATCTTTTTGACATCTAATTCTCTTAAGTTAGAAAGTTGATACGATTTTGTTTTCGAATAGTTTTAATTAAAAATGTCTCTTTTACAAATCAGTTATTTTGTGTCTGTATGGGGATACAGTAATGAAAACCTTCTAGATAGAATGCAAGTCATGCAAAACAAAGCCATAAGATCACTATATTGACAGAAGAGCAAAAGGGCACAAATACGGAGACATCGCTTGCTCGCCACAGAATACCAAGAGTGAGAAAGTTGAAAAAAATTGATCGAATGACCCTCATCTATAAAATCAAAATTGGGGATGTAAAACACAACACCAATTTCTTCACATTTGATCAACAGCATACATACCACACAAGAAATAGAACTAAATAGACCATATCTAAATCGCGCAGTCATTTACACTTCAATTGCTAACTTAATAAAAGACTCTCTGATTACAATAACCTACCGCATCAAATTAAGAATTTGGAAGCACATACTTGTTCAAGAAAAAAGTTTTAGCTCATGTAATGCACTCTTCTTATCCTATTTGAGCTCATGGATCTTTAAAACCATGAAAAAACAACTGTAAAATAGCCTGTTCGAGTTGATGCATCGCATCACTACTATTACTTATATTTATTTTAACTAAATTTAACAAATTTTTGTTTTGCTTGTTTTTAACTAAAACTATTTGTTTTCGAAAATAATTCTCTGGACACAACGACGCCCAAAACCAATGGCTGAATCGGGAATAACTTCCTTGTGGATGATGTTTATATAAATCAAAAACTGCCTATTGTCAAATTTTAACATTTTTTAAAAAAAATATTCCTAAAATTTCAAAATATTTTATAAAAAATTACATCACAAAATAAAATAATACAATTTTCATATTAAATTCTTTCCATTTAAATAAAATACAATTAACATAAACACAATTATTCCACATCAATTGTTTTCACATATTCAACATTGCATAAATAATTAAATCCGACATGCAAATAATATGAAACAATTTGTTATATTTTTTTTTCAAATAACCATGTTTATAATTTATATAAATTATGAACAGAAAACAACCGTTATGTCGTGTCAATAATTTTCGATTAGTGTATGAATGGAAAATATAAAATGATTTGGTTGAATGGAGTTTTAATGTAAAATTATGTTATTAAAAAAATGTAATTTAAAGAATTTATCACATTATTATTATTAATAATAATTATAATTGGTCATTAAAATAATATAAATTAAATGGTTTATTATATCGAAATTTAATGTAATAATAACCAGAATGAAAATAAAATAATTTTATAATGAAATATTTCTTTTATTAATATTTTTTTATAAATGAAAATGAAATAATTTCATACAATGCTTGTCATAACATTCATGAAAATTATATGTAAAAAATACAGTTACAGTTCTGTTTTTACAGAAAAATGTCAATATTTTACACATTTTCTTTGAAATGAAACATTTTCCATTAATAAACAGAAATAACAAGAAAAATAGAAATTGTATCATCAAACCAACCAATTTTCCAGGTATTTTTGTTTAATAGAAAATGTTTTTCTTTACATTTTGTACAGACGGAAAAAGCATTGATCCCATTTGTTTATTTCTCTTATTTATTTATTTTTATTTTTTTATTTTATTTCGAAATTCGAGAAATTGCTTTTCAGTAAATTCTGTGTGTGTGTGTGTGTCAGTGTGTGTGAGTTAAGTGAATGCAAATATTATTATTATTTTTTTTACTAAAAAAAAGTTCAAATGTTGTCAAAGACAAAAACAAAATAAAAACATTATCTTTACTATGGGGAAAAAAATAACAATCAATTTTCTGTTTTAACATAGGTCTTAAATGGTTTTGAAATTTTATTTTTTCAAACTACATTTTACTATAAATAAATAGCAAGAAGCAGAAGGAAAATTGATAAGATGTTTTATACTGTTCATTATTGATTTTGCATTATTGTTGTGTGTTTTTCTCTGAAATGTACTAAAACCACAATATTCCTCTTTAAGCGAATTATGGTATATTTTTAAATTAATGATGAAATTTAAAAATTGATAGTGACTCATTGACAAAAAATAGGATGTACTGATAGAAAATATTTTTAAAAACCGTCTTGATATACGAGGCACAATAAGGCATTTCAACTCGCATCTTTAACAACGTTTCAGTTCTTTTGTGGCTTAGCCAAGATGCGATTTCTTGACGGTGGCTTTAACGATAATTTGGGTCTCAAAATAGAAAAGTGTAACACCCCATCATTAGAAAATCATCATTTTTAATATTTTAATTATTGCAAGATCCTTTTTCGTACGTAGCCCTCCGAATCTTGAGTCTGAAGAAAATAATTTCTGAAGTGGTCGACAACAAGAAGTATTTTTTCAGTTTTCCTTTTCAGTCTTGGCATCGAACAACTTAAATATTCCCTTTCCCCTTTGAGTTTAGGTCTGTTGAAGGTGACAAGAGCTGGAGGTGACTGATGATGAGTCTGAGTATACAAAATAGACTTGATGGCCTGTATACAGACTTTCTAATACCTCCAAGAAAATCTGAAATCCAATCCAGAGCTCACTCCAATTAAAAGAAGAATTCGTCGAACATGCTCTTCATATGAAATTTAATTAATATAAATAATTTGCTCATTTCAATGAAAAATCAATTCAATTTAAATTTTTAATCAACATAATCAATTCACATCTCAAATTTTGAGCAACACTTGTAGAGTGTGGGAAACAAGACTTCCCCTTAAAATTAAAAATCCAACTTATATAATGTCAAATTAATGAAACCATAAATGATTTCACTCTAATTAATCATTTATGCAGGTTAGTTTCATCAGTTTCCGTTTCATGCCTGATTTGATTAAAGTCCATCATATTCTTAATTATCATGCTTCCTATTCAATGAATCATCAAAGAGTATCACAAAATACTTAAAATCTTCCTTCCAAAAAAAAACTGCTTTTATAGTCCAATATTGGTAAAAATTGATTTAGTATCATCGAAGCGTAAAATTACTTTTGTGTAATTTAAAGCAAACACAAAAAAAAATTGGGTATAAAATTGATGCTGAACAAATTCTTATTAAATGACTGTTATCCTGTCTTAAACAGCTTACAACAAACCAGATAAGAGAATAAAAGAATTACATTAACACGAAAAAGCAATTAATAGAAAAAAAATACACAATAAAAGGAAAACTATTAAAACGTGACTGATTATCAATTTTAAAGGTCTTTTTATATCCATGAAAAAGTCCATTATAATATAAAAAAAATTAAAAAACAATTTTATTATAAAAAATATATATATTTTTTGTCCTTGAACTTTTCTTTTCCTTATTTTATAACCACAAGAAGCAAATTCAATGTCAGATAATCATAATGGGATCAATGTTCTCAGATTTCTTTCTTCATATAAAATTTTTACTGTATGCATCATAAAATTCGATCCAAATACTGTTTAAGAAAAAAAAGTGTAAATTCTTAGAATTATACGAGTGTTAAGTATTAGATGAAATATAATAAGATTAGTTGTCTGTGTTTTTCATTCTGTTTCGTCCGTGATTTCAGAAAAAATGTGACAAAGATGTTGAAAAAAAATAATAATTGTATCATGTTGTTAAACTTATTAAGAACAGAAATCTGTTTCTAATCCGCTACTTAAACTCATTGATTGATTTTCATTATAACGATGATTTTTTTATTAAACAGAGTTTTAGTGTAAAAAAAATGATGAGGTGTGGAGTAAGAAATGGTTCAAAATTACATGAGTGTGAAATGTAAATTAACTGTATTAAAAAAGAATCCACATTTAACGAGAAATCGATCAGTAAATTATTTATGACCATGTTCGAAATATTTTCAAGCATACAATGTAACATTAAAACGTTAGATTTTTGTCGATTTTCCGGTTGATTTTAAAAATATGCGAGAATTGTGATGACTTGTGTAGCCAGGCGTCTCCATAATAAAATTATGAAATTTTAAAAATAACCGGGCGTTTCCACTAACCAATTTTGAAATGGTCACTCGTATAAATGGTAGATGATTTGTGGGGAATTTTAATTGACAGTGTAAACAAACCACCATTTAAACATTAATTTGAAACAAAAATTTCACATTTTATCCTCATAAATTGAATTCAAAAATGAAACATAACTCCATTAAATTGGTAAATAAATAACGAAAAATTAAAACATTTCATTATAATATTCAGTTGATCCGATTACAAATTTCTATTTAAATTTGAGTGTTATTACCGATATTTTATCAAGTATTAATGAAAATATCGTGTTTCCATTTTAAATGTGCGGTGTATCAAATTCCGGAAAATGAAGAGCTATTAAATTTTATTCAAGGCCACTTCAATTTTTAATGTATATAATTTCAATGATAAAAGTGATTAAATCAAAGTTTTATTTATATTTGAAATCTCTTTCAATGACCATCCACTTGATAAATTGATAAAATTTTTAATGAACATGTTTCATGTCAATTTCATGCAATTTTTGGTTTTTATTTCAATTCATCGGGATCCAAATGAAAAATTATTTATCTGCACAAAAAATATATCAATTCAAAGCACGGCCACATAAATACTTGACAGTGCAATAAATAAAAAAGTAGGACACTTTTCGTTGTGTGTTATGTTGGGAGTGAGATATAATCATTTTTTTCTCGACCATATCAAAAAGTATTGTTATTATTAATATTATTGTTATTGCAAAAATAGCTCGATGGAGTACAATTTCAAAAACTCTCATTTATTTATTTATGACAATGTGCTTGATTTTTATTTTATTGCATTTATTTTTCTATCCATCTCTCGTGAGCACAGGCCAAAGTACTACAAATCCATTTTAACATGAACATGGCGTTATTTTGATCGTCGAAGCGCATTTACAGGCAAATACAGTGCTTTACAATAAAACACGATGAACATATTTTATTTTATTGCTTTTGTTTGAACAATAACTTTTTTGTCACGTTCCGCCATATCCTCATTCAGCATTTGTTTAAATTGTGAATGAAGAATGGTAATAATCATAAAAAATAATAAAAAAAAAATATATTGAAACGTGATATTTTTCCTTAAAATCGTTAAAAAAATGGAAATTTAAAAAAAAATTATGTTATAGAAAGGAAGTCGTCAACAGTAGTTCAATTTGATGTTCGATTGATAAAATTTAAATTAAATCCCATTCATTGTCCAAAAACAATTTCTTCCTCAATTATCCGGTTAAAATAAATGTCAAATCATTAATCACAGTCTAACTCTCTTATTTATTTTATTTATTATTATTATTATGATACTTCATGGTCTGCATCTAAAATATGACACTCTTTATTATTTATAAAATTTTTTCTATTAAATAAAAAAATTCATGTGAATATCTCGGTTTTTTTACATCTGATATCCTATTGAGAATAATAAATAATAAAATTGAAGTGGAAAAACTAATAAATAATGTCAGGAAAAACTGATGAGAAAAATAACAATAACAATAAAAATTAAGTGGCATTTTTCTCCATGTACACAGCTAACACAGTTATCTAAGTTGATCTACAGAAGGACAACAATAACGGTGACACTGAGTTTTAAAATTGACAATTGACGGATACTTGGTGAAATTTTGCAATGATTGTTTGACAATAAATCAAAAAAATCTGTGCTTCAAAATAATCTGGTTAAAAAAAAAATAATTTATATCAATTTAGAATTCATCTGTTTGTTGTGATTAATTGAGTAAAAAAATTCAATTTACCTGACTGAATTTCAAACAGCCAGGCGTCTCCATAATAAAATTAAAAAAAAAATAAAATAACTAGACGCCTCCATAAATAATTGAGCATTGAAATCACCAGGCGTTTCCACAATAAAATGCTTAGATCTAAAAAAATTACTTTCAAATAACCAGGTGTCACAATTGGTACCTCCGATCAATTTCAGTGTCCCGCCACAATTATCGTGATTTATTCGATTTTTACATGAAAGCACCTTTAATTTGTCCAGACATCTAAAAATTAAATTTGAATAAAAATTACCCAGACTTTTCATTCAATGACATTAACATGCTCATTTTTTATGCTCAAACACAAAAGACATGTCAAGTGTGAACCGACAAACATCAAACTAATCATAGTGCATTTATCAAAGTTAATTCTGAAATACAAAAAAAAAAATTTTGTGAAAAATCTTTCAGTAACTTATGTTTGCTTTATCACCTTTAACAAAAAAAAAAAGAAATCACATTTATTTTCCAAAATTGATTGATTTCCTTTTATTTTTATAACAAAAACTTTTTTCGGTCTCTTAAATTTTGTTACCTATGAAAGAAAAAAAATCTTAAATGGAGTAAGAAAAAAATAATAACAATCAATTCAATGTAAGATTAATCTTAACTGTATTGACGATCAAAAAAAAATAAAGTAAATTGAATTTTTGGGTTCTATTGACTTTAGATAGGTGGTTGCTCAAAAAAAAATATAAGAGAAAAAGTTGTTTAATAAATCAAAGTAATTCATTTTTTTCTGATTGATTATTGTTCAAATTACACAATGGAAGTCTTAATTTTGATCAATAATTCATTTAATGTGATCTTCATTTTTTTATTTCATTATTTAACAGTGAATTGAAGAGAAAAATTAATAATCCATTGTAAACATTTACCTTGAATGTGTTAAAAGAGAAAAAACGGCAAAACATCAATCTGTCATGAATCTCATCATCATTCCATTTAAAAGAACATCAAAAACTCCACTTTTATTAACTTTGTCAAAAATGTTCTTGATTTAATATCATTATTAAAAAAGAAAAAAGTTTATTTCAACAAATTTGATGATATTTTTGTGTGTGGTACCATATTTTATTACACATAAATTTACTTAGCATTAAAGTAAAAGTTTTTAAGTCAATATTCCCTGTTGCCAAACAAATAACATTTTTTTTTCATTTTAACTGTTATCATATGCACACTCCATCAAAAAAAAGAGAGAAATTTCTTTTAATTTGAATTTATTACACAAATATAATTTTGAAGAAATTTTGTCATATTTTTCTGAGAAAATGTCTCCATTTTCATAAAATGATAAAGTGACGGTATGTTAGTTCAAGGTTGGCATTTTTATTTTAACTTTTGTTTGTATTTATCATCATCACTTTCATCTTAAAGAAAAAAAATGTATATTGTGGTTCGCTCTTTTCCACACTAGTAAGCATTAGAAGCAGAAAAAACCGCACTCACAAAAAAAAATCGTTTATTCAATCATGTTTTTCAAGTTTTTTGGTGTTGGCGTGTGTTTAGGTGTATGAAACATGTTTTATTTTTATATGTTTTTGTTTTTATTTTATTTTTTTTTATTTGTAATAATGTTTGATATTTTTCTTTTTACTTTCAAACCATATGGTAAAAGTCAAACAACTTTTTAGCAGTTCAACACTTTTGTAAAACAATTTTCTTTTGTTTAACAAATTTTATCAATCGTTTCACATAAACAGACAAAATAAACGCAGTGGGATTCAATTTTTTATCTCAGTTTCACGCTGTGAAATAAAATAAACTATGCTAAAGTGTTTGAATTACAAATCGGATGAAATCTTTTTTTTGCTTGTTGATGGGGCCAATTAAATTGACTTTGTTCATTTGCGAATCAACGAGATAAACGTGTTTGACATCAAATTCACTTCAGATTAAGTTGATTTCTATGCCTTTAAATTTAAAATCATCATTGATGTACTAGAAAAAGTTTGCAGACGTTTTTCTGTGTTAAAACTCAAAGTGTGAAAATTTTATTTGATCCTATTTAAATAAATAAATAAATCATTGAGAATTGACACTGAAATGTTAAGAGTCAAAAAAACACAAATTGCAAAGGTAAATTAATTCATTTATGCAAACAAGAACTCAATCAATGATTTTTTTTATTTATATTGCTTTTTTATATTTATTTTTTATTTTAAATTTCGAATTTTTGCAACACCTGCATATTTTCAAATAAATTTATTGCAAAAAAAAAGATCAATTATATCATTAGTTTACATTTAGAGATGAGCAAATAAAAAAAATATTTAAACGTAATTTAGAAAAAACATAATCTGTTTAATTTTTTTTCTTCTATACGATAAATAAACTTTTCATTTTTCAACAAATTCACGGTCTTTTTTATTGTTTCACATCGCTGCCCCTACAGGCAAGAACGACGCACCTACATTTTTGGTCAAAATGACTTTTTGATGAAAAAGCTCATTTAAGATCATATCAAAGCATTTGGCTTCGAAAAAAAAATTTTTTTGTTCCACGAAGTCTGAGTTTTGATGGCTCAATTTTCGCAGTTTTCGAGAAATTGCATGTTAAAACGACGCATATTCATATTTGCAGGCATAAAAGACGCATATCATATAAATATCTATATTTTTAAGCCCATTACAAGGAAAATCTGACTAATTGAAGATAGTGGTAGTGTGCTTGTGGGATCTAACTTAATTTTGAGTCATTAGGTGAAATACTTGGAACCATTAAAGTACTAGAAAACTGAAATTGATTAGATAATAATTGATTTCTTTTAATTGCTAGACAAGTCGGTATGCTAAACCGACTAATCTAAATCTTATAATGTTTCAAATATTGAAGCTCATTAATGTTTTTCAATTTCTTCTATGTATAAATCACAAACCAGTTCTCAAACCCCCATTTTAGCGTTATCTGATGGGTCAAATGGAAAACCCAAATAGAATTCGCCAGATTTCTCTACTATCTGTATACACATCAACGAATTTAGCTTAGAAAAATTTGTCAAAAAAGCCCTAAAATCGACCAAAATTATGAAAAAGTCTCTCAGTGCCATTTGGAGGGTCCAAACTAACACCTAAACTGACTGTGGTTGAAAAATTGAAGTTTCTATAGTTCTTTATACTCATCAACACCATTGTGTTTGGGAAAAAAACCAACCAAATTTATATTAAAAGCCCTCTCAGAGCCATCGGGTGGCTCCACATCAAGTAAAAAATCTGTAGAATTGGAATTATTTTCGATTTAAATACGATTTATATTTCCTGATATCTCTCACATCGCTTTGGAACAATAATTTTCTTACTTATATTCGAAAAATTATCAAACAAAGAATAATCCACAGAGCCCGCATGTCTATTGCGAATTTTGGGCTAAAAAAACTTATAACATTAATATTAACATATCTATTCATAAATGTTCTTATAGTCGTGCAAATATTGTACATTTTAACGAGGAATTTATAGAAATTGATAGAAAAAACATTGATATGCGTCTTTCTTGCATGCAACGTCCTTTTTGCCTGCAATATTTTTGTAAAAATGTTGCAGGCAAGAACGACTTTTTCAATTTAAGCCTAATAAGGCTCAAAAAAATGAAAAAAAAATTCTTACAATATTTAAAGGATGTGACTGCCTTTAGTATATGACCATTGATTTCTAAAAATATTAAATAGAGCTTGAGCTACAGAGCAGAAACTGATCAAAAATACAAAACTGCAAATATCTCAGTTTGTAGTTTTTGTAGGTGCGTCGTTCTTGCCTGCAACGGCAGATCGAGAAATTAAAATAAATTAAGCAATTAAAACATAGCTTAACAGCTCAATGGTGTTGATAAATAAATTACTTCTGTTTTTCTTATATTAATTATTTTAAAACAAATTTAATTCAAATAACAAAAAAAACTTGATCAGGTCCGCTAACGGAAACAGGCCAGACTGTGATTAACTTATCTCGCTTGTTTTAAAATTATTTATTTTAAATTATTGAACTTGATCGTGACCGACTTCTAAAGTAATCAAAAGTAAAAAAATACAATTTCTTAAATTCTACTGTTAGAACATGTTAACGGCCTTGACTTTAATCATTTTATCATGATACCTTATTTTTTTTTCTTATTTTTTTGTTGTATTCTTTGTCTCTTTTGTATACAAGATCAAATTAATTAGTTTACATCTGAAAAATATTTAAAATTTCATATAAAAACCATTTTTAAACATAGTTTTGTTAAATTAATGTTCAAACTGTTAGGATGTGAAATTATACGTGAAGGAAATTATTTGACCATGATAAGCTGAAATTAACAAGAGTATAATTTTATTTTATTATAGTTTTTTTACTTAAATTTTTTGAATAAAATCATACTCTTATGTTTTTACCTCATTTTACTTTACTTTAATTTTAATCATAATTCTTTCAAACTTTTCCTTTTCCCAGCCCTCAAAATTATTCGATCTCTTCTTATGCTAATTTCATTGAAAGTTAAAACTGAAATTCAATATAAATATTTATTAAAAATTAAAATTTATTTTCAATTTTTTTTCTCATTTTTACTTACAGAAAAACAGCAAAAATCAATTTCCTGGGATTGTCCATCATCATTAACATTCATTTTCTCAGTTGAATAGCAGCGGAAAATAAAACATAAAATAAAATAAATCTAGTTAAAATTACATTTTTATATTGAGTCCTGTGATATTCAGAAAAAATCTACATAATTTAAAAAAAACAAATATCAGTCGCGTCATATTAAAATAACTGTCAATAACAACACAAATAAAGTGAATTGTTATAAAAACATGGTTATTTATTTAAATTTAAATTAAAATACAGAAAAAGTCAGTTACAGTTGATTTTTTTTATTTAATAAAAAAAAATACAATCAAAATATTTTATTGTAAAAAATTCAATCAGTGCATTCAATTTTTAAACAATTTCGGATTATTTTTATTATGAAATTTTTTTTTCATCGATTATTTTATTCTTATAAACGTGACATGAACTAATGAACTAATAATGAATGAAAATGTCACTTAGAAACACAGAATAAAAAATGTGATCATATTTTTATTAAATGAAACAGTTCATAAATAAAATAATAAATTTTTTTGTAATGAATGTATTAATTAACGATACTTTGATAAACGGAACGGTTATCACCATGTTGGATGAAAGTGGGTTATCGACACCACCACCATATTTGCCATGTTTCAATGAGCCATCGCGTGTGGCACAGTTGCCAGGAGATTGTCTTAATTATACATATTCGGGTCATTATGATTATGATGATGATGAGGCATTACAATTACAAAAGGTTGTTAGAATGGTCGTGCCTACATTTTTCGGTATCATCGGATTGTCTGGATTACTGGGGAATGCTCTAGTGGTTTTAGGTAAGTTTTTAATTCAACATTATTTTATTTTAAATTACATTAATTGTTGGACGATAAAATTTCACATTTTTACTCTTAATTGAAAAAAATGTGCCATTAACAGTTTTTAATTTCATTAAGATAACCGGCAAAACAATGTTTATTAAAATTTTATGTATACGTTTTTTTTATTTAAATATTTTAATCGCATTTAATATAAATTAATTTGATTCATTGTAAAAATTGAACATGCCAGTATCTGAAAAACTGTTCATCTATTTGATCACCATTCAACGATTCCATACTCATCTAAAGGGGATTCTACGGCAGTGGTTAGTGTGTTGGACTATCAATCTTAAGGTTGGCAGCCCGATTCTCGTTTCAGCTATGAAACTTAAAAATCTCAAATGTGCCTTTTCCCGGCTACTCATTTTGAGTTAAAGGCTAGATATATGTGGCGACTGCTTAGGATGACAGGATAAAAGCTTAATCCCTCGGTTGATGACTAGCCTGATAGCCTGAGTGCAAGCTTAACGGCTGCCCTACAAATCTGACCTGATCCGAAAGGCATGTTCGTTTGTAGAATAAATTGAAGTATTAAGATAACGGTATCCAGATACTACTAAAAATTAAATTAGAGTTAAATATTCATCATCAAAAAAGAGTTTTAATGATATTCAATTTCACCTTAATAAGTTCTTTGAAGTTTAATCAAAGGCCTTTAAGGATTCTTTTAACTTGATAAAATTATTTTCATAAAATTGCTTTGAAGCTCATCCCTTTTCCAAATTTAATAAAAAAAATACAACAATAACAGATTTAACTGTCCTATCATTGTACCTCCTGTTTTTCCTATTTTCATTTTATTTTTTTTATACAAATAAAATTACTTTTCCATTAAATTGAATAATAAATGAAGAAGAACCTGTTAAAATAAAACGTTTTAAATGTATTTACTTTTTCTTTAAAGCTAACCAAAATACTTATCTTATAATAACAAAAAAGGTCTTTTTTATTTATTTTTTTAAAGAAATGTGCTCAAAATAGCATATTCCTAAATTAAAACGGTAAACATCTTGTTTAAATTGATGCAGAACCAAAATTAAATTTATGGTGTCTGACATACTTTTATACCGTTGAATTACGGACATCTCACTTACTTATGGATGTTTTTTCAAAACAAACTTTATGGAAATAATAATCAAATAACCTTTAAAAAATGATGGGAGTCTGTCTCATTTTTACACTTTAACTGTCAAATTTATGTCGTATTATGATAAATTTCAATGTTTTTGATACCACTGTTCACATTATTTCAAAGCCTGTTTATTTTTTTGAATAATAATGATCACAAGGAATAAAAAACATTAAATTAGGTTAAGGCACAAGAACCGTAAAATAATGTATACAATAAAGGCGGGTTTGGTTGCATTAACATAATGATATTACATGGAAGTTTGAAAATTTTATTCTTTTCTTTCATTTTACGCATGATTCTCTTTTATTTCGGCATTTCATTATTAATAATGTTACCTAAAACCTAACCGCCATAATCACTAAAATACTCGTTAATATTCTGTTGTTTTATTTCAATGAAGCAGAAATTTTTATAAATATCCAAAAAAAAAAGGATATCCTTTTACAAAAAATTTAGTGGATTAACACGCATTGATAAAACTGATAAAAGTAATAATACTAAAATTAATGTAAATCAAATTTAATTACATGTTATAATCATTATTTATAGGTCGACTATCAATTTTTATTAGTAGAAAAGGGAAACTAATTCACACTCACAAATAAAAGTTAATGTTTATTTTTATTTTTTTGTCTCATCAATTTCTGTCACATTAACTTTCAGTATGATGTGGCGTGTCAGTCATGCCAACAAAATGACACATAAATCCTTCTTATAAACATGGATAATAGTCCCGGTAGACATGAATAGCCTTTTTTTTGGACATTTTCTATTGTTGTGTTTTTATTGTTATTATTTATTTTTAGACAGATTAGTGGATTGTTATTAAAGTAAAAAAAAAATTGTTAGAGGAATTTCACTTATTCTCTTTTTCAATTTATGATTGATTGATGATTTATGATTTCATTGAAAGACTAGTCGTGAAAATTGACCTTGTGAAGTCAAATTAAATTATTTTTTGCTATTAAGCTTCAATTGATGCGAAAAAAATGAAATTTAATTTTGAAGAACTCTCTATAATATTTGGTATGAATTTTCTAAGAAATTTGAACAAAAAATATGTTTTTTCTTCTAGCGTCTTTTGTTTCTTGTGCAAATATCATTCCAAATTCAAGTTAATTGATGTGTGTGGGTGCAGTTAAGTTAAATTTACTTCATTCTCAGAACACGCACAGACAAAATCGGTATAATTAACTTTGTTGTATGTTTAAAAATAGGAAATGGTCAATAGCAACGATTTTAGTGAAACAATTAACCCTTAGTTTATTTTTGAGCCTTTTTAGGGATTTTTAATTTTAAACTAACAAGGAGCAACGTTGGTTAAATATTTTGAATTTTCTGTTAGATGAGCTCGAATAAATTACGCTTTTTTTCGAGATTCATTCGGAATGGTGGTTAATGTCTGATTTTGATCGATTATATACGATTACAGAGAAAAAGCTTTCACTTATATCAGAGGGGGTCATCTCAGTACTAAAAATTGAAGCCTGTTTTGGTACACCGTGTACTTCATGTACCACAATCATAAAATACTTTAATGCGTACTATAGAAAATCAACTCTATTTCGGAAATAGCAGCTTTCCAAAGGTTTTTTATTTAAATAATAGAGTACTTTTCCAAATAACTTACTTTAATTAGTTTAAAAAGCCATTAAAAAAATAATATCTCACACTTCCTCTTTTAGGCATGAACTGCACGCACACACGATAAAATCCCACTTCTTTTAAAAATCAATAACCTGGCCATTCGCAAACATCTGTTAATTGAACCAGTTTCAATTGAAAACGGCAATAAAAAATTAAATCCTGTGTTGATCTTTAAATGCGTAGTAGATTTGCGGAATTTTTGCTTAAAAAACCAAATTGATGAGACATTATCCATCAGTTTTTTGGACTATGTTCATGAATTGTTTAAAGGCTTCTAAAGAAGCATAAAAATGTTTTGTACTCAAAGTGCTGTAGCACTGCGCATAAGGACAGGACTGGAAAACTTCAGACGCTACGAAAACTCTTTCCAGTTCATTTTTTTGGAACATTTTATAAAGGGAAGATTGGCTTAGTTTACTAAAAATGCAAATATAATCAAAGTTCCTTAAAACAAAAAAATATTTAAATAAATAAAATTCTTAGTTATTAATTATGTTTTTTAATTAAAATCCAATTTGCTCTTTATTACATTTTGTTGCTCCTGACTTTTGCTCGCATATGAAAATACATTTTTTTTTTACTTTAAAACCGTTTTTTTTTCCTCTTAATACATGAAATATTGACATAGTCGGTTCATCGATTTGCAGATTAAAATATTCTCTACAACTTTGATGCGAGTCACTTTTACCTAAAACTTTCGAAAACATGAAAAACGTAAAATAATTTTAAAATTTATATTTTTCTTTTAAAATTTTTCGTCGCACAAAAAATTTCAGTCGTTTACTGCGTAATTGCGACGGCAATAGCGGAGAATGAAAGGAAAATGGCTGATTTTGGCTGAAATTCCTCTGTCATGCATGAAGTTTCCTTGGTTTGAAAAACAAATTGTTCATTTGCAGTCAAAGGGTTAATAAAAAAATAAGACAAAATTAAAAATGAAATTCCAAGATAACGTAAGAGTAATTTTACGCATGTGATAAACATTAAAAGGAATCTACTGGAATATCAAATTTACACTCAATTTATTAAATACTCAATAAGTGAAATTGTTTGCATGAATTCCAGAAATAAATATCTGTCTTTTATTGTTACACTGAAAATAAAATTTAAGTTGGATTCTGGTCTATTGATTGTAAATAATGTGAAATTACTGAAAACACGGTTAATTTACACAACTGATTACGCATCTAATCATTTTGACATGTTTCTAATAAAATTAAATTTTATGATCAACCGATTCAATTCTAATAATAATTAATAATACAAAGTTATTCCCTATACAATATTGCAATATTGGGTGAAACCATCTCTGATATCCAAACTTTATTAGGTTTGAATATGAAATGGAACATAAAAAATAGAAATCATATTTGTGCTCGGTGGTCTAAGTTTCATTCAAAAAACATAAACATTCATTACACGTATGATATGTTTATGCAAATGAAACTAGTGGAAAATTATTTTGTAACATTTTTTGATATGTTTATTGTAAATTGCATCACCGGAAGACACGCACACACACATAAAATATAATTTGCATAAACACAATAACATTATTAGTTTATCTGCAAGCCTCACCTTTGTAGAACGTGACAATCAAATTATGATTTTTTACATTTCACACAAAGTCCCATGAGAATAATAAGGGAAAATAATTTTATTTTGTATCGTGGTTTTGTTTTTGTTTATGTTTTATCGTGGTTAATTGGGTGCACGCAATACCACTGATGCATGTAAAATTTTGCAATTTATATTCTAGTATGAGCGTTGGTCAGTTTTTGTTCTAACTTGAAAAATCAGGAGTTTGAGTTTAATTTGATGACCACGGAAAAAACGTGACACTGACGTTGAAAAAACGCGTTTGAAAATTCATAATTTAAAATTTCCAGAATTCCAGAAAATATACATGATGAAATTTATCTTTATCTCTCTTAATTAATATAAAATTCACTTCAAAATTAAATTCCTTACGTCACCTTATGTTCATACCATTCAATTTGAAAATTCCTTTCAAAACCTCTAAATTTTGAAGTTTCACAAATTTTTTTTCTTGTAAATTGCATATGTGGTTTGAAAATACCAAAATTCTCTTAAAATTCAATTAAGAAAAATTTGCTTTGATCTAAATTTATATAAGTGAATGAAAACTCACACTTTTCCTTTAAAATGAGCATGAAAAATTTTATTGAATGAAATTTTAACCACAAACTCCAGACCTTGAATGAATATTAAACAAATAAAGAATTCAACGTGTGGTTTTAAGCAAATTTTATCGAAATATATAATTTATTTATATTAAATAAAGACAAATCATGTCACGCTCAAGCTGTAATGGCATAACTTTAATACCACAACCGATTTGATTAATTGAATGACCCAATTTCCAGGTTTCCCTTTTTTTTCTTTTAAATTGTTCCTTCTTATTTCTTTTTCGACGCACATTCACACACACACACAAACATATAAACACAGACATGCTGATGATGTTTTTTTTTAAAGGAAGAAAGGTGTTGTAATGTTATTTTGTTAAAAAAATAACAAAGTAAAATGATAATAAGAATGAATTACGAACTGAATATACATAAAATCAAAATTAATGACATCAATTTCATGTTTTGTGTGAATAAAAAAATGTTGTTGTTGTATTGTGTCATTTTATTTTCGGATAGAAAATGGAAATGAAAAAGTTTGTTGGAACAGTAACAATCATAATAAACATCTATAAATAAAATAGATGGGGAAAGTATGAAAAACAGTAAGGAATATTCCCATTATATATGATGTAATGTGTCGTCTGTTCTGTTTTCCTTGTACATTATCAAAATATTTGTGTTCAGGAACGGTTACAGTGTGTATGTGTGAGTGGATACAAATAAAGATAAACAGGAAATGTGTTGTTAATGAGCCTTTTGTGCTCATGTGTTTGTTTTCCTTTATTATGAGAATGGATAAATAAATAATATTGTTAATAATACCAGAAGGGAGGTGGAGAAAACGCCTTACTCTGATGGTAAACGACTCTTGTTTACTTTTTGGTAAAAAGAAAAAAGAGGATTTTTCGTTCTTACTTCATTCATTAAAACTGACGAAGCATGGAAAATTTATGTCTTATTTATTTATTTGGTTTTTTTTAATACCAAGCAAATTCCCTCATTTTCGTTTAAGTGGGTCACGTTCTGTCATTTAGTTAACAATATGAAACACTAATTTTGATTTAATCACAAAAAATTCGTGAGATTTAACACTAAACGTTTCATTAATCGAAAACTACTAATTGTACCAAAATAGGTCATTTGACCCCTTGTGTATTTTAGAGCGAAAAATTTTTAAATTTGCTTGATTTCTTTTTAAAATGTCAAATTATAATAAAATGAATCTAAATTTAGCCATATTTAGTGTAAAATTTTCATAAATTTTATATTTTTATTAATTTTTTTATATCATTTAGTAAACAATATCACTTTTTTTTAACCGAGTATTTTTCATGAATTTTGAATATTTCTTAAATTTTCTAAAACCAGTTATGAAAATGTTGATGAAAATGGCACATGTTCATTTAATTTATGATACGTTAGTGATTCATTAGCAAATATCATAACATAATTTGCTATAAAAACCTAAACTGAGCAAGTAAAATGCATCAAAACGAGCTCAAGGGTCAAATGACCCTGAATGGTACAATTAGTAGGTGTGAGTTTTTTTGGCACTTCCCTCGGTGGAAGGAAAAAAGTAATAATGCAAAACTGTAGTTAGGAGAAAGTTATGAATTTACATTACTAGCTTTTTCCATTTTTAGTGCACTTAAAATTAGTTTTCCACATTCAAAATTGAAAAAGGGTCAAATGACCCCTGCCGAAACGTTTAGTGTTAATCAAAATATTCTGAATTTACATAACAATATCGAAAAATAACTCTTTGTAATATAATGAGTACAAAAAAAGGCAACACTTGTTTATGAAAAAGAAAAAAAGATCAAAAAAACGGTTCTTTTATATACAAAATTGTTGATATTTCCGGTTTCATGTGAAAATATACAACAACAAAAAAAACATAATCCTTTTTCGACTTCAATTTCAATATCAATTGTGTTACTTTATAATTCAAGAATCCTTGAATAATCGATGAGCAAATATTTAAAGAAAATATTTTCTATAGTCAATAAAAAAAACGAAATTCAAGGAAAGTTTATGAATAAATTCAATATGTATCTTATGTTTATCGGAAGGAAGATGATTTGTTTCTGATATTATTAAGTTGATAACTTTATTGAGATATTTTTTTATTTAAATTCGATGGATTGGAAAATCTAGATAATATAAACAATCTAGGATTTTAAATAAAAAAATATTAGAATTTTTATCTTATTTTGATAAATACAGAGTATTTTTGAGATGAACTAAAGATAAGAGAAACGTAAATTTTAAATTTTAAACGGTTAGAAGGGAAATTTTAGTGCATTTTATCTGCTTCTTAAGTGAGTCAGTGAGGTTGGTTGCATTTACATCAGTTCTAGTCACGTGGGTAGTTTATGGATGTCTTTTTCACATTAGTACAAGCAGTCTCTCAAAATGAGCTTTGAGCCATTTCAGGCAATTACAGGATCGTGATAATTTTAAGGACACTGTAAGGAGAGCTGGGAATGAGGGTAATGGGAAATGGAACAAGGTAAGGGAGTGAAGAGAATGAAAGGGAGAAGACAGTTGAGAATCAAACGTCAAGGAGATCACGATAAAAAAACCCAAAAATTTAATAAAATAACTCTTTTCATTCGCGTTAAAAAGACCCTGGTGCATTTATATTGGTTGATAGATGTAAGAAATGTCCTATTTGAGGTGGAAATTCCTCATAACACCTCATCGAAATGGAATTAGAAGTACAAAAAACGCCTATAAAGCAGTTGTCTTGCAATTTTTTTTAAATTTTATCTCACTTTTGGTAAACATCTAAAATTTTAGCGCATTTCTGTCAAAATCTAAATGACAAACAGATTCAAAATGGCTGACTTTTCCATAATGGTCA
Organism: Culicoides sonorensis; assembly: GCA_900002565.1. NCBI lineage: Eukaryota > Metazoa > Arthropoda > Insecta > Diptera > Ceratopogonidae > Culicoides > Culicoides sonorensis. The sequence goes on from LN483357.1 coordinate 1,085,670, forward strand.
AATGATCTACAATGGCAGGCTTGTTCAAAATTTTCAAGTCATGCCAAATGCATTCTAGATAATTCTGATACCTCAGAAATATTATCTAAATGTATCGAATTTTTTTATAAGGATTTTTCTTTAATCCACTAATCAAAGGAACAAAAAAAAATATTCAATTTCTAAGAGATACAAATTATTTTCATTGAAATTGAGTTCAAATGTGATCAGATGATACAAGTCTTATAACAAACCGAATCCTTTCTTTTATCTCTGATAAAAAAAAAGATTAAAACTTTCATATAAATCTTTGTAACAACTTTTATCATTGTAAAAATCGAGAAACATTTAAAATATGATGTACCTTTTTTATTTTTTTATTTTTATTTGGGTTTATCTTTGTTCGAAATATCAGTAAATAAATATAAATAACTTACCTTATTTCACTTTATTTTGTCTTGTTATAAATCACACCTTTTCACGAACCAATTCAATGGAGTATTGTTCGATTTTTTTTTATCAAGCATAATTTTCATAAGGACCAACATATAAAATCATAAAAAAGGCAATAAAAATTATTTGTTTTTTTTGTGTACAACCCTGTTTCCTTACATTTTTTATTGTATCGTCTACCTTTAACATGATTACTTCGATAAATATGTCTCTTTTTTATATTGGTTATCTTTTTCTTCATCCTTTTTCTGCTTGTACTAACAATAAAGTGTAGCAATTGTTTCAATGTGTTCACATTTCTTACAAGACTACAAATTATCAGATTTCTTTTTGCACTTTATCGATGAAATGAGTGTGATTCTTTATTAAAATCATACATTCGTTAATTCGTTTTGTTTTTATCTGTTCATATTTCACACAATTTTATTATGGGAAAAAAGAGAAAAGGCAAACAATTATAGTTGGAAAAAATGTACATGAAACAGTTATTTGTGTGAATGTCTGTGTGTTTATTTTGTTATTTTTATTAGTGATAAACATCTGACAGTTATAGTTGTGTAACATAATGTTGTAATAAAGGAGAAAAATAAAATTAATCAAAGTAATATCAGAGAAAATTTTACAAGTGTCACTTCATGAACGAAATCAGATAACATCGCTGTCACACACTTGAAACATTTAAATAAGGAAGAATGAGAAAAGGTATTAAATGATAGCACGGGAATATGATGTACAAAAGTAATATACAAAGTTAAATTAAATCAAAAAGATCATTTTTCATGTGTGTGTGTGTGTGTGTCTCGGCTTATAAAGCTTGCAACGATATATGCACACCCGCTTATCTTAAATGTGAGTCAAGTTTTATCTCGCTTGAAAGTGAGGGAAAATAAATGAATGATTTTTTTTTGTGCTTTGTATCAGAGAAAGGTCATAAATTATATGCTTTCATGCAGCAACTGCGAGAAATGGCAAAATATAAATTTACTGAGCTCACGTGAAAATAACTTTACATATGTGTGATCATAGCACATGACATCTAACGCGATAAAGCTTATATCCCATATATTTATGAATGAATAAATAAATCACAAGGAAGAAATTTATGTATGTATATTTTTGGGGATATACAATTATTTTAATGATCTGTAAATTTGTTTCCCGTTCTGCTCGAATTCTTTCATATAAAAGTAAAGAAAATAATGAAAGGAATAACATCAAAAAAGATCACGAATTTTCTTAGATTAATAAATCATTATTTGATTAATTATAACATCATTTACAGGCGCAAGTGGAAGCGTCTGGTCTTTTTTAAAAATGAATTATAATCATAATGATTTACATTGTCGCTATACGATATCGAATTAAGTTATTTAATTAATTTTACAAAGAATCATTGAATTTCTCTTCATTAATTTTATAACAATGCCGTTCTAATTTCAATACAGACAGTAATACTATTATGTTTGTGTTAAACCAATAAATGTTGAATGGAAAATGCCAGTAAAACAATGCAATCAATTTTGTATGACAAAAGTGAATAGACAGTGCTTCAGTTCAAGGAAACAACATTAATTTATATCTTTCTCTGGATTTTACTTGACTGATAAAAAAATGATTTGAAACACGGGTGTCAAATTTAACTTATTTTTTATGCGAACCCAGAACAGAACGGTGAAAATTGGAACTAAATATTAATATTCATAAAAAGGTCAACAAGAAAAAACCTGCACAACTTCACCTTCGCGCACTTGAGGACCAAGAGATACTTGTACCTCTTCCTTCTTTTACGCGGAGCCATAGCTTAAATGTTTATTTTTTTGCAAAAAACTACAAGGACATGTGCTGTTGTTCAGAAATTAGAATGAATGCTACGTTCGCTTAAGTTCAATTGAATTGAGCTCGATACCAACACTTTTAAGATTTTGAATTCGTGAAATTTAAAATTCATTGTAATAGTACCATTAGCGCCATCTGGAGCACTTCACAAGCCCCCATGATGTAATGAAGAAGATTTCATTATAATGAGAGATAAAAGTTCCTGTCTAACAAATTCTCATTAATAAAAAAAAATTCTCAGAAAAATGTTGCATTGTATAATAATGAACCAGACGATAAATTACAATGAAACTGATATCAATCAAGCTAATTGAAATATATTGAACCATCCTCCTCTTCCATCTTCACCTTCCTTTTCATATTTTAATTTCATTTTAAAGTATGCATTTATCAGCAAAAACCAGAGTACAAAATGAAAAAAAAAACATCCATAAAACTGTCACAACTTCAATTATTTTACATTTTATTTCTTGCTGTTTTTTTTCTGAATGTGCCATTACTTTTCAGTTCACTCATGGTGGTGTCACATGAAAAATGGGGACAGGAAAATGTTTTTAATCTATTAAATATTCAACATGGGACTTTTTGTTTAGTTGAAAAGGATGAAATACTGTTTAGAAATCACAGTTTCAATTGATACAGAAATTTATTTTTATACATTTTTTTGTTTGTTCCCTGGATTATTCAGGGAAACGAAACAGGTTGACAAATATAATACAAAGGTATGTTGAAAAGGGTTTGAGTTGTCGTCCCAAAAAAAATATTAAAATTATTCAAGATTAAAAGTAGGGCTTTAATGATGCATGAAACACTTTATTCCATATTTTGTAAATTTAAATTCAACAAATGTTAAAAATACATAAAAATAATTGAGATGTTCCCAGAAATTCCTCACACTAATTGAACAAAAAAGGGATTGCCTGTATGCTTTAATAATAATAAAAAGGAAAAGATCATTTCCTTTTAACTTTTACTGATATGACTTCCCATTATCACATTCATAAATAACACATTTTATTTTGTATCTTGATTTTACATAGAAATATTGATTCAATTTCTAAACAAACTGATAATATAAAGAAAGTTTCATCATGAAACACATGTGGACCCTTTTACTGTTTACACATCACACATTTGTGCACATGAAAACATGGAAGATGAAAGAATGATTGAATAAGAAAAAAAATACAGTATTAGACAAAACATTGAACAAAAAAATATGTTTTATTCATAATATAATTTATTATTGATCCATTGATTGACTTATGCCATTATTGTTTTATTTCATCATTTATTCCTCTTGTTCTCCTTTTTTCAACAATTTTTTTTTTGCTTCTGAAATTCATACATGTTAATAGCATATCGACCTTTTCTTGTCTGATCAATAATTTATGAGAACGTACAAAAAACAAAAAAAAATAATGTAACAAACTCCTTCAAATTGGTAGTAAAATTGATAATGAAATTTTCGGTATCATCATCTCTTTTACAGGTCATGCATTTTATTATATGGGCATCGAAATAATGAATTTAGTACTTTTTTGGTTGAAAATTACTTGTGTAATCGTGTTATGGATCGATCAAAATTAAGGGTGTAGTTAAAAGGGTATTATCAGGTCATATTATTGGGTAATTTTAAATTAACTGCGTATTCTTTATTCGCAATTCAATGGAATTTTGGCAATGGAATTTTTTTCTTCTTTTAAAATTAGATTGTCATGATTCGCTGAATTGAACTAAATGAAAGGTTATGCAAGAAATTCTTGTAAAAATGTCGAAATTGACCTTTACTTACATTCATGAATATTTCATTTTCAAACCCTTCATTAAAAATTTTACCGTTAAATATTTCTAACGACCAAAAGTTACCACAAATTAAAAATAATTATTGTTAAAACGTCTTCTTTAATAGAACTGTTCTTAGTTTCTAGTTTTCGACCATTTTCTTTGAGAAATCTTTACAAAATCGAATTATCTGGAGAGCTTTTTCGATTTGCATCGATACCACGATGTTTTCATGTACAAATGAATGTAAATAGATAAAGTCATATCATTTTAAGGAAAATTAATTTTAGACGTCAGCCGAAAAAATTGAGGGTATATAAATAATTGAACACAAAAGAGTTAAAATGAAATGTATTTAAAGATTCTTATAGAAGTTAAATGCTTTCAAAATCAAATTTACATAACATTATTTTTTTCTTGTTAAAAGTCAAAAGTTAATTTTTTTTGAAAAGTTATGTAATTTTTCTATTCTTTTGAGTATTTTTATTTACATTTAAGATTAATTTTCTTAAAATTTTTCATATTTTTTTTTAATTAAAATTAAATCGTTTGATGTTACTTATTAAAGAGAATTTCATCACCTTATTTTGTAATATATTAAGCTTAATGTTTGTAAATTACTGCTAATGAAGAATTCAAAGTAAAATTTAATAATTCAGCAGTATTTAATGCCCTCAAGCAATTTTTTCATCTCTGTGATAATTTTTTTTTCCTTTTTCAATTAAAATCTTCATTTATATCCGGGGAATTACAAATGCAGGAGTTACTTAAATACGTACTTTTAATACAACACACGTTTAAAGAACTTAATTATCATTTTTTTTTATTATTACATTTATTATTATTATTTTTCTTCGTTTTACGATTAAAAGTTAACATTCACTGAGATAGCAAACTCACTTTAAAAGTCCATTCGCTTTTAGGCAAATGTTAATTTATCATCAAATTGTCGTGGAGACACAAACTGTGAGATATGAGACAAAAAATGCAACCGCGTCATTAATCATTAAAGTAATAATTTTTTGTTTATTTTTGCTCTCTTTATCCTTATCTCGCTCTACCTGTTTGAGGGAAATTTTATTAATGAATTAACAGTCAAAAGCTTGCCTTTGGAGCATTTATCATCACAACACACTTAAAAGCATATTCATTTTATCCATGGATTAAGGACATTTAATGAAGTCCAAAGTATATGTAAAAAAAATTAATTAAAGTAATCCATGAAAAACAACGGTATTAAGAAAAGTAATGATAATTATAAGTCTAAATGAGCAATGGACTCAAAGAATTTTTTATACCAAAGTCTAAATAGCAAAAAAATATTACGAAAAAGCATTCATTGCTTCAAACCATAAAAGTTAAAAGTTTAAAACAGCATTCATTTAATTACAAAAGACCTAAAACAATAATTTCAAGTACCGCTCAACAAAAGAAAATGGTGAAGCGATTCTCTTTCATCCTCTTCCATTAAAATAAATAATTTTCTAAGAAAAAAACTTCAATTGTTGCTGAGTAATCCAAAAATATGTATACATTAATCTCCAAAAATTAGCAATTGTGTCATTTTCATATAAATTTCGTTCTTAAGTATAATCATGAGGGATTAACACATAATAAGCTCAAATAAATGTGTTTTTATCGTCCAATGACCCTTTTTTATATTTTTCCACATTAAAATTTATCTTTCTCGAATTCTCTCGTGATACATGTCCTTAATTTGTATCACATACATGTATAAAAAAAGACACACACATTATGCGTGTTTGCAAGAAGTGTGTGTTACCATTAAAGTGTCTGTAATTTAATTCCAAGTCATCATTTATAATTTTATTCTTCTCTCATTTTTCTTGTTTCTTTCAATTTTTTTTTCTTTCAGTTGTTGCTGCTAATCCACTTATGAGATCAACAACAAACCTGCTAATAATTAATTTAGCTGTGGCCGATCTCCTTTTTGTGATATTTTGTGTACCTTTTACAGCGACAGATTATGTAATGCCTTCGTGGCCATTTGGTGATATGTGGTGCAAATTTGTAAGTATTAGATATTTTAAGAAAATGTATTTCAAAGAAATTTTGACAATATGATGAATTGATATCATTAGAGACACGTGGCGTATTTTATGATAAATACGTTTAAATTTGAAAATGTGTCTCAAATATAAAAAAAACTTCAATTTTCTTAATTCTCTCATTTAAATTTTTTCATAGGTTCAATATATGATAGTTGTGACAGCACATGCCAGTATATATACCTTAGTTCTAATGTCACTTGATAGATTCTTGGCTGTTGTACACCCAATTGCTTCCATGTCCATACGAACTGAGAAAAATGCACTTTAGTAAGATATTGATGAAAATAACACGTTTTTCAATTTAAATTTACTTTTCCATTTAATTTTTGCAGTGCAATCATATTCCTTTGGATATTGATTACGACAACAGCGATTCCAGTTGCAATATCACATGGTGAAGTGTCACAAGTTTGGCATGAAGCAAATAGTTCTGCCTGTATATTTTTATATGAAGAATATAATTTAGTAGCGTTTCAGGTGAGTTATAAATAAATTTTACTTTGATACTGAATACTCAGCAAGATATCTGATTTTGAAGATATGAATATAAAAATAAATGAAAGTTTATTTTTAACGAAAGCATGAGTCGGTTGTGATCTTGTTCGTACACGATGTAATACATATGTTGATGAAACGTGATTTAAGTGTTATATAAACTTGCCATTTTTATTAGAATATTTATTTGGAAAATTGTATGTGTGTGTGTATGTTTGAATATTAAAGCAAAACACAAACAACATACTTAATAATTTTCTTGTATGTAACCTACTTTCAAGCCTTTCAGGCATAGTATTTATGAAGATTTACAGGATGTATGTCAAAATATTCATTTTTTTGCTTGATATAATCGATTTTCATTTAAAATTCTATGCTATATCTTTTATTTCCGATATCTTTGTGTATGTGTGTGTAAATATCTGATGAGCTGAAATTTATTTTGTGTGTAATCGATATAAAAAGCACAATTTCCTTTAATTCCTAACACGTGTCAGGACTTTGATGTTGATTGTTCATTGTTTATAACTCAATTAAGTGAATAAAACGTGCTAATACCCGTATTTTTCTTTTAGGGTGTTAACTTATATCACTAACATTAGGACAAGAAAAATAAAAATAGATCAGAAATCATTGAATTGGGAAATTTTTATACACGGTTAGAAGAAAACGTGCCGCTGGAGTGCCGCATTTAGTTCCGCTAGCGGCACTAAAGTGCCGGAGCGCGGCACTACATTTTTATCGAATTTTTCACTTAAAACTAAGATTTTGATAATTAGAAAAGGCTTAAAGCTCATACTTTTTTCAAGAAAAATTATTATTTTTCGAAAAACCTCATGTTTCCAAATTTTTTTACATGACTCAAACTCGTGGAAATTAATATTCGAGTGATTTCAACTCGTGGAAATGAAGTTTTGAGCGATCTCAATTCGCGGAAATGAATATTTGACTTTTTTAAACTCGTGGATAATAAAATTCGAGCGATTTCAACTCGTGGATTGTAAAATTCAAGCGATTTCAACTCGTGGAAATTAATATTCGAGTGATTTCAACTCGTGGAAATGAAGTTTTGAGCGATCTCAATTCGCGGAAATGAATATTTGACTTTTTTAAACTCGTGGATAATAAAATTCGAGCGATTTCAACTCGTGGATTGTAAAATTCAAGCGATTTCAACTCGTGGAAATTAATATTCGAGTGATTTCAACTCGTGGAAATGAAGTTTTGAGCGATCTCAATTCGCGGAAATGAATATTTGACTTTTTTAAACTCGTGGATAATAAAATTCGAGCGATTTCAACTCGTGGATTGTAAAATTCAAGCGATTTCAACTCGTGGAAATTAATATTCGAGTGATTTCAACTCGTGGAAATGAAGTTTTGAGCGATCTCAATTCGCGGAAATGAATATTTGACTTTTTTAAACTCGTGGATAATAAAATTCGAGCGATTTCAACTCGTGGATTGTAAAATTCAAGCGATTTCAACTCGTGGAAATTAATATTCGAGTGATTTCAACTCGTGGAAATGAAGTTTTGAGCGATCTCAATTCGCGGAAATGAATATTTGACTTTTTTAAACTCGTGGATAATAAAATTCGAGCGATTTCAACTCGTGGATTGTAAAATTCAAGCGATTTCAACTCGTGGAAATTAATATTCGAGTGATTTCAACTCGTGGAAATGAAGTTTTGAGCGATCTCAATTCGCGGAAATGAATATTTGACTTTTTTAAACTCGTGGATAATAAAATTCGAGCGATTTCAACTCGTGGAAATTAATATTCGAGTGATTTCAACTCGTGGAAATGAAGTTTTGAGCGATCTCAATTCGCGGAAATGAATATTTGACTTTTTTAAACTCGTGGATGATAAAATTCGAGCGATTTCAACTCGTGGATTGTAAAATTCAAGCGATTTCAACTCGTGGAAATTAATATTCGAGCGATTTCAACTCGTGGAAATGAAGTTTTGAGCGATCTCAATTCGCGGAAATGAATATTTGACTTTTTTAAACTCGTGGATGATAAAATTCGAGCGATTTCAACTCGTGGATTGTAAAATTCAAGCGATTTCAACTCGTGGAAATTAATATTCGAGCGATTTCAACTCGTGGAAATGAAGTTTTGAGCGATCTCAATTCGCGGAAATGAATATTTGACTTTTTTAAACTCGTGGAAAACTGCAGCACAGTATTTAAAAAAAAAAAAAAAAAAAATTAAAAAAAAATTAACAAAATAATTTTAAAAATAAATTTTTTTTTCTAAATAATTTTTGTACGCTCAAAATGATTTTTTTTCGAGTTTATTAATTTTACTTCAACCTTCTATGGTCATTAAACATTTATTTTAACAAAAATCTGAATTTAAAAACAAACATTTTATAAAAATTTAGTGCCGCAGTAGTGCCGCAAGTAGTGCCGGAGCAGTGCCGGAGTAGTGCCGCTGAGTGCCGCTAGCGGCACTATTTGCGGCACGTTTTCTACTAACCGTGTATACTTTGATACAAAAATTTAAGAGAGTTTTTCAAGTCATTTTCATCTCTTTGATAAAAGGCATTTAAATTTCTATTCAAAATGTCCCATCGCCCTTTAAAAATTGTTTTGCAATTTCCATGATTTCACTCTATGTGAGTAACTTGAATAAGAATAAGAACAAAACACAAAGCACTAGATCATAAAATGAGATTCATTCAAGAAAAAAATTTCTCCATTCTTTGTTTTTTTTTTTATTTTTACTTTAAAACAAAATGATGGCAAAGGAAATTCGCTTCAAGCAAATTATATTACTTTGACCATTGAATCGGTAGCTTGATTTCATTATAAATAATGCAAATGATGAAATTAACCTAGAAAAAAAATTTAAATTTTCACACAGTAATTTACGCAAATGTAAATTGTTACAACTTGTTTGATAAAAATAAAAAGAGAAAAAATAAAAGATAAGTTTGTTGTTACACATTATTATCATCATTCATGGTTTCAATATAAAATATACACAGAAATCATGGCTTGGATTGAAATGAAACTGATTCTGTGTGTTCGGTGTGTTTCTGAGTTAACCCTCAATTCAAAGGGAGATCAAAGAAAGTGACTTTACTAAATTTCGTTCATCAAATTTTATTTTAATTCCTGAATCTTAACTCTGAAAGCCGTCATGCTCTGGAGCAATATTGTTTCAATGGCTCATGATCTGATATTTTTGAACCAAAATCAGTGGCGGATTGGCCATACGGGCAATCTGGCAAATGCCAGAAATGCCGCAGTCGATCGTCTAGTAAAAGTTAAGTTTATCGTAAATTGTAAAGAAAATCATACAAAATGCCAGGCCGTTAATAATTTTCAATCCACCCCTGACCAAAAATGATCCAATTTTACTACTACATAAATTGAAATTGCTAAACGGAGGGTTAATGTTAAACATTTTCTTGTTACATTCACTTACTGTTGTTGTGTCATCATTTCAAGTAAATCTTTTCAAGTGTGAAATGTATGCCAAAAGGAGAAGAAATTTCATTTTAAAATTACACGCACACAAACACACACAGAGAAAAATGGAAGAAGGAGATAACTAAAGGTATTCACATTAAATTATACTGCTCACATAATAAAATTTGTTCAACAAGATATGATGTCAAGGCTTTTAAAAGTATCTAGTGAGGAAATTACAAATTGTGCATAATACATTTTTAACATTCATGCGAGTTGACAGTATTAAAGCAAAATATAAAGGAGTAATGTGATTTTAAAAGTTATAGAAGTGAAAATTTATTTTTTTTAAGAAGGAGGAAAATATAAACAATATATTTTAGTTTGATTTTTAAATTGAAATATGAAAACATGGCAAATTGCAGTTTTACGTGTCTACTGCAAAAATATAATTTGCACTGTAAAATCATAGAACATGACAACAAAAATTACACACATTTGACAGATTTAATTTTAATATTCTTTGACTTCACATCATTATTATTACAATTTTTGTTATTTTTCAATGAAAAAAAAATCAAATGATTTCATATCAAAGAATATAAAAAACTGAAGCTGATACTTGAAGCAAAATCAACAACAGTAAATCTTATCAAATCAAGTTGACTTTGAATTGAATTTGCATAATGAAATATTTATTTCCTTCATGGCTTTTGTTAATATTAAATTTATTTTTTTTTCTCATTCTAAAGAGGCTCATTACTCATTGTAACTAAGCCTGATACATTACAAAAGTATTTTACGAATGAAAGCTATTACCTTTTTCTTATACACTTCAAAATATCATCAACATAATACTCTCTTATCTGTATTCAAAATATTTTTCCTTTTTTTCAATCTTTTATTTTTTGTGAATATCATTAAAAATTCCTCATGGTTCATGATTTTTCTTTATTCAAATTTACTCCATATTTTTTTTCTTATTTTTGTGTGGTATGACAATGAAATGGAAATTATTTTATGATTTCATGATTGTTGACTGAATGAAGTTCCGGTTAGTTTTCTCATTTTCATAATAGAAAATTTATCTCATATTTTTCCGTTTGAATTCACACAAGTGATTTGAAACCCAGGGCTTTATTGGCATTGTTTGAATTGAAATATGAATTTATATGACAAGGTTTCAAGATTGGAAATGTGTAGAGACATTTTCAAGATATGATAGCTTTAATTTAAAAAATGAAAAAAACATGTTTAAAGGTGAATTTTAATTGAAAATTTTCTCATCAGAGCCTGGTCTGGATATCGTTTAATGTCATCCATTCATTTCCTGACTCTTTAAAATTTTCTGAATCTAATACATTCATGACAAGGATTCTTAATATCTAACAATAGCTTTTCATGTTTTCTTTTCATCAAACTCATGAAATTAAATATGTCCAAGCATCTTTTTCAAGGAATCTTAAACAAAATATTTTATATATGATTTAAGTTAAGAGCTTTACATGACACAAGGCACGTGTTTCGTCAATTTCATGTTCTCTTAAAATTTTATATATTCATTTAAATTGATCGAAATCAGTTGAATATTATCATTTTTGAGTTCCATCATAAATTTACTCATCTTTCAATATCAATTTTCATTTTTTAGTGCATTTCGTAAGAAAAAATGCACTATTACAGACGGTTTGTCCGCCGTCACTCGGTTTGTCCGATCCACGCATAACTCCGGAATGGTCCATCATAGTGAGGTTGGGTTTTTCTTTCTTAGACAGAGGAGGTCTTAAGGATGATTTTAAACTCATTAGTTTGAGATTGGGCTCATGGATTGTGCTCTAGAGCCTCCAAAGCCTGAAAAACCGTTAAAAACGGTCAAAATTTTTAAAAATTGATAATTTGGTTTGTTGGATCGAGAAGTTTACTAAAATGAATTGGCTCTGAAATTAGGCTCAAGGATTGGGCTCAGGAATTGGGCTCTGAGATTACGCTCCAGAGCCTCTAAAGCCCAAAATGTCCGATTTTTTCAAGAAATTTTTTTTTTAATTTAAAATTGCCGATAATTTTTAAAATGACGGTTATGTTCAAAAAGACCGTTATTTTCAAAATGGCGTCTGATTTCAATGACGGTTGTTTCAAAAAGTCCGTTATTATCAAAATGGCGGTTATTTTGGTTTGTTTTATTTTCGATTTTTTTAAACTTTCAGCCATTAATTGATTTACAATTATTAAAATTAAAACTTAATTATCAATGAAACGAGTCCCATCGAAATGCACTTTTCTACACCGCCCAGTGGTTAGGCTTTCCAATTTTCTTATATTTATTGTAGGAGTTTCTTAGCTGACTTGACAACATTTTAATTTATTTCGTATGACGTTGCTTCATTATTGTACAAAGCATTTTGATTGTCATGTCTGATTTTATTAGTATTATATTTTTTAAATTTTGTAAAATATTTCAATAAACAAATCCCCTAAATCAAGGTTGACACGTTTTTAAAAAAAAAAATTATTTGGTTCGTTGATGTAAAAAAATGTGATCAAAGTGACAAAAATTTAAATTTAAAGTGATAAAGTACTTTAATATTCTAATTTAACTCCAGAGATAAGTTAAAAACTTCTGCGTCAATTTTATTCATGATATTAGACGTGTTTGATATTTTAATGTTCTTAAAGGAAATTTTACTTTTATTTCCATATTGTATCAAATTTATATTCAACATATCACACTTTATTGACATGATTTACATTGAAACGCAGACACACACACACATTTTTATTGACTTTTTTCTTTTCGCATGACTCCATCAATACCTCAATTTAATACCTTGATACACCAACCAGTGTGTGTGTGTGTGTGGTATCACAAAACAAAATACACAACATTATTTTCACAGTTGATTTTGTTTGCTTTTTATTTTGTTGATAGCTCTCATCACCACACAAATACATATTTTATTACTTTTAATATGTGTATAAACATTTTTAGTGATTGTTGTTCAATCAAATGATTTTATTGTTCAATTTGAAATGCATTGAAGGAGAAAAAAATGTTATTTAGCGTGAATAATGATGATTGAAACAACATGTAAAAAGAATTTAACCTTGAAATGCCATATAAGATACCTTCAATATTTCAAATATGTGAGGAATTGAACGAATATTTCGGTTGAACTGATTGATGAAAATTAATGCTATTCATATAAAATTGTTGAAAGACATTTTTTGTGAATTTGAAAATTATGAGGGGAAAAAAAGGAAATGAAATTTAATCAAATTCATTTAAAAATGGAGACGCCTGGTTTTTTATAAAAACTCATTTTAATGATATTCAAAATAAAAAGGGTCAAGAGAAGAAATTGCATACATTTTTATGATAAATAATGAAAAAGATGACATGCAAAGAATAATAATAATATTTTTGTTCCCCTGTGTAATGACAGAAACTTAAGCAAAGTTCTGAGAAAAGTCAAAAGCAATAAAGTTGTCCTTTTTATCGTCCTCAAAACAAACGTTTTTCAACCTATTTTACATGTAACATTATAAATTTAATGCAAGTTTCAAACTAAAACTTAAAATAAATAGAGTTTATGTTATAAATGAATAAAAGATCATTTTCCTGCCTTTGGGATACTTATTCATGTGAATATTTTACTTTATTGTGAAAATCAATTATATGAACTGTGTGTGTGTCATCTAGACAAGAAAATTCAGTTTTAAAATTTTCTTTATTTTATTATGACTATGCAAAAAGATAAACTGTATCAATTTCAATACAAGAAAAACAGTCATAATACTTGTCATACCTATTTCATCCTTAAATGTCAATACCACCGAAAAATATCATTTTAAAACCTCATTTTAATAATTCATATAGAACAGGTAAAAACAAAATTAATGTTACAATTTGTCTTTCAGGTTTCATTTTTTTTGTCATCCTACGTTATACCACTAGCTTTAATATCAATGCTGTATATGGCAATGTTAGCTAGATTATGGAAAGGAGCGCCAGGTGGACGTGTATCTGCTGAATCGAGGTAAAATTTTACAAAATTTTTATTTTGTACTTGTAATTGAATGTCGTTTTATTTAAACTTACAATTACAGACGAGGAAAAAAACGTGTCACACGAATGGTGGTTGTGGTTGTATTGGCATTTGCAATTTGTTGGCTACCCATTCAGGTAATAAAAAAAATAAGACCGTTAAACGTAATTATTTATGATTTTTAATTCTTTCATAGAACTTCAAGATATTTTTTTCCTGTCTTGAATAATAATAAATCAATCTTCAAATTTTTGCAAAACGTGTTTTATTTTTACCTTTCATTCAATTTTATTTGATGATCAAACTTACGTCAGTAATTTCTCATGACTTTCAAGTGAATTCGTGCAAATTCAATATCAAAAGCGAACCTACATGAAAAAAAAAATTGAATTGAATTGAATTGAATTCGCTTTTCAAAAGATATTAAAAGAATATTAAAAAAAATACTTCTTTCAAATAAAAAAATTCCATTGAAAATAGTTACTTACTTTTTCCACGTACTTAAAAATGTGTTATAAAATTTTTGACTTTGTATTTTTCCTTGTGTTTCCATGCCAGCTTGCTTCTTGTTTATGTTGTGCATTGATATGTGTCAAAATCAATTTGCATAATTTTCCATTATTATTGAGTTATTTTTAATATACAATAATAATCATAATAATATGCGTGTAAATTTAAATTTGAATGATCACCAAGGGTGAATATCACCCAAGCGTATGTTGCGATGAAAATTTTAAATGTGATAAAAATAAACGTGTTTGGAAAATTGAAATAAACTAAATAAAGCACCGAAAAATAAAGATATTATTTTTAAATTTTATTTACTGTTTTCGTTTATTTTTTTCATATTTATTTTTATTTAAAAAGGATGTAGGTTAGATCATTATGATATTCAAATCGACGGAAATTTCCAAAAAAATTTGGTTAAAATAAATATCAAAAAGGTTTCTGATTAAAATGTTGAAATTGACACGATTTTGTGGGCGTTAAAGTTCCATCACATAACAAAACATGTCAGGACATTTCCATTTAACTTTCATTTGCTGGATCAACTTGACTCACGTAAGAGGTCTTGAAGCTGTGGTTCTGTGTAAATTTTCAGGATAATTCAATGACAAAATAAGAATTTAAAAATTTTCAAATCAAGCCATTCAAAAATCATAAGATAAATTATTATTTTTTTGCTTCAAGTGCTTTTTAATTCAAAACTTACTTTAAATTTTAAGGACCATGTTTATCTTAAGTTGACATATTTCAAAATCACCAAGAAACCATAAAAAATATTTGTTTATATCTCTTACTTTGTTGTTTTTTATTATTTCCTTAATTTTATTTTACATTTTATTGTACCCACTCGTTTCTAAGAGCATTATCTATTTTCATATTATATAATATGATTTCTTATAAAATTCGTTGCTATGATATTGAAATATAAAAAAATATCCTTATTTTCAAATAAGTGCATATTTATGATTAATTTTGTTCCTTAAAAGTCAAGTGAATGAATACGAGAATGATTTTGTATCATTTGTATAAATAAATTTCTGATTCAATTGGTATTTATTTGAATTTGTGTAGCAACAGGATAATGATTAAATCTTCCAATTTAAATGTAAACTTATCATAATAATAAATAATGAGGATAATCGTTATAATTTTTTATACATTTGCATTTCTCCTAGGTTTCAAGATATTTTATTCTATGTATTAATAGCATAATGATTTAGAAAAAAATATTAGTATAGTATAATATATTAAATTCATGGAATACTAGATTTTAAGTTTAAATTCCTTTCCCTGTGGTTAAAAAAAGGGTAAATTTTACTCACAAGGGGAATTGTCCATACGAATCACTTTCATTGATGCAAAAAGAGCCCATATCACGTCGAGTTTATTTCAGTGCTCTTGATAAAATTTGATTTTCTGGATCCATCTTGATCCATAATTAAAAGCAAAATCGGTGTTTGAATTATAACTTTTAATAGTCCAAATAAACACCAGTTTACTTTTATTATGAAATTTTCCTTTCAATCAAATCGCAAACTTCATGGAAAAAATCACTTAGTTCATTCTCACTCTTAACAATATTTGATGAGACTTTAGATCAAAGGGTGTCATGGTAAATTTATATTCAGAAAAAAATGGTACAATTAATTTTTTTGTCTATAAAGATAAAAGTAAAAGAAAAAATAGAAACACAAGAATACTCTCGATGATTTTCTAAAGGAATTTCTATCTTATTATAGAAATGTTTAATAATAATGAATAAAAGACATTTAATTTAGATAAACTCAAGTCTTTCTATTTATAGCACTTCAATGAAAACACATATTTTTGGTATGTTAAAAATATTTTATGTTTTTTTTATGTTGGTTGTCTAGCCAATAATATTTGTTTTTCCCCATTTCAAATGAAATAAGTCATCTACGATTTTCTTTGAGAAGAAATAAAAAACAAATAAAAAAATTTACTTCCTTCAATGTATCCTTAAATATGAGTCAAATAAATAGGTCAAACTGATATGACACAAAAGGGACCATGGTATTTATTTATCTTAAAACGACGTAAAAAAAATATAAAACCAACAAAAAAAAAGTCCTTAAAATATTTTTATACTTGTTTATCTAAACTTTTTTTTTCTACTCCACTCTTGAAAGTAAGTTGTTTTTATCTTTAAGCTATGACAGAATTTTACCACATTTTTTCACACTGTAAGCTAGACCGTAAGCAACAAATATCTTGCGACATCATGAATGAAAAACACGATAATATCATGTTATTATTATTATATTGCATTAAACTTCTTCTTCTTTTTCATCTTGTTATTTGGATTTAAGTGTATGTTTGTGTGACAGGATCGTGTGCTAAAACGATAAAAAAAAATAATAATAAGAGAATTGTGTTATTAGTTTAGTTTTGAACTAATAAATTTTGTTTATGCAGTAGGAAGTGTCACTTTAAAAATTATGTCTCAGCAGTTTTCAGACTTAATTGAAACGGGAATAAAAATGAAATATGACATGGAGTAATTTTATGGTACTTGAAAATTAATCCAAATTGTACAAGATATTTTGTGCCACATTCAGCTAATTAAGGTTCTTTTATTAAATTAAATTTAATGTTCTTAACTTAAAATTTCAGCTAATCCTGGTCCTAAAATCACTAAAACTCTATGAAACAACAAAAACAAATGTCATCATGCAAGTGGTATCACATGTACTGGCCTATATGAATTCATGTGTAAATCCGGTGTTATATGCCTTTTTATCGGATAATTTTAGGAAAGCATTTCGAAAGGTAAATAATCCATCATCAGCAAGTTGCACACAAAATTCCTCTTTTATAATAAATTCTTCTGATACTAATAACTCTAATACCAGTCCATCTACTAATAACCGAAAAAACATAACTATACTTAATCCAAAAATGTTAGAAAATTCCTCCATTAAAACTAATATTAGAACTACTAGTACTTGTACATTTGAAATGGTCTCGTTTTAAACAAATTAGGAAATCAAATTGAATTTCAGGTTGTTTGGTGTCTTGGACCACCCACAATGCACGGTTATGGCTATAATGGACCAGCTACAACGAATATTACAAAAACTACACGTGCCGGCAATGGAGCGTCCTCTGTTGATATACTATAAATAATCAAATGAGCTTGTATTTTTCCTATCAATTTAACGAACATTCATTTTAATTATCATCATTATTTTTTTTCATTTTAATCTGAAATCAAAAAAAAAAAAAAGAAATAAAAATTAATTAGCTTATAAAAGTAATTGCTGTTTTTAATAATAAATAGAATTAAAAAAAATATTTATATTAAAAAGGAAACTTAATTGCCAAATGTGAAAATAAATATATTTACAGTTAATGAAGATTTAAATATAGAAAAATCCTAAAATTAGATATTAAATTAAAAGTTTAAAGCTTAGAACAAAAAAAAAAGTAGTTTAAGAGAAATTATCATCGAAATTTATTAAATGGAGGCGCCCAGTTCTTTTAAACTCAATACTCAAAGTATAAATTTAATGTAATTGTAATATAATTGTTGAATTTTCATGAAATATAAAAAATAAAAATTTACATATCTCGTAGGAAAACAAACGTTTTCTATTGTTTTTTACGAGTCACAAGTATTAAAAAGCGGGAAGAAAATTATTTTTATAAACTTAACAAAATAATATTTTGCTCATTAAGAGTAAAAAAAAAATATATTTATAAATTGTACTAACTTCCAATTTTTAAATAAAAAAAAATGTTTTGATGAATGTTAGGAATGTCGTTTAAATTTAAGGGAAACTGAATCCTGGCTGTTGAAATTTTTTACAATGAAAATTCAATGAAAATAATTTTAACCGATTAAATTCTACCAATCACATGATTTCTTTAATTTAAAGACTCGTGTCAGGCAGTTAAACTCAGTTTTTGGTTAATTAAAAATATAATTAAATTAAAAAAGATGAATATAAATGAAAAAAGGTAAAAAATTACTTAAAAGTGGCATTCCATTCTAATGTGAGTGCAAATCACAAGTGTCTTTATGGAGGCACAGGCCTGTGCTCCATCAAAAAATATGAAACTTTTGTTCTATGAAAATGTTTGTATCTGCCCTAAAAACCGAAAAACAAGGGATTCAATTTAAACTGCAAAAATGACATGATTTTGTATGAAATAAGTGTGATATTTGTTCTTAAAAGTTGTAGACAATTGTTTGGAGAAAAAAGTTTTTATCTACTATTTCACATGTTTTCATACAAAAAAATTGATTTTTCGTCAAATAAATTTAATGAAAAATGGATAACATAAATTTATGTTTTTTTCTAATAAAATCGTATGTTTGCGATGTATTTTGACAAATAATCGATTTTTTTTTGTATGAAAACATGTAAAATAGTAGATAAAAACTTTTGTCTCCAAACAATTGTCTACAATTTTTAAGAACAAACATCATACTTATTTTATACAAAACCATGTCATTTTTGCACTTGTTAATTGAAGAATAAAAAAAATTTGAAACCCTTGTTTTTCGGTTTTTAGCGCAGAAAATAAAAAATTAAAAAAATTGTGATCGGCACTCACTTTAGAATGGAAAGCCACAAAATCATACACCGTTTTTTTTTATTTTAAAAGATCAAAAACAGAAAAAAATATTAAATTAATGACTAAAGGTAACGGTAACTACAATTTAAACGAATTTTTCATTAAAAAAATTATAACCCACTACATTGAGGCTTTGGAGAAAAACAGGAGAATTATAATAATAATATAATAAGAAAAAAAAAATATTTTATAAATAATTTAATTTGAGGTTATAATTGGTGGTGAGTACATTGAATTTAATAATAGCAGTTTAACACTATTTTTAATTTTAAAATCAGTTCAGTAACTTAATTAAAATTTTTTATCAGAAATTATAATAGTTTGGTTTTTTCATTACAAAAAATACACTTTATAATTTTAACACAACACTAACCATCAAAAAAAACATTTTATTTTATTATCAAAAGAGGACATTTTTTTATTTTGTATGCAACTTGACCCCAGTTTACCGAAAATTAAATGGTCATCAAACTAAAATAGAGACTAACAAATTTTATTTTTACATCGAATATGTAGAAGTGTGGCTGCAAGACACCCGTTCACTACTACAATAAAACGAGACGACCAACTGCAACAACAACGGCTATCACAACAAATGCGTTTATTGACTAAAACAAAAATAATAATAATTTTAATGAAAATAATTATATTTAAAGTAAAATTAAAGTTAATGTTGAAAGATAAGAGAGAAAAAAAAATTATTTTTTATATAGTTTGTTGTTGTGCACCTTTTTGTACCACTGTGTATCATAAAATTAAAAAAAAAACACACAATTGTGTAATTGAAAAGTACCTTCAAACACTTTCTATCGTTCAAACACATTCACACACACACACACAAACCAAATACATTAAAATAATAATTGAATAGAATAGAATTTCACATATTTTATTTCACTTTTTTTAATAATAAAAAGGCTTGTGTTGATTTCATCTCCCACACCTTTTAAATAATTTTTTTTTTGTTAAACTATTAATTAAAATAATAAATTGACTAGAATAGAATAAAATTTTTATATAGAATAGAATAAATGTTGGGGGTCCAATATAAAAAAATATGAAATGATTGTAGTTACCTTACCTTTTTGCATTTTTATGAAATTTGATTATAATTTTTTTTCCATCCTTATTTGAATTGAATAGAAAAACACAAAACCGTTGATGTATGCATGATTTGAATGTAAATGTATACTAAAAAAATGTCATCGTTATACATTAAAATTAACATATGAATGAAATAATTAAAGAGAAAATTGTACATAGGAAAAAAATAATAATATTTTTATAATAGAAGTAAAATTTTTGGCAAAAAATGATCAAAATTAACATGTTTTTGTAAAAAAAAATCAATTTTCAAAGTTATTGTTGTCATGTCAAAATATTTATA
This sequence comes from Culicoides sonorensis, assembly GCA_900002565.1. Classification (NCBI taxonomy): domain Eukaryota; kingdom Metazoa; phylum Arthropoda; class Insecta; order Diptera; family Ceratopogonidae; genus Culicoides; species Culicoides sonorensis. The sequence goes on from LN483357.1 coordinate 1,106,253, forward strand.
ATTTAATTATAAGTAAAAAAGAACACTAGGGATTGATTATTATTATTTTTATTGTATGGCTTTTACTAAGGCTGAATATAAATAAAAATTTTGATTTAATTAAATTTTTTCATTTCAATATATTTTTTTTTTTTTTTTGATAATTATAATTAAAGATTCATTAGCTTATTGACACGCACAATTTCACGATAAAACTTTTTTAATTAAATCAATATTAAAATTCATTATTTTTGTTTATTTTCTAATTCATTTAGATGAAACGTTGATATAAAATTTTAATTGTAAATATTTTCAAAATTTTGAATTTGATGCGATGACAAATAATTGTATTAATATAAAATTTTATATCACAAAACTAATTTAAAAGATGTATATTAAATGTATAAATAAATAAATAAAATAGAATATAAAATATTATGTTGAGTCATTATATAAAAAAAAAAGTTAGGGAAAATAAGTATTTTGAAGTTAAATTTAATAATAATAATAATAATAAAAGAATGTTTAATACAAATAAATATCGTTACTTAAAAGTTCATACAACAAGTAAATTTTGTTTAAAAGAAGAAAAAAATCATCATTATTATTAATTAAATGTATGTTAAATGATCAAACTCATATTTAAACACAACATTCAACGTTTTTAAACAATAGAAGAGAATTCTATTGTTCATAAGAAAATTTAAATAAAATAATTCTTAATTTTATTCAAAAGTTACAACAATAAAATGAAATAAAATATAAGTAAATAAAAATAAAAAGGAAGAAGAAAAAGCAGATTCATTTAAAGTATAAAAGTTGAAATAAAAAATAATAATAAGGAAAAATAATAAAATGAATTATATTGTTGCACTGCTTCTACATGATGAGCCCCATGCAAAAGTAGTGCTCATTATAAGTAAATTATGAAAGAATTTAAACTTGACTTTTATTTTGTTGTTTGTTTCATTAACGGAATTACAAGAAAATAAATTTAAATAATAGTAAAATCACACTTAGGCACTTCATACTAAAATGAGAAGTAAGTGAAAAAAAAATAAAGTAAGTATTTATTACAAAGGATTTTCTATTTTATATTAGTTATAGTGAACGATGATGTCTGAAGTTTTTGATATGTATGGAATTTTTAAAGGAATTTAACACCGTGTCAAAACTGATGGCAACAAATTAACTCATTTGATTTGATGAGGAATTTGTTTTTTTGTTGTTTGTTTTTGCAAATTCTCTACAAGGCACTGGAAAGACTTGGTGAGTGGTTCCAAGTTCTGATAATTGGGCTTTTTTAAAGTCTCATCTCAAATTGGGTATTGAGATTTAATAGCCCAAAATTTTTTAGCCCAAACCTGGCTGCCATTTGTCTGAATGCCAATATGGCGACTACTAACCTGCATCTCTCATAATAATAAGAACTTACCTTCACTAAATGGTCTACTGCTTACCTCTACTAACAGAAACGTCTATTTTCAACCAAGTTCACCCGAAAGACTTACCTTTGTCAGAGTTTTGTATGAGCAGAAAGTTTTTTAATATTTCACAGAGCTAATTTTAACAAGTTTTACAAAATTTTAACAAGTTTTACAGAATTTTAACAAGTTTTATCAAAATTTAACAAGTTTTACAAAATTTCAACAAGTTTTATCAAAATTTTAACAAGTTTTACAGAATTTTAACAAGTTATATCAAAATTTTAACAAGTTTTACAAAATTTTAACAAGTTTTACAGAATTTTAACAAGTTATATCAAAATTTTAACAAGTTTTACAAAATTTCAACAAGTTTTATCAAAATTTTAACAAGTTTTATCAAAATTTTAACAAGTTTTACAGAATTTTAACAAGTTTTATCAAAATTTTAACAAGTTTTACAGAATTTTTACAAGTTATATCAAAATTTTAACAAGTTTTACAATATTTCAACAAGTTTTACAATATTTCAACAAGTTTTACAGAATTTTAACAAGTTTTTAAAGCTTAAGAAACAATGAGAAGCTGTAATTTCCTAATGTGACATCATATTCATATAAATAGTCACAGTTCAATAGTAATAATTCTAGAACATAATTAAATATTCACCTTCCCACTTTTGGTATTTAACGTAACATAAAAAATAGCTCTATTTATATTCATGCATTAAATCATAATAATGATAAATAGTCGTAAAAAAATAAAATAAATCTTTACTGAATTCATAATATTGACATCATCAAAATATTCAAAGTTATTTAAGGCATAATTTTTTTTCTTAAATGCAGAACAGAAAAAAATATTTCAAATATTTGAAGAAAAAAAAAGTAAAACAAAACAAATATTGAAGACAACATAAAAAAAAACACATAAAAACGTGCAAAAACGTGTCATGAATTATACATATTAGGATATGTGGCTTAAAAAGCAACAACCGGTATCAAGCACAAACTACAAAATAATTTTTTTTGTTCCTTTTCAAGCCAATAGAATTCGAACGATGTATTTAGCTTCTAGCAAAAAAGAACAGCTCACAAAATACACTTATAGCAAAAATAACCTCAAATATTTTGATAAGAATTTATTATTTTAACATTATGATAAATAAATATTTCTTTTTACGATATTTACGTGAAAAATGAGGGGCTTTAACTTGGATTATTACGGCCGCGATGTAACAGATTGCATAAATAATGATAATATGTGGTTTCATCTCATTCATTCATTGAAGATCATTAAAATACAGAAAAAGTTTTCATAAGTCTTACATTTAATTAAATCAAATAAAGTTGAATGTCCAAATAACACTAAGAGAGATACACTTTTGCCATTAAAACTTTTTATTGAAGTTTGTCCTAGTTTTTTTGAGTTGTTGTGAAAACAGCAAAAAAAAACAATAAAAATTGATCAAATATCAAAATCTGTATATATCGTATATGGATAAAATGTGTTGTGGTGATATTAAAATAAAACAAAAATAAACAAACAACATTTTATCATTTTCCGATAGTTTTATGAATCAAAGTCAAGGCTGAAAATAAATAAATATTAATAAAATCAACAATGATTTATTAAATTACCTGTGAAAGTAAATAAAATGCAAAGCAAATATGATTTTATTTGTGTATTCATTTATTTGCAATCCATACTCAAATGAACTATAAAAAAGCTATTGCATTTTATTAATATTTTGACAAATACAGTCGATTTGAAAAAATATGCGATTCTGTTGGCACTTATCCATTAGTTTGTCTGCCTTTTAACAAAAATAATAATTGTCGATGAGTTTTAAGAGTCAATTTCGTGTCATGTCAATTCTTTATGAAGTCGAACCCGATCTACAGAAATACGCTTTATTATTTATATCGTTTATGATCACGTTAATTTTTTTCCAACAAAATTTTGAATCACAAGTTTCACCCTCAAAACGCAAAACCAGGATTATCAAAATTGGACACACAATTTAAATTTAAATCAATGCATTTGATTGCATTTCTATGAGTCGGTGATAAGTGAATGTGAATTTTAATCAAAAAGATCTTTTAATTGAATTTTGATTCCTTTTCAATTTGATGCTATTGTTATTCTCTTTATTAACTCCCTCTTCTTAGAACATCTGAAACCTTCGAAAATTTCATTTAAATCCAATTTGATACAATAAACTAAACAAAAAGCAATTAAACATGTCCCTTCTTTTCAATACAATTTCCAATCAGAAGCCCATACTTGAAATTTTAATCTTAATTTAGCCAATAAAGCATTGAAACAATTAAGTGAAGCAATACAAGGAATATGTAATCAAAGAACAATGAAAAGATAAAATCTCACTGTATATTTAATGCTTCTTAAAATTTTGGTAATTTAAATTGATGACACAACACAGACCAAAAGTACTCTATTTTCAATAAATAATAGAATTTGTTCACAAACCGTGAATTTTCATAAATACCGATTTGCAACACATTTCAATGAATACCCCCATTACTGAAATTATATTTGTGTTGATTGTGAAAATGTACACTGAAAATATATTTCAGTGATAATTTGAATGCACTTATCATGAACTGGAACATGGAGTTTTAAATGTAAATAAAAGAAAGAGTGCATTCAAGTTATTATCACATTAAACCTCATTAAAGTAGTGTTGCATCATGTAAATGAACGTAACTAGGTGAAAAAAGTAAAACTTTTTGCACCTGGTATGTAGCTTACACCTCGTTAAGCAATCAACTATCTCCTTAAAAAGTCATAAACAGAAAACAAACAAAATAAAGTTCCAAAGTTTGTCTTCTTATCAAGTGCATTTGTTTTGCATGGTGCAACAGAAACAACGATCATTAAATAACTACAAATACTTAGTGAAATTTAAATGCATTTTAAGAATTTATATTCTATTAATGGAGGAAACTTCTTTATCCTTTTTTTGTTATCTGCATAGCAGCTTTTGTTAAATGGTGATGTTAAATGGCTAAGAGGCAGAAATTAAATTACCATATTATTGCAAAAAATATAACGGACCATACATATTTTATGCATTTTCAGAAGAATTTTTCACAGGACTTAAATTTATAGGTTGGCATCAGTCGGGCCCATTTTGCATACTCATTGTCATTATTAAGGGACCGTCGCTTTTATCCTGTCATCCGAAGCAGTCGATTCATACAACTCATCTTGAGTAACCGGAAAAAGGGACATTTGAGTTTGTAAAGTTTCATGATCAAAGCAAAAAACATGCAGCCAACCTCCAAGTTCATAGTCCACCACGCAAACCACTACAACATTCAACGGCCAATCATAGATGGCAATATTTTGTTTTTTTTTTTTAAATTGACATGATGATAAGAAAATGACATTACGCTCCTAAGGCATTTTTCAGTTCAGTATTGGGAGTATATTTCAAACAACCACCAACAGCTTCAAACCGATATGTTACAAATTTAATTCGATCACTGGAAATGCAATCGTGCGTCTTTTCACGTTTACGTTTGTAATTTTTAATTTTCGATTACCAATTAAAACTTTTCCGAAAAATTTATAAAATATTCAATATTAAACAATGTCTATCGACTACACCAATCGAAATTTTCTCATAGATCTAAGAAATTATCATTTAATTAACGTCTCCGACTAACAGAAACCATTCATTGATCTTTTTTTCAAAATTTTAAAGAAACTAATTTATTTTAATTAACACAATCAAAAAAAGTATATTCAAAGTATCACAGATTAAATGTGATAATATTTTATTAAGCAGTTTGTGATTCAGTGACCTGTTTATAATTAAGAATATTTTCTTGCAATTAAAAATTTTCATTATGAGTAAGTCGTCTACATTTTTTTTTTAATTCAATTTACTTCTTTTTAATGAATTAAGAGCGAAATTTCTTCTCCATTGAAATATTTATCATAAGAACTAAATATAAAAAGAAGACAAGATAAAATGAAAATATTTGTTGTTGTTGTTAAAAATTTCATTAAATGATAAAGAAAAAAATTAGAATATTTTTGTGATAAAGCACTTTAAAGCCAATTATGAAAAGTATTTTTTGTGCTTTTTTTTCTTTTATTTAAACACATAAATCTGATCCTTAACACAAATTCAGCAAAAATAAAATTTGAATTGCATTGTTGTATTATTCAAAGTATGGAGTGAAAAGAGTTGAATTTTATACAAATTTGGTGATTTGAATTCAAGAGATGTCTGATGCATCAAAGACGAGATGCAAAAACAAGACATCAATAAAATTTTGCATACAAATTGGTAAATACTCAAAACCGTCATATAAAATTATGTTTTTTTTATATAATATTTGGTTCAATAACTGAATCTGCATATTTCATGGATGAATTTTTTTAAAAATATATATATAAATGAGATTGACAAGATTTTTAAGGATGGTTTAGAAAAATATATGAAACTGATTAAATTGGCACGTAGTGAAATGAGTTTTGACATAAAAATTTGATGCAAAAGATAACATTTAAAGCAGTGACACCTCCAGAATTAAATTTATGACCAGGCCAAGGGTAGGGAATGGTTGAAGAACAAGTTAAGAATAAAATAAAACTAAATTGGCAACACTGCTCAAATTCGAAAATCTTTTGATGGTTAAATTGAACTCTTTAAAAAAGAAAATACAAAAATAAAATACATGAACATAAAGCAAAATCTACTCACTTACCAAAATTACCTATTCACTCTTAGAAAAAAAAACAGTCATCGTAAAACGTAGACAAAAAATAAATTTCTGCATGAATAATTTGAATAAGATGCATGCTGTTTGTAATGTTTAAAAAAGAAGAGAAAGAAAAATGCATTCTATGTTATTTCATACTTATTTTCTTCAATTTTCTGTCATATTACATTTGTTTGAAAAATACTTCATGCTCTTGTACATTCTGTGGACGAACTTTTTTCATATTGAAAAATGTTTGTGTGAAATGTGGTTTTTCTCAATAAACATGCATCACAATAAGCAGCAAACTATCTCTCAAAGTCTTTTTACAGTTAAAATGCGATTTCAGGTCCGAATGAACAATTTTGGATTATAAAATTTAATTTCAAACATGTTCAGACTATGTGCGTATAAGAAAATTGATAAACTCGATTAAGAGTTAATTTGTGATACCCGACGAGACCATTAAAGGTAAGTATACAAATGCACTTTTTTCATTTAAATCAGTGTAAAATTCGAATCACAGTAAAGAAAGATATAAAATAAGCCAATATGCATCTCTACCATGTCATGTGATATTCAAAAGAAATTGAAGAATGATTTCGATGGACAATAGAGACATTACTATTTCCACATGAAATGACAATTCCAGAGATTTTAAATAAAAACGTAAAGAAGCGTATTTAAATGATGCTTCGTAATATGATTTGAGTAGGAAATAATTGCTCGACAATTTAGTTTGTCTTTTGTTTTTTTAGAAACATCGGAGCTAAGTTTAAACAACTAGTGACCTGGCATTTTCAGTGATAAGCTGTCGTTTTGCTCGGATAGAAAAGAACATAATCTGTTAACAATACAGATGTCTCGTCATCTTAGCGGTTGGCGTTAAAATTTGATTGATGATGGGTAGAACTTTAAGTTTGAGATTGGCACCAAAGCTTGAAAACGGTCCAATTCCGAATTTTTTCAAAGTGGCCAATTTTTCCAATATGACAGATTTTTTAATAATATAATTTTTCAAAATGGTGGTGTTTTAATAGATACTTTTCTTTTTTTTAATAATAATGATAGTCCATTAAATAAAATAATATAAACTAATTTAAAAATTTACCGTTAAATCATAGTTTAGCAAAACTTTCTCATCAAACAATTTTAAATTTAAAAAATTATAAACTACAGAAAATATTTTCCTCATTTGTTTTGCCTTTATTGTTTTGATTATAATAATAAAATTTGCTAATCATACATCATACCTCGAGTTGAGTTAAATTTAAATTAAATTTATGCATGGATAGTAAAAGTTTAATGTACTTTTCAGACAATTGCCATAAAAAAAAAGTTATGTGACAGTAAATTGGAATAAAAAGTGCATCTCAATTCAACTTTCATTTTTTTTTATCAGTGACAAGATTTCAAGGCCATTAAACTTTTGACAGATGTCAATTTTTTTTTATCAATTTCCATTAAAATTTTAGTATTGTTTGATAAAAATGATGGTTTTTAGTTCAAATTTCATAACGAACGAAAAAGTGTACCCAAAAAGACATTTATTTTCATAAACTTAATTGAAATGATGATGGACAAGAACATTTTTTGAAAAATTCCTCTTAAAGTTTTTAGTTTCATCACAGACACGCAACACTCAACTCAATGAAAAAAGAATAATAATAAAAAAACACGTTGTAACCAATCGTATGAAAGGTAACAAACCATAAAAAATGAAATCAATCAAATATCTTCAAACTTTTTATGATAAAAATAAATAAAAAATTCATACAATTTATTTTCAATCAAAAAATTTTCCATAGTCCGTTGCGGCATTTCACAGTCTTCTTTTGCTTGTGCTTTATGGCTTCAAATAAATTTCATAATATTTGAATATTATTTAATACCCTTTTGAACTCAAAATATTTTGAAATAAGTTAAGAATTAAATAGAAAATTATTGTTAAATAACTACAATTTAAAATAATTCCCTCTTGAATGTTATAAAAAATTGTTTACGTAATTTAATATTTAAAAGTTTATCGTGTGAAATTATATTTAATCCACTGATGAAATGAAAACTTTAAATAGACCGAGTTGTAATTCAATTATTTGTTAAAATATGGTGGCTTTGATGATGAAAAGGATTAAATTGCATCATGTTCTTTGATTTTCAATTCAATATTAAGCTATAAATAGTTTTTATTTATTAATTTCACCAAAATTTCAACAGGACAGAGGAACTCTGCTCATATAACAAATTTACATTGTATTCAAATAAAGTTAACAAATTTGAGTAGTGATTAGTAGACACGTAAACGATTATGTTCATCAAATCCAGCCGAGTGTCCTGCATTACGAACCACAAAAGAGGCACCATCAAAATGCATGCGACGTTCACCACGACGTACAAACAAATGTGAAGTGGCACCAAGTGATGCAGTACAATGAATGAATGGTGATGTGATTGTTGCTGAACCATTATTTGGACTTGTACGAATGATGCATCGATTATTTGCACGAGTGACACGAACAAGACCGTCTGTTGTCTGTGTGATACGATAACCATTTATTTCAAATGTTTCAGACGAGTCATCATTTAACCAAAATGAGGTATTGTTTGTTATATTGATAGCTTCATCTACAAAATTTGGTCCTTGATGTGAGCCACTGTAATGAAATTGTGATGAAAATGATATTTGAAAATGTTTTAAAGGCAATTTCTTACGATAAAAATACTGGAATCGTGTAATCACGATTAACATCGAAACTGATGGCATCTGAGGTTGTTCGGGTTCCTGCTGTATCGACCAAATATATCAAGGCACATCCTTCCGAGGTGAGACTTATCCCTTTTTGCCACATTTTTGCAAAGCGACTAAAGTTTAATTGTTAAAAATAGAAATTTAAACATATTACAATTATTTTTACTCACACATAATTATTTCGTTTCATTCCATCATAACCAACGATTTCAACCAAGCAACCATGTTGAAATACCTGCCCATTTGGATGTGACAACGATGCCGAACCCGAATTACCTGACATTGCAATGATGATTTTTTCCTTCGAATTGACGACACGAATTGCGCGATCGACAGTCATATCAATACGAATTCCATCACGTAACCGAATCTGAATCGTCCCATTTGGCATTGCACATGGACCAAATGGACGGGAGTCCAGAACCAAATTCCGTGCACTCATTGGTCTACCAAGGTGATGATTGGATGGTGAAGCGTTATGAGGGTGATGATGCTGAAATTGAATATTTAACTTGATCTATGAAATTAAATTGAAATGTTATTTTAACTCACATTACGTATAGTTGTGTCATCAACTGAACGAGATGGACGCGCTGCAATACTATTCCAAATGCGACTATTTACCGGTAATTGAGTTGGACCAATAAGGGAAATGGGGATGTCACGATGCTTCATATCCAAAGTTCGGATTGCACTCTCACTACTATGACCTTGAACGAACGAATTTGACCTTGAAATGAATGGAGGTGCAGCCGGATTGAATTTTGTCTGAAAAGAAATTCTTAATTATTATAATTTAATGAAAATTATTAATTTTGTTACCTTTCCAGCGGTGAACACACTTCGTTGACGCATAACACCAGGGGATGCATCATTTCCGCTTGCAGGACGGCACTTTTCACGATTTTTCATCCCATCAGTTCCAGTCATCAAACATTTACTCATCAAGGAATCCAACTCGTCCACTTTTTGTTCAATAGATTGCATTTTAACTTCTTGACTTTTAATTTCCCAAAAAAAATGTGCTTTGAAGATTATTAAATATAAATTTTCACGAATTGTATATAATTAAATATACACTTCATTCAACTTTATGCAAATCTAACACTATTACTGTTTATTTTTCACTATTATTCAATTTTATTTAATTTTTTTCTCAAGATTCTTTGAAAATTTCACAATTTAGATCATTTCAATCCAACACTTTGACACGAAAATGACTTGACAAAAAAATGCATGAGATAAATGTAACGAACTTTTACCGGTTGCTAGGCAACGCATCACATGTCATAAAAAAGTAAAGGTTGCTTTGATCTTATTTGAATTCTGAAAAAAAAATTCAAATGAAATTAATGGAAAATGAAATTCTTGAACTTGTTTCAAATCATTTTCAAGTTAACTCCTCAAATATCAACAAGAAATTTCATGATATGGAAAATTATTCGATTAAAAATGCATAATATTTAATCTTTCAATTACAAACATCTTGACAAGAATAAAAAAATAAATATCACTAGACTTTATTCAACTTTTATGAATATGAAAATGCACAACTGGGTCATTGAACATCATATGAAAAATTACACTTTATTGCATAGTTGTGCATGTGACATATTTAATATATTGAAAAATTTTTGTTACATTACACAAGACTGTGCATTGTTTATATTAGGATAAAATGGGAGAAGGATCAAAAAAACATATTTACACATCATCATTTTGTTTGGATATTACAAAGACTGGAATTGTTACGGTGCTGCTTTGTTGTGTCGCCACGTTATTATTTTCTGCTAGCATTCAATTTAAATTCAATCAAAGTGGGGTAAAATAGCAAAAAAAAATTATTATTATTAATATTGTGATATCATGCGACAAAATGCTTTGATCATGTTTAGAAATATTTTCAAGATTTAAATGGAATTTCTTTTGAAAGTATGATTTCACTTTTTTTGTCTGTATTATCTGCAAATCACAATTGTTTTCAAATTACGACTTAAAAATAAAATGACTAGACTGATTTTATGGATGTAAGTTAAATGAAAATGAAAATTTAGAATTTTTTTCTTGATGAAATATTGAGATTCAAATTGGGCGGCTTTTAAGGCCTAGACTCAGGGCATGAAACAGGCCTTGCAGTGCATATCCGTTACCATCATCATTAAAGATTTTTATCTAGCTTAAACTTGAATTGAGTAAAAATGAAAAAGGGATATTTGTATATCAAATTAGTCCAGGAGCTCTTCAGAGACAGTTACAGTCGATCTTCATACAGAATCACTTGTTTGATCTTCGTTTAAGAACTTACCAGGCATAGAAGACCGATTGAGAGCCTTGACCAATCTTAAAATTTAGAGTCATATGAGCCCATTTTACATTTAAACATGCCCATGAAATGTCCTTGGCATCTTAATTGCAGCAGCTTTTTACTTCCTCCCATTTAACTCTCACTCAATGTGTTTAAATAGTTAAAAAATTGAATTAAATTAAACGCCATAATATAAAATGCAATATTTCAAATCATTAGCCCATAAAAAAATCTTAATAGCTCTTCATTGTGTGCTCTCATGTATATGATTTATAATATTCTTTAGTGTAATTTAAGTTTAACTGCATTCAATTTTGTGTAAAATATAAAACTTTTTTCCTATCCACTCACATGAAAGGCGATACAAAATCTAATAAAATCAAATACAGGTCTTAAAATGTATTTATTGATATTAGTTTGCAGTGAAGTGATTTGAGGTGTCCTTTATTTAATGAAATCTAACTTCTAGCTATGGATTGATGAAAATTAAATTACATTGAAATTCCTTCAAAAAAAATTTCAAATTCAATTTTGGTCAAAATATCCAAATAGCACATGGTCCATATCTGGATTTCACAATGGCCATAAGTTTTGTAATGCAATTTGATTTTATATTATAAATTTTCGATGAAAATAGTGCATTTTATTATCAATAATAATGTATCGAATTTTATTACATAGGATTTAATAGCAAACTTCTGCTACACACATGACATGAAAACCCCATTTTAAACTATTTTCGAACATAAATAGCTAAATAAGGTTTAAATTGAAATTTTTTTTATTACATAATTGAAATTTATGTGCAAAAAAAACTCATAACAGCAAACTTTTTGATGATACAAAAAAAGAAGATAAAATTACATGAAATTAATTATTTGTACCGAAATTCCAAGCAACGTTAAATCAAATAAAAAGATATTAAATTTAATTTATTACATTGACCAAGAAAAATGACAAAAAATTTAAAAGATTTTTTTAAAAAAGGAAGAAAAACTCTTTTTATACCAACATTTTTAAACCACATTAATGTTAGAACAAATTTATTTTGATATATTGCAACATAAAAGCTTATAACAATAATAACCTTTTATAACTTTTTATTATACTTGTAAATGAAAAACCACTCATATAATAAAAAGGCTTTGTAAGTTTAAGTTTTATTCTTGTTATAGGATAGGAAATAAAAAGTAATTTGATTTCATTTTAAATTTTATAGCATTTTTAATTTAGATCATATAAATTAAATGTAACAAAGTATGAAATAACCTGTGGAGTTATGAAAAAATTTTAATTGAAAAAAAATTAAAACTAAACTAAAATTTAGTTTTTTTCTTCATTTTTGATTTTGATTCGTCGGAAACCAGACTGGAAAATTCAGTTAAACACCAATGCAGACCCACAAAAGTCGTCGGCAGAAATCGGTTTTCATCGGCAGTCCTCGGTATTAAACGCATCGGCCTTTAAAAGTGCATTAGCATAGAATTTAGTTGCAATGGTATTATGAAAATGAGAGCTTTAACTGAAAATTTGCTTTTTTTAGCAATTTTATATGAATATATGAACCATTGAATATAGTCCTTGTTTCAAAGTTGTAATCAAATGAAAGAGGACAATCTCAAGGGAGTTGAATCCTTTTAATTTGAATTTTGGGGAAAATAAAATTGAAAAAGGAGCACAATCAAAACTTTTTACGTTTAATTAACACTTTTAAAAATTCATTTTAAAGTTCCTCGTTATATCAATTCACCTGAGAGTCTAGACTTGTGATTTTTTAACTCTCATTTTAAACGGAATCATCATGGTACTTAAATGAGCATATCCCAAAAAATAAATTTAACCAAGGACAACAGCCTTTCCTAATGACGTTCATAAATACAAGTGGTCACGTAAGTATAAAAAGGCAATTTCAAACGGTTCAACATCTGTTGCAAAATAAAATTAAGTTGAAATACAGACAAGAATCAACCTCTTTTGGTATAAATTAAGATGATCATTCTATAATAAATACAAACATTTTTTAAGGATACGGCTGTGTTTTATTGATGTTAATGGCCAAAATTTTTTTTGTGCTAATTATTAATATTACTTTTATGTTTCATCATTTTTATTATTATTAAAATGAGAGTTCCTCGTGCGTTACTTTTCATAACAATAAATTTTTTGTTTAGAAAATTTTGCCATATCTACTTTCAATCAATGCAATTTTCTCTGATATTTGATCAAAAATAATTTCATGATACCTTTTCACCAAATAATATCCAGCAGACATCACCATTAAACATTTCACTGCTCGAATACCTGTGGCTAAATTAATTTTCAATAACTGTCTCTCCAAAATTCCATAATTTTGTTTGAATTTCATTTCATGTGAATCTACTTCATCAAAATACTCAATGGAATTTGGTCTTACTACACTTAACGCTGTAATTGCAGCTCTCATACCTGAACAAAAAAATAATGTAAAAGAAAATTTATTAATAGATTTAATTAAAAAACCATTTCAATTATTAAAAAAAAAATTACATGAATGTTTCATGCTGTTTTGTAATTTTTTTTAAATATTTTGATTGAAAAAATTCCTTTTACCAGAATAAATTGCTCCATTGATAAAACCACGAAATTTCTGGGAGCTGTTTGTTGTTGCCCATACAATTGTACCCCGACTACTTTCAGTTCTAGGAAAATCAATCAAAATGTGTTGTTCAAAAATTTTCACCTCATTCTCAACTGGCATTAAAAGCGAATGGATGCCAAACTTTTGTGACATCAATTGTAAAATATCGGTAAGTGGATATTTTGAGGTTTCACTAATAGAATTGTGATACAATGCACCAGTTAATATGCCGGGGTGTGTTTCATAACAATAAAAATGATTTTTATGGTTAAATAAACATCCAGAATGGCCTTGTTGATTTGATTATTTTTTTTCCATTTTGAGAATAATATGAAATAAAAAAAAAAACAAATTGTATTAAAGAAAAAAATTATGGTTGAAACCATGTCAAGTACCGATACTTTTCCATGTTGAATTGTTATACTTCACCGTGAATGTTGTGACATATGCGTCTATGTTGTTTATACGATTCATTATGTGAGGCCATATTTGTGGAGTGAATTTTATTTGCTTTACAGCTTGCCAAGGACATGCTATGACAACTACTTTTGATTGAATTATGTCACCATGGTGGGTTTCCACTGCTACACGTCTAGCGTCTATTTCAATTATTTGAGTCACGCATTTTTCTTTTATGATTTGTACAGAGGTCGGAAGATGTTTAACCAAACATTGCATTGTGTTAGTCCAACCGTCTGTGGGCGAGAATTCACCCTCAAAAAGGCTATCAATCATGCAGGAGAATGACATGCAAGTAAAACATATGACTAAAAATTCATCAACTCTAATCAAGTCTGGATCAACACCAGTCACCGTTCTAACAATAAATCTTATGAAATTTTGTGATTGCTCAAATAATAAATTGTCTGATATGAAGTCTTCCATTGTTGTCATCCATTTTTGGTAAACACTTGAAAATGTTAACAAAAAAAATCAAATAAAATACTGAAAAAATAACAAAAAAAATAAAATACTTATTCGGATTAAAATTTTGACATTCCATATCAATTCGTTCAATAAATCGCATCACTTCAAATTTCGCTAAATACCCTTTTGTGTCACTCCAGTCTTCAAAATCCCTCCATCGATACATTTTCTCCCTTTGAACACAATGAATTTCCAATTTCTCCAATAATTCCCACACCGCTCTGTGCTCTCTCCTGATGTACTTTACCCCAAAATCACATAATCCTCCAATTTTTTGACGCTTTTCCAGGATAATCACCTTCAAATTTTGATCCTTTTCAGCCAAATGATATGCAGTCGATAGACCTGATAAGCCACCACCTACAACAACAACATCACACTCAAGCGGATCAATGATTTTGCTGTGGAAAATTTTTGAATACGAGTTGTCTGATAAAAACATTGCAATTTACAAACACTTGAAAAAAAATACAATACAAGAAACTCGAAATTGAATTGGGCGAGAAACAAAACTGGTGACTTGTCAAATGAAATAAAATGAAGGTATGCTTTGATTTAAATTACAAATAAATTTCAATGCACTAAAATGAAAGCAACTTAATTTACTTCAATGAAAAGTTTTTTTGTAAATTTAAATTGATTTGGATGTTTAAAAACAATTTACGAACTAATTGAATGGGACTGCATATCAGCTGTCAAATAAATTAAGTCATTGTAAAAAGTTTTTTTGTGTATTCTGTGGAAAATGTATTAAAGTAAAATCACTTTAATCGTCTTAAATTAACATGCATTAATGTGTGGAGGTTGCAGTGTAAGCTTTAAGTGGCCCACAGCGTAACACCATAAAATTTTAGATTACAATAATCGATTTGAGAAAAACCGGAAAACCTCGAAATTTCTAAATTGCAGGAAATTCAAGCGATTTTTGGAATTCACAAAATTTTCGCTGCGATTTTTGAAAAAAATGATGTTTTTGTAAATTTTAAAAAACTGTGCTATTTTCTGATTTTTTTAAAAATCCCGCTGTTTCTAAAAACTCCTCGGCATAACGCATTACAGTTTACAGCCAAAAATTGCTTTGTTTGTCCAAATGCTTAACCCAAATAAGGCGGCTCTTTTTGCCATATTTGACTGTAGCCTAATCGGGGTTGATACAAGCGTTTTACACTCTAGCTTGAAAACGCCCACAGACCACCCCGCATAAAATGCATAATACTCGAATTCTTGTTCCAAATTAACTGGAAATGCCATAAAAATTTCATTCATTAAATGTCCTGTAAGCGTCAATCGAAGATCTTCGTCTGCGGACCAAGTCAATTTTTACTGCGGGGCTTTTTCAGCTTTCAGTGTATATAAATTGACATAAACGGACGGACATAACGACGACACAAGTTCCCACAATCCTCGCATTTTCTTCAAATCGACGGAAAATGCACAAAAAACATACTTAAAAGTTTGAAATGATTCTCTTGACATTATTCTCCACTTAAAATTATATTTAATACAAAAATTGTTGTTCTACACCATCAAACATCATTCTAAAAGTTATAGACTTTTTTAGTGTTACAAAACTCTTAAAACTATAACACGAGTACAAACACAAACTTGTAACAAAAATATATAATGTTTTTTTTATTTTTAACATCTGTAATGTGTGATCGTGTTTTATGCAATGTTTGTATAAAAATACTGCAAATATCAGATATCGTATTCAAGTCTTACACATTTTTTTTCTCCTGCTAATATTAATATAATTCTATTCGAGTCTTGAAAAACTGGCAAAATGTTTTGTTGACATTTGAAAAAACTTTACATTAGTTTTTCTGTGCTTATAAGCGTGGATGTTTTTCTTTAATGAGAATTCATCGTGTTTTATTAGTTTTGGCGTCACAGTTCGTAGTTGATTCTGATAAGGCTGTAATAAAACTTTAATCTTTTAATAATTTTTTTAAAATTTTGTTTTATTAAATCATATGACAACGAATTTCGAAGAGTTCGAAATATTTTCAAATTTCAATGAAAATGAATCTTTGTCCTTAAAGAGTTAAACTTAAAAATAAAATAATTTCATTTATGAAATATGTCAAAAGTACGACATTCAAAGAGCACACCACTTAAAAGTACCCAAATAAAAATATTACGATTTTGATGACTTAACTTCCATGAATTTTTTGTTTAAATTTCATAATAATTCATTTTACCAACATATTTACAGTAAAAATTACACGATTCATGGAGGGAAAACGGATGCTCATTTCAACAAACACTTAAAAAGTTGAATGAGATAAAATTATTTGCTCTTTTCATTTCAAATTCATATCCGAGGATATGTGCGATGAGTGTTTTATAAAAAAAAGTAAATAATTCAAGTATTTTAAGGTACATGCCTCATGATCATTGTAAATAATGTAAATGAAAAAATCATGGAAAATTCAATTTCTTTACATTTTTCCTGAAATTTTTTTATTTAACTATCTGTAAAGTAATTTCCTAAGTTTGGCGCATTACACAAATTACTTCTAAGAAATTAAGTGTAATGCTCAACCAAAAAAAAACAGCAAAATTAATGTTCAATATCCTAAAATGTTATCTTTCAATGGAATTTTATCACGTTTCTCAATGTAAATGTGCATATTTGCACACTTTGCTGATTTTGTCAGTCAACCGGTCAAATGGAGGTCGTTAGAATGGTGCATGGTGACCACAAGATTTTAACTCACAGAATCCTATACGGGGAAAGAAGGTTTTTGGGCACTTGCCATAGAGGAAAAGTAGAAAAGTAGCCATTCGACGTCAAATGGTACAACAAATTGAGCTCGAGGGCTTAAATGCTATCAATGTTAATCTTGCAGGTTCTCCTATGGCTCATGACAATTCAAAGAAGGAATTCATTCATATCAGAGTTAACAAGAGTCCTGCCTTGTAACCCAAATGTAAGTGTTATTTTGTTTCAATCCAAAATCTTACATCTCATTACAACATCACAATTGTACCGCAAAATTTTCATATTATTACACAATAAGACATGAAAACGGATGTTCCTCAAGAGATTTCTTGTTGGATATTTTTTTCTTACTTGTATTGTATACATTTTTACGTTTTATTCGTGTTTATTGTAATGACATTTGTTTTATGTCAGTTATGCATATAAAAGGAAATGTTAAGATTTGCTTCTTTTGTAATAATCATTTTGTATCCTTGTAACTTCCTGTTTTATCTTTAAATTATCATGACGTAAATCGGCATATCACAAAATGTAAATCAAAGTCGTATGATAAAATAACCAAGATTGTCTCTGAAATATGTATTGATCTCGTTTTAAGATAGTTACTAATCCTTTTTTAATGAAATTTCGATTAGATTACCATGTTTCTATAGAAGAGGTATTAATTTACATTGACGTCTTTTTTATGATGAAATCCATTCATATTTTTTTTTTGTCTTTTCTCCTTGTCGAAAACCTGAAGAAAAATCACATGTCTTATTTTCACCTCACGTATTACCGTTGCTAACATTGAATCTTGTGTAAGGGTTCGAATTTCATCTAAAAATAATATCGCTTTTGTGATTTCAACAATAGAAGAACCCTTAATGCCACCCACGTAAAATTAATCGTTAATGAAAGCAAAATTAATATTCAAGGACATAATTTGTGTGATTCACGTTTTTAATAGTTTTGTATTGAATGTCAATTTTCTAGCAAAAAAAATGTTTTCAAAATAAATTACTGCAATTAAAGTGCTCGGATACAATATTTATTTTTTTTTTTTACCTTGAACACAATTTTACATATGGTTCACACTTGATTGGGTTAAAGGAAGAATAAAAAATGTTCATTTCATAACAACAACAAAAGTTTAATAAAAAACTGTTTCCCTTTTTTTTGTTTTGTCATTTTTTTATGTTTGTATTTCATGTACGCGTTTTAAAAAACAATTTTTTTTATCTCATTGTATCAAGATACATAAATCACACTCATATTTTGAAGATCAGATTTGACAAGAGATGAAATGTGTAAGAAGTAAACTCGTTTCTGATTAAATTATTTTCATACTTTTATCTCTCCCGTGTATTGAGTGCTTATATGCTGATTTTCGTGTCAGTTACAAACAAAACAAAAAATTTAAATGTGTTTTTGAACACTTTGTTTTTATCTAATTTTTTTTATATTTTTATCCATTGTTAAACACTTAATACATTTTGTTTTAAACCAGATTAATTCATATTTTATTGCATTTTATTTTATTTATTTTAAAATGAATTTGAAATCATACTCTGGAATGTAATTTTATTTTATTATTACATCATATTTTTATTTTATTTATCTGGAAAAATATTTATATTATTGCTATTTAAAATTTTATTCTAAATAGCTTGCAATAAAAAAATTGCAAATAATGTTGTAAAATTTATTGCTAGGAAAATACGTAAACAAATAAAAAAAACGGCATTTAAATTAAATACCGATTGGTTTACTTTATATTATTATTATATTATTTTTATTTTGCAGTCGTGTTTTTTTTCAATGTCATAAAAAAAGTATGTTTAATAAAAAAGGAAAATTTACATTGAGAGCGGAGACAAAAGTCCATTTAAAAAACAATCCTTAACGTGATAATAAAGTATACACAAGATCGCATTTCCTTATATCGAATTCATCACTGATATCACGAACGGAGAGTGACTCAACAAACTCAAAGACAAGAGTGCTTACACTTTGAGTTTAAAGATACATTACGGAACAATGAAAAGCCAAAGCGCCCAAAAGAAATTTTAATTTTTTATTTGGTCTCATCTGCTTGATTGTGAATTTAACGCTGGTCCTACAGGAACACTTTTCTCTCATCCGGTCTCCAGATGAGTAGGAGGCAGGGGTGGATGTTTAGTTTAGTACGCACGATGATGATGATTAGAGAAGAATATACCCACTTCAACCACATTGGGCTTTTTGTGGGATGTCTTTCGACTTACCCTAAATTATTTTCTTCTTTAATGATACTTATTTCCTCCAAGAAATCATATATCAAATGAAGTTTTATTCCACAGAGGGCCGTTAGATTTATTTGCGCATTCAAACACCCAAAAAACCTCCTATTCCTGTTGTCAAGTTCACTACAGAAGCAGAGAATGTGCTGAGCACTTTCTTCTTCTGCTTGACATTTTCTACATAAATCTGTTTCACTTAAATTCATTATCTTAAGGTGTTTTAGTACTTGTACGTGTCCTGTGAGGAATGCCACCAGAACTCTTACTTGACCTGTGGTCATTCCTAAAAGCTCCTTAGTACGAGTGGCTGACCATTTGGGTATAATATTAAGTACGTGTTCGGAAAGACGATTGCTTTGCAGATCCCAGTACCAGGTTGATTCATCTATGAGCCACTCAAATTTTGCAGATTTTGCTGTTTTTAATAAAATTCGTAAGCATGGTTCTATACCGGTATAAGTTGAAGCTGAACCTTCCCTTGCTAGTTTGTCCGCAAATTTCATTTCCCTCTATGTTACTGTGTCCAGGCACCCAAATCAATTTCACTCTGTTGTTTCTTGAAAGTTGATAGATAAGATCCAAGCATTTCCATATTATTTTAGAATTCACTCTATTATTTATTAGTGCCTTTAAAGTAGCCTGACTATCTGAGATTATATATATAGTCCTATCAGTCCTACGCACGATGATTTTGAACAAAAAATAATACATAACGGAACAATAAAAAGCCAAAGCGCCCAAAAGAAATTATTAGGATTTAATTTTGAAACTCGATGCTATCCAAGAATTATTGATTGAGTTTTTCCAAATGTGCTTCGACTGTTTCCATTTGTGCCTGCTGGTAGAGATCGTCATTTCTTGTGTAGAGTGGTGCATCGAATATCATCCGCAAGATCTTGTTTTGGAGACATAACCAGTAACCGCCCCGCAAATGCAGGGTGATTTGCGGAGGTTTTGTACACAATGTAAGTTGTAATTAATAATTATTATTAATTTAAATAGGGTAAAATTTTTATTTTTCAAATGTATTTTTAATGCAATTTTCGTCTGAAGAAATATTCTAAAATGGCCGAATTTTCCAAAAATGCCGAAACTTCAAAAATCAAGGTAAACTGCGAAGTTTTCAATGATCTTGGAAATCTCTTGAATTGTTGCAGGGTAATTTTCGATACATTCTCAGCTTTGAGTATAGCACATTTGACAGACAGACGGACGAACGGAATGCGTGGTCACAAAAGCATTTTTTTCCAAAATTGACAAGAAAAGCGCCAAATACAAATTCAAGCGGCATAACAGAAGCCGTTTCCTTATTATCATCCACACCATCATAATTTTATACACATTTCTCTATCTATATTTTTTTGTAATACTTTATTATGATTATGATGATCGAGAGGAAAAACGTTTACTCAAATAAAATATGCAGAAGGTTATTGCAGCATGAAATATTTATAATACTGTTTTTTTATTTAATATTACATGTTTTTCATATAAATCAGTGAAAGCAAAAAAACTAAAAGAAAAAAACGGAAATAAAAGTTAAACGTTTTAATTACACACCACAGAAGGAAGACTTGTATTCAGCTGCATTCCATCCTTTTAATGTAGATTTCATTATCATTGTAATGAGAAAAATGTGTATTTTTCCATCATAATAATTATTTATGTTTCAGTTCACGAATGACATAATTATGTGGAATTAAGTAAAAAAAAATACAAACAAAAAATATGCGAAAGGGAAAATAAATTATTATTTTTTTTATTATTAAAATTACTCTGAAAATTAATTTCGGGTATTTGGTTATGAATATAAATATTAATAATAAATGAAATATTGCTTTGATATTACATTTTCACAACATGTTTTATGAAACAAATGCGCATTTGTGGGTTTCGTTGAAATTAAATGAATGAAGTTAACACGATTTTACTGAATTGAATTCACAAAAGGGAAAAATTTGATTTTTCATTTTTAATTAACGCGAACACAATGATTTTTTGGTTACGTTTTCATTTTGTTTTCAATTTCACTTGGAGTCAGATGAAGTTTAATTATAAAATTTATATGATTTGTGTAATTGTTTGTAACTTTTGAGAATTGTTATTATTATTCATTTGAGGTTAGATTTATGTTTACATTTCATTTTCAGTTAAAGCTTGTTATTTGTTTTTAATTCAAAACCTTGATTGATTTTCATTTTTAATTACATTAAATTACATTTTTGAAATAAAAACAAACTCAATTCAAATCTTGGAAATTAACATGGTCTGATTTCAATTTGTATCAAATGAAAGCTGAAAGTTAATTCAATGGGACCTAACTGTAAATTTTTAGGTAACAGGATGAACGTAAAATCAGGAAATTTTCTGTATTTTTCTTAAAATGGCTCAACTCAAAAAGTTTTGGAGTGTTTTCAAATAAAACAAAAAAAAGTCAAAACCTGTAGACCATAAAAAAGTTTAATTCAGGCCACTTAAGCAAATATACGCTCAAAACGTGATTGAGGTTGTGTCATTTTATGGTTAAAAACTAAAATTTAATAGTATCTGGTATATTTTTCTTTTAAAACAAAACCAAATCTAATCATTTCATCAATTTAATTTATGTTCATCAAAACTTTGACTGTTATTTTTTTTACTTTTATTGCATAATCTTATGTAAACGGTCCGAATTGAATTAAAGCATAAGTGTCTTGAAGATAAATGCAAGTTTAATTGTTGTTATGAAACTTTCCTCATAATTTTTATTTATTTTTCCCGGTTTGCTTTTCCTTTTACCATTATAGACATTACGATTTTTCATCCTGACCAAAGGTTAATAAAACTTTATCTAAGAAAATTTTATTCTACAATAGAATTAAAAGTAACATAAAAAGAAAACTATACTTTGCTCATCTCATAGAAAATAGTAAAAGACGAAGAATTTTCATTTTGATTGCAGTTCTTTGTGTTCCTTGTGAGAAAAAAGTATACAAACAAAATCTATGTCAGAGTGATACTCTTTTAAAAATCGTTTGGGAAATCATGAGAAGGAAACATTGAGTGTTGGCAAAATGGAAAAAAAATTAATGTCAGATAAAAAAAAAATAATGACAGCAACAATATAAATTGATAGTGTGTTTTTTATATCATTCTTCCTTTAAAATTTTATATTCCTGTATGTTGAGGAAAAAAATGCACTATTGCGATACAAAAAATGTCAAAAAATGGTTAAAGCAATACTAGATTCAAGTAAATTTTGATTTTGACTCAATAAGAAGTGTCGACGAGGATCCTAAGAGCATAAAAGACACCTCCCGTGGACGAATAGATCAAATTTTAGGCTTTAGTACTAAATTTCTCTCAGGACTGTCGCCTGTGCTGGGATCATGAGGAGACTGCAATGAATATCTTATGTGAGTGTCGGTGTCTTGAATCAAAAAGATTTAATTTAGTGGGGACTGGCAGAGCTCAACCTTTGGAATTACTACAGATGAATATAAGACTAATCTACCACTTCCTAAAGAGTATATCTCTAGTTAAAGAAAAATATTCTCTTTAGCAAGATGAGAATTATAGGTATAGTTGTAGCAACAGCGAACGAGTTTCTCTCGAGCAAGGAGGAGGTGCAAGTATGAGTCTTGACATACCCATGGCATGATGGATTTTCTCTTTTATGCTAAGGTGCGTCACTAAATGACAACTCACAAAGAGCCCTACAATATGTGGCTTCTGACAATCGATCTATCTACTTATTTTCTCTTGAATTCTACAGATCTCAAATATGATGTGATCTAAAAATGCGAGATCTCGTATTAATATGAGATAACGAATTTTTTTAAGCTTCCAAATAGTTTTGAGCCTTAATCAAAAGCGGGTGAGTCAATAAAAACATGCTCGAATAAATTACAAACGACCTTCGAAAATGAACTTTTTCTCCACAATTTCATATTAACAGCCTCTTTCATTCCTTCATAATTTTTTATCTGTCTCCTGAAGTGTTTAGAATAAAAGCTATTATATTACAGTTTATTGTAATGTAGTGTTGTGCAATATTAAATTTTCATTTATCTTCCAAAGGTATCATTGTGCTCTTTTACCTGTTCAAATTTTTCCATCATTTAAGGATTATTCTGAAATGTGAAATACATGTTTGTCTGTTATTTTATGGTACGTGATACCGTAAAATATTTTTTTTTCAAAAAAAA
Organism: Culicoides sonorensis; assembly: GCA_900002565.1. Classification (NCBI taxonomy): domain Eukaryota; kingdom Metazoa; phylum Arthropoda; class Insecta; order Diptera; family Ceratopogonidae; genus Culicoides; species Culicoides sonorensis. The sequence goes on from LN483357.1 coordinate 1,130,163, forward strand.
ATTGTGACAATACAATGAGGAGCCTTTTTAAGTGGAAAATAAAATCCAAAGGAAGCATGATTCACAAAAATGTTATCTTCTTTTTTGCTTAGGAAAATTTAAAACAAAATTTTTTATCTTAATTCTTTTTTGAATGGTCTTTACCACAATGAAAAAAAAAATATGTGAATAAAATTTATGAAGCAAATCAATAGAAATAAATAGTTCCTCGTATATTCATATCGATTTAATGCATTGCAAACACAGATTCATTTATTTCTTCTTTTCCATCCAGTCTATTTAAAACTTATATAGAAAAGTTTTTCCTAACAACTTTTTTTCCTGAAAACAAAAAAAAACAAACACTACACATGACATTTGAAAAACGAGAAGCTTTAAAATTCAAAAAGAATGTGATATTTTTTCTATACATTCACTTTTTTAACCATTCAAATTATAAAAGAAACCTATTTCATTTATTTCGGTTACAATTTTATTTCATTGCATCTCAATGTGAGACAAAACAGACCAACAAATTGCACGTATTTTAAATTTTTCTCATTTTCATTGTCTGCATTCATTTATATCTAAGATCAAAATGTGCATTCATTTTTAAAGGACATAGAAACAGGAAATGATAAAAAAAAACTCGTTTTACATAAATATTTTTGCATTGAATTTAGGTTGAATAATGAAATACCTATTAAAATGCATGGATATAAAAAGTCATTTCATTGCAATGCAAGAGGAAGTTTAAAACCACCAAGAATTTAATTGGTAAAATGAAGGTAATGAAATAGTTAAAACGGATATTGCAAATAAAAAATATTTTGAATTTCTTGTAATTACTTTACTAGTGGAAATCTTTACATTATTGTGATGTTTTTTTCAAAATTTTCAGAATTCTCAGAATCGTGAGGTTCTCAAAACCGTGAGATTTTTAGAAACCGTGGAAATTTTCTAAATTCCCAGAAAATTGTAAGGTGACCGTAGATTTTTTTTCCATTAAATTCATATCATTATCTTCTAACTGACTCACTTACACAATAATTTAATGTTACAAAAAAAATTTTAAAACAAAAAAATTGTTGATACAGCACTTGACCGTTCGTTTTTAGAGCTTCCAATAAAATTTTATACACTTTTTCATATAAAAATAAGATAAAATTTCAAACAAAGCCGTAAGCAAAATTGAAATTTGCTTGTTTTTAAATTAATCTACCAACACAAGAACTTTATTGAGACGGTCATGGATAATGTTTTGAAATGTGTTCTTTGACGTGCCCATCAGCGAAAAGTAAAAACAATTTTTTTTTTTAATTTTTTTGTTACTTTCATGTCATAATAAGGTTAACAGTAAAATAAATGGAAAAAAATAGCTGAATTTATAGCAAATTGAGTTTTGGTGTTCAAAAAAGGTTGGTTTTATTAAAATTAATTGAATTATTTTACCGGTGACACAAAAACATACATTTCGTACCCTTGTAATACAGGAATTTATTAGGATTTTTATTAAATTCAGGTCACAATCCCTTAAATAACTTCAATAAATTTATTTTATATTAAAAGTGTGCATGTTAACAGATAATTATCATAATATAATTTTTTAAAGTCTTACAAAAAAGAGGCAATTTTGTCCACTTTAATCTGAATATCAATATCAGCACAGTTACAAGGACAATTTTTTTGTTTAATGTATGTAATTTTAAAGAAAAGCCACGTTAAATGTACTTGACTCATTGAAGCAGACAAAGCATTTAATGGATTTAACCTCCAATGCACATACACAAGCACACACAAACACATGGAAAAGCACATTAAACGTAGAGCGTAAAAGTGGAAAAATTTCAATCTCTATTTTTCCATCCCCATAATTCTTGCTCTTATCATTTCATACAATAAATATTACCAGACAAACATTACATTTTGTATGTAGACTATGAAAAGTTTAATAGAGAAATGTCTCAAAGGATATTTTTTTCTTATATGTGATGAAAATATGCTTAAAACAGAATATAATGCAAAAATTGCAATGGCAATATTTAAAAAAAACTAAAGTGATCAATATGTTATAATAAAATATAAAGAAAAGAGCTCTGAATTAATGTGTGTCGTATATAAGAAAATATGAGAAATTCTTACCATGAAATGATGCAGGAAAAAGCATTTCAAACGGACTGAGTGAAATTATCGTGAAATTTTAACGATTTTTAACGGTTTTTTTTAAATTTGAGGCACTCCACTGAAAATATATGTCCTGACCGTTAAATGTGCTTAACATTGTGTTTGTGAACTTTTGGCCTCAAAATGTATGAAATGTCACTTCAGCAAAGTTGAAGCTTGAAATTTTCTCTACAACTTTGCTTCACATCAGTTTTACATAAAACTTACAAAAATGCGAATTTTTCATGAAATTTGTTAAATTTAAATGATTATATTTTCCTTCAGTAAATTTGCGTCCCTTCGCAAATTTTTTCCATAGTATTTACAGTGTGAAACTCGGTTTCTACGCTCATTCCCAAAACAGAATTTGGCTCCAAAGTTTTATGAGCAAACTCTTCTAGACTCATCTGAATTACGGATCGCAGTTATGTCTCTGAGGGACAGAACATCGTCCAATGAACCGTCTGCATTAGTGCATGTTTTTCGTACGAAATGCACATAAACATTTTATGTAATACCATCAAAAGCTGTGAAGAGAATTTCATTTGACATAAAAACATGATCATAAAAAAGTAGTTTTGTAAGCTCATTATTTTTATGAAGAACTAAAAATATTTTTATTTAATAGAAAATGAGAATGCTCCATTGAATAAGAATGCACTATTCAAAATAATAATAATTTTTGTTTTTCATGAAACAGTTTAAGTTCATTGAGAAGAAAAATGCCCTTGTTTATGCACTTGAACAATTTTTCACTCAATTTAGAAAATTTTTAATGTATTTGAAAATTCTTATGGTAAATTTCAATTTTTTTTCAAAACAGCATATTTAAGTGAAAACATTCTGAATTTCAATCAAAATTTGGGTAAGTCAATAATTTCCAATAATCTGACAATCAAAGCATATGATATAAAAAAAACGATAAACAAAAACCCATATATCAACAAATAATGTAACAATAACACTTTTATTAGGTTCATAAATAATCTTTTAAACCGAAATATAAAAGATATCGCATTATTAACCCTTAATATCTCCAACGATTTATTGTCGACTCTCTCGAGTTTAAATATTGCTCACAATATTCTGGCGGTGTATAAGCCAAATGACCTTCACGAGTACAATGCATGATGTGAAAAATTCCCATCTTAAAGTAATGAATTGTTCGTCTGCTCTTAGGAAATGTTGGCAACACAATTTCTACTCGCTACTCGCAATGTCATCAAAGACGCACACATATATGTAATAAATTTTAATAAAAAATATGACATTTATTAAATTCATTATTATCATAAGAAATCTCAATAAATAAAAGTTGTCTTACCTGAATATTTTTGCATCGATCAACAATTTCACTCAAGCAGATTTCAGTGAGATGGGGACACTGATTCAAATACAAGACTTTTAATAATTTCAAGTTCTTTGATATGATATCAACTGCATCATTAGTCAGACTTTTACATCCATCCAATTTGAGTTTTTCAATAAATGGACATTCTCTTGTCATTTGTGATATGCCCTCCGCTGATATTTTGTCCAAGCCTGTCAAGTCCAATCCTTTCAGACTTTTGAATTTAAATGAGTGTGACAATGACATATTTGTTATTTTAGTGCATTTACTCAATGAGAGCACCTCTAAATGGCTTAAAACACTTAATGGTAGTCCATTATTGCCAGAGTCGTCGATAATTTCTCCCATTATTCCGTTATCACTAATCTCATCACACGAAATTATCTTGAGTATTTTTAGGCCACGACAATTTTTGACGATAATTTGAAGAATATGATCATCCACTGTGTGACATGAAAGAAGTTCTAATTCAATTAACATGGGAAAACTTTTTAATGCAATATCAAATGATGGGAGGTCGAATTCGAGGGATGTGTAACGCACGACAAACGATTTCATGGATTTGAATTTGAATTCGTCTTTGGATGAGCTTAATTGGATTACACCGTTTTGATTGAGTGTCCCAAAATATAGTTGAATTGACTGTAAAATTGAAATGAAATTGATTATTTCTTTAAAAAAAATTAGGGATATGAAAATGTTTACAGTTAGATTTTTACATGAAAGAAGTGCATCCAAAAAATTGTCGACATCCCATTTGCGAATGGCTTCTAATTTGATATGTTCTAATTTTGGTAACATCACACCAATTGCGCTCAATAACTCGTTCGTTAAACAGTCGTTGGCATGAATAGGCAGACTTTTGATTGAATTTTGGTGAACTGTAAGAACTGGAAGCAAATTGACATTTAGACTTGGTAACCACAACCATAATCGATTTACAATCAAATTAGGTAACGGATTATTGATGAAATACCGAATTAGCTCATCAGCATTTCTGTTTATTTTCTTTGGTCTGTCTAAATCATTAAAAACAAATTTCACATCACCTCTTCGCTGAGCCAGCATTTTAAGACGTGGCAACAAAACTTGAAATGCCGACAAACTATCACCATGTGGATCAAAGTTCAATATCACTCTACAAATATTAGGAAAACGATCAATAAGCGTTTCAGTAATTGATATACTCATCAAATTCTCATTTAATTGTAGTGTCTTAACACTTTCCATACGAAAATCATCCGCTAACACTAATTCATTATCTCTTCGCAACAATAATCGCGGAGAGATTTCCAAATGTTGCACATTTTTGAAACTTTGTAATCCATTTAAATCGCGATAACTATTAATCCACACATGTAAATGCCTAAATGTCTCATAACGTTGCTTACAAAATTCCACAACGGCTTTTAACTCGTTGCACGGACTCGCTAAATACAGATGATTAAATGGAAATATTTCGGCCCTTCTAAAAGTTTGTATTAGAGCACTGTAATTTTCACGGTCACTACTTTGTAAAACAAGTTTTTTATAAAAATGTGGATGTCTTGCTGCGTAATACCACTTACGACATACTTGTGTGCACCGTAATAGTTCATGATCGGACAGAAATGAAAAAACTTTCACAATCACCTTAAAAAAATGAAGATTAATTTTAAATTTCAATCATTTTTATTAAAAATATCAATTTGAAATTCCGTACCTCCAATGGAAAGTCGTTTATCTCGAAATCCATCTATTTTAAAACAAAAATCAATTATTAATTTAATTAAATATTCGACTCAATCTGTGTTAGTTCCTACTTGTTATAAGGTTTTGTTTATAATAACACTTAATTTACAAATGTTCAGCTGACATCAAGGCCACTTTTATTATTTTTATACACAATAATCTGTAGTGCGCATGCTTAAACTACAAATACAATAAAACAACAAGATGATGAAATAAACAGACGATTTGGCTATGAGATGATGTGACAAACATTTGTTTTCATTCATAAATTCGGCTGTATATACACACAGAAATTTTACAATCAAAACATTGAATTGTATTTTGATAATGGAAACGCCTGGTTCATTGTACAAATAAATGTTTGTTTGAATGGAATGTTAACCAGGCGTCTCCATTATTCGTTTAATATTGAATTATGAAGAAATTTTGTTTGGGTCGCGTGGTTCATTGAAAATGTTTACGATATGTGTAGTATTGCAATTAAGTATTTGATACGTTGAGTGAAGACGCCAAAAATGTAACATATATGAGATGTGATTCAATTAATTAGATTTCTCACGTGATATCGTTTGCAAAAAAAATGTCAAAATAAATTAAGAAGCAAAAATTAAAACAGAAAAAATTTTTTCATACAATCCTCGTGTTTCTTTTTTTAAAATAAATGACCGTTATTTTAATTTCTTGAAATGGATATTCAAAAAAATGCATCACATTAATAAAAAAAAATCATTGATACAAATTTATCACAATAAACACAATTAAATTCACTTGAATTGTTAAACATAAGAAATATGTCTTTATTGAATTATAAAATCTATGCATTTTATGATGATGTACAAATATGTAATAAGAAAACAAGACATAGGTCACAAAAGTCAATTAGCCAGACATGGGAATAATTAATCAAAAGCAATCAATCTTACAATTCAAATATTTAACAATAAATTTTCTTTTTACTTTAACAATTGAAAGAAATAATGAAATTAATTTTAAAATTTAATTAAATACCAGTCGTTTTACTTCATACTTTTGTGAGATGAATGTCATCTGTGTTATAAACAGCTGGTACAAGTCTGTGTTTCAACGATAAAAGCCATATAACGGTAATTGCCATAAATGTGCCTAAGCTACAAAATGTCCATATGATGCCAAAATGTGTGTACAGATAGCTGAGAAGTACTGGACCGATAACGCGTGAAAATCCACCTGAACCTGTAAATAGGCCCATCCAAACGCCCTGTGGTCGTGGTCCGAGAACTTTTGATAAAATCGTTTGAATTAAAGTTGCACCGATTGGATATCCAATTGCCGTACAAACATAGCCAAGAATGAATTGTTCAGTGGTGAGAGCATTTGTGGTTGCACACCATTTTTGTGATTCAACAGGGCATCCCACTGATTCGGTTAAATTTGATAGTAAACTAGGATCGTAAGTTACATTTGAATATTTTAGTGATGGTGGTGCTGAACCCCATGGAATGAAAACAAATCGGCCAATTACCATTAAAAAGAAGCCACCCCAAATCATTATTTTCCGCTCATCGAATCTCTTGCATAAGGGACCGATTGTTACAAAACTGATGCATGAAATTACTGCACCAATTGCCATTAAGATTGAAATGTATTTCAACGACTCCTGTTTAGTGAGGGCGAATTGGTCCATCATCAATGGTGTTCCTAATCTGAAATTGAAAAATAAATTGAAGACATGGAATGAAAAAAAAACAAATCACGTGACTTACGTTTCAAGTAGAACAAAATTAAGAACAATTGCAAAAAATGCGACAATTAATGTCCATGCAGCAATATAATCCAATGGAATCGCGTCTACGGCTGCCTTTTCACTTTCTTTTCCTTGAGCAACCATTGCTTCCTTTGCAGCAATTGGTTTTTCTTCAAATACGCATGGAAGTAAGATCACGATATTGATTAAGGCTAATAAAGCATTAACCCAGCCAGGAGCGGTGTACATGTCAAGCGAAACTTTTCCTCCTAAAATCGGACGTCCTTTATCACCAAGAGGCGTTAAAGCAGCTTGCATTGCAGGTCCAACCACAAACCCCAAAACTTGTGCAAGTGACCCTAACGAAACGGCAGTTGTTCGTTCCTTCACAGTTGTTGCCGCTGAAAGATACGCTCGACAAATAGCAATGTTAGCTGAACTAATTCCAATCAAAATCCGGGCTATTAACATCCAATATTTGTGATGTGAGGTGAATGCTTCCAAAGTTGCATACATTATACTTGCAAATGCAAATAATATCATAGTACAAATTAAAGGAACTCTAGAAGATTTTTGCTTGTTAGTCCACCACCCAACTAAAGGGCTTGCAATCATTTGTGAAAGTGGACTCACTGCCAAAATAATTCCATAAAATGTCTTGCCAGCATGTGGATCCAACTGCAATTGTAAGGGTTTTAAATTGAATTTAATTTCAATGAAAATTATAAAAAAAATATTTACCTTATCCAAATAAGGCCACACACCGGTAAGTGTGATACCAAAACCCAATGTCATTAAAAAAATTGTAACATAAATGACGAGAACTGAAAACCATCGCTTTTTAAATTCAATTTCTGTTTCAATTCCAGCATTTTCCTTCCACATTTTGTGAATCATGCCACTTGTCTTACCCATTTATGGTAAATTATTCAATTAAAAAGTGTGACCTCCTGAACTAAAACAAAAAAAAACCCAAACAAAACAAGTGGCAAAAAAACTAATTTGAATATCAATTAAAAAGTCAGACTATTTTTGTGCTTTTAACTAGAGTCGAAGTTACCACGATCACGTCTCGATCAAAACTAGATTGTTTGATAAAATAAAATTATCAATAGCATTCTCTTACCATGCATCTGTGAGTAATAACGATCTACTTATTAAATTATGTACCATATTGATTCATCTCATTTCGTGAATGATATAATTGATAATGAAAAATTGGTCTCTGAGAAATAATTTAATGAAATTAAAGTACCGATAATAGAAATTTATCGCTTAGATCTTTAATTAATGTCATTTATCAAGAGAGAGCGTACCAAGACTGACATTAGAATTTCACTTTTGATTGATATGTTAACATGACTTGGTATCATAGTGGAGACGCCTTGCTCATTTAATGTAATCAATGAAATAATTATGATTCTCATTTAAAATATTCTTTAAATTCGATTATTTATTATGTCAAATCAATTGAAATGCAATAAATCTTAATTCTAGACATTTTTGTTTGGTTGTAAACATTTGTCAATTTTACGAATCGTAAACTCTCAAATAACTTGTAACTTGACTGCGACACACTGGACAACGGTTATGAGATTCCAAATAAATTTTCACACAACCTTCACACATGGCTTTGTGACCACAATTAATGAGAGCACATGTTTTGTCTTCAATAAAGCAAATTATGCATTTACAGTCGATGATTTCTTGTTTCACTGGATGTTGATCAATTTTTGGTTCATTTTTCACTGAATTCAATTTTTCTTTTACTTCAATTGGAGATAAAGCCACAAGTATTTCAAATCGTGATGAGAATTTAGTTTCTTTGCCTTTTACAGGAACAGAAAGACATAAATTTTGTGAATTCACAGAACCCAAAATAGTTGAACCTTCGTTTTCAATGCGACCAATGTAAGTTTTTTCACCTTTGTCATTAAAACCGCCTTCAATGGCATTTTCAGGTAAAATTTTTTCATCGCATATCAACTTCCATCCATAATAACTGTTATCTTCGATTAATTCATAATCACGAATTGGCCATGCACGACCATTACATACCACGAGAGCTTCAACTCCTGGATTCACGTGAACCGTTAATAGGGAATTGTTTTTTAATCCACGTCCTACATAAATGTCATTGTTTTCCGAATCTTTTCCACATTTCAGTGCATTAACTGGACAAGGAAGATCGAAATTTGATCCCAACCACTTGATTTCCTTTGTAAATATGATTGAGTTAATGGAACTTGATCCTTCAATTACATTGATTTCAAAGAATTCTGTTACGGAAGGTGGAAATTTATGTTGAAACGTTGAATATAACTTTCCATCAACTTCAACTCGAAATTCCGTATCATCAAGTGAGAATGTGAGAAGGATATTTCCAGGTAAAATTTCAAATGTGTTATCATTTTTGCTTATTTCCCATGTTTTATTTTTTCCGCATCGGCATAAAATTCCATCTAAGCTCACAACAACATTCAAAGGTATGCGAGAATCAATTTTATCTTCATCACTTGCTTTTAATGAAATCTCAATTGGAGATTTTGGTTGAATATTCAATGAAATCTGCAACTTATCATTGGGACTGAGTCCTTTTGGCAGTGGAATTCGATATGGTATTTCAGGTTTGTCGATGTTAATTATTTTAAGTGACATTTCACTTATTTTATTTTTTTTATTTTAATGTTTAAAAGGTGAAATCACAATTGAAAGTAAGTTATTGCGATTAAATTTATTTATCTGTTTATTTATCTATTGAGATTCTAAGAAAAATGTGCTGATAAGTAATTTGAGCACATTTCAGCAAGAATAAAAATGATACTTTTACGACCACTTTGAGCGTCTGTTGGAATGTGAAAAATTAACCAGATGAAAATTTTTAAAATTTAGCGGTCTATTCTCCATTATCAAACTCTAGAGCCTAATTCTTGAGCTCAAATTTAAATCGAATAAGCTTCAAGTCACTTTAAGAAATTCTTCTAGCCAACTCACGAAGGCCGATGTGTTTCTTGAGGATCATTCTTAGATAATGGATTTGGAAGCTGATCCCTTGAAGTTCATATTACTTTAATATCTAAAATGCACTCACATTTACATTTCAGCGTGTAGTTTTCAATTAAAATCAAAATAACCGTCATTATTTTTTAAGGTGCGACACTCCATGTGCGACATTTGTTTACAAAATAAATTTTGGTGGCAAATTTCTCTGTTGTGTGATCGTTGATTAAAGTTTAATTTTAATTTTTATATTTAATGTGCAATTAAAAATGTATGATCGTGAAAAACTTTTATCACCACCCGATTCCTTCAATTTTCCATTTGATCCATATCAAATACAGAAAAATTTCATGCAAGAATTATTCAAAGTGATTGAAAATAAACAAATTGGAATTTTTGAGAGTCCAACAGGAACTGGAAAAACTCTGACACTCACTTGTGGTGCATTGACGTGGCTCATTCAACACGAAACAGCTGTGAGCATTGAACTTGAAGAAAAAATTAATAGATTGAATAATAAAATCAAAAAATTAGATCTAGAAAATTCAAAGTCAAATGACTGGATTAATGGCCAGTATGAGACACTTCAATTGAAGCAAAAATTGGCTGAAGTTAAAAGTGAATTAGATTCACTATTGGAATATAAAAAACGGATAAAAGATATACGAAGCAAGAGGGAAATTGAGAATGAGATCAAAAAGTTTATCAAAAACAAGGAAAATAATGATGAAATGTTTGATGAAATGCAAACCCATAAAGACACAAATGACTCTGATGATGAATTCCTTATCAATGATATTCCAGATGAAGATTCACTTGAAAATGATATCAGTGAAACTTCAAAATACCATGACACAAAAATTTACTTTTGTAGTCGAACGCACTCGCAATTATCTCAAGTCGTGCATGAAATTAAAAAGACTGTTTTTGGTAGGGAAACTCGTGTAACTGCTTTGGCATCCCGTCAAAATTACTGTATCAATCCCGAAGTCAAATCACTTAAAACGAACTCTCTTATCAATGAGAGATGTCTGGAACTTCAAAAAGGCACAAAAGGTGTGATTCGTGAACGAGATTCGCAAGGACGTGCAACCAAGAAAAGTAAGACCTCCAAAAAATGTCCATTTTATAATCAATTGGGCATGGAAAAAGTCAAAAAAGAAGCAATCAGTGAAATATATGATATTGAAGATTTAATTCAAGTTGCAAAAAGTCATAAAGCATGTCCATATTACGCATCTCGATTAGCTGCAAGTGATTCACAAGTCATTATGGTACCATATCAAATGATTCTCCATAAAAAGACACGTGACCAATTGGGAATCAATATACAAGGTTCTGTGCTCATAATCGATGAAGCTCACAATCTCCTTGACACCATCTCATCAATTCACAGTGCTCAAATAACTCTTAAAGAATTTGTGGAAGTCAAAAATCAACTTGAATCTTATAAGAAACGTTACTTGTCAAGGTTTAGTGCAAAAACTGTTCTTAAAATTAATCAATTAATTTATATAGCAAAACAATTGATATCTATTTTTAAAACCATTGAGACCTCAAAAATGATACCTGTGAGTGAACTTTTAACTGAAGCTGAATTATTCAACATCAACATCTCTGAATTGATACGTTTTGCTAAAGATACTCGTCTTGCTGAAAAGTTACATGGATTTGCTGTGAGTGAAAGTAAAAGGCAAGAAAAAATTAAAAGTGAATCTGGTCCAAAACAAGAAATGGGATTGAAATCGTACTTGAAACAATTAGAAGAATCAAAAACAAAAGTCAAAACTAAAATTTCAACAAAGACTCTAGAACCTGAGCCAATACTCTCAAATACCGAAAAAGTTCTCGTTGTAAATGCGATTCGACCATTCCTGTCATTGCTTGAATGTCTTTTAGAGGAATTTGAAGATGGACGAATTTTAATTTCAACTGATAATGAAAATAACGGGACAATGAAGTATTTGGTTTTGAATCCAGGAGCTCATTTCAAGGATTTACTCAATCAATGTAGGGCTGTAAGTGTTTGAATTTTTTGACAATTAATTTGATTTTACTTTTAAAAAAATTATTTGCACAGATAATACTCGCCGGTGGAACGATGCAACCAGTGTCCGAACTAACGGAACAACTTTTCTCAGAATGTAAGGACAGAGTTAAAATTCATTTGTACAGTCACGTGGTTAAGCAAGATGCTGTTTTGCCATTAGTTCTTACAAAAGGACCTACTGGAAAAGAATTTTTATTTAATTTTAGTAACAAAAGTAATCAAAGCATGGTAAAATTAATGGAAAATTTGAATCTTTTCATGATTTGAACTTTTCTTCTTATTTTCCAGTTACAAGAGCTGGCTGCGACTTTACTGAACATTTGTAATGTAGTTCCTGCTGGAGTTGTTTGCTTTTTTTCGTCATATGATACATTGGAAGGATTTTACAAATTTTTTGATGAAAATGGATTTTTGAAAAGAGTTCAAATCAAAAAACGAGTTTTTCTGGAAAAGCGAAGTGGGATGCAAGCTGAGACGTTACTTGATCAATATTCAAAGGCAATTAAATTCCTTAAAAATAATTCAAAGGGTGAGTTTTTTCATTGTTAAATATTACATTGATTGAATTTTTTTGAAACAGAATCGCAAAATGGAGCACTCTTATTCAGTGTAGTTGGAGGCAAATTAAGTGAGGGTTTAAATTTCTCAGATGACTTGGGACGGTGTGTGATTGTAGTTGGTCTTCCATATCCAAATAAATTCAGTCCAGAACTTCAAGAAAAAATGAAATACCTTGATAAAAATTTAAATTCATCAGCTGGAAACGAATATTATGAAAATTTGTGCATGAAAGCTGTTAATCAGTGTATTGGACGTGCAGTGAGACACATCAACGATTATGCGAGCGTTATATTGCTTGATGTTAGATATGGTAATGAAAAAATAAGAAAAAAATTACCAATGTGGATTGAAAGAGGATTAATTCAGATCGATGGATTTGGTAAAGGTCAAGCAGAATTAGTGAAATTTTTTAAAGAGAAAAAAAAATTAAATTAAAATTTATTTATCACTTTATATTTATTTTATTTTAAGTATGAGGCATTTCGGTAACAATTAGTAATTTTTTTGTATTATTCTAGTTCTTGATAAGACATGTGTCTGTCTTTGATAATCCAGAATGAGTCAATCACTTCCCCTTTCTTATCAACTGAAACTTGTTCAAAATACAAATGTGTTTCATTGTGTGCCTTAAGTCTGGTATATCCATAATCGACACTTCGGAATGCACTCCAATACGGTTGATCCCATAAAAATGGCGTACGTCCTTCATCACAACCAGCTGATCCTGTTATAATATGAACTGGAGCCTTTGGATTTGTGTATGGAGCTTCAAGTGAACCATTTTTAACTTGATAATTATACAATGGGAAAAGTCTTTCATATGAATGTTCATGTGCCCATATTAAGACGTCGACGCCATGCTCATAAAACATATCCTCCAATCCAAAGTTAAGTACTGGCAATCCAACTCTTGTGTATGTCTCGTGATTGGAACAATCTGCGCTATTTCCATTTGAGCAATACATTGGACGATGTCCAAAAATGATGATCCATGGTCTTAATGCACGATTTTCTGGCTTAGTCGCTTCTTTCAAATCATTCTCAAGCCAATTGTATTGTTTCACTAATCCCTTAAGGCCATAATTGAGGAAATAATAGACCTCAGTTGAAATTGATATGAAATGAACTGGACCCAAATCAAAGCTAAACCACATATTTTCAGTACCACCTGGCATACTGAATCTCGATCTATAATTTGAGAAATTATATTTTTCCTCATGATTTCCAGCACACACCATATACGGAACATAAGCAGCAATCTCTTGAATTTGATTCATAAACTCATCTCCGATTGCTGCATTTTCCGAATCCATATCATACGCAAAATCCCCAACATGTATGATAGCATCATACATATCTTGTTCAGATTCTCGTTGTAAGTAAGCCAAACTTTGTGCATTTTCATTGCCCATATCACCGAAAATAGCAACAGATGGACTCCATTTCGTATCAAGTCGGGGTGTTTTGAATGAAAATATCGGTGACCAACCCAAATCACTTCCACATACATAAGTGTAGCGAGTTTCCGGTTTCAGATCACTCAAAGTCACACGATGAATGTATTGTGAGTGCTTTGATTCACCACCATCAACAAAGAGACTGGAACTTCCTGTAACAGTCTGTTTTTCCTTATCACCGTGAAGGCCAAAAACTACTTTTGATTCGTGTGTGTCATCAAAAGTACTCCAAGTTACAACAATTTCATTAGCACTTTCTAAAATTTTTTATGAGATAAGAGTTAAAAAAAGAGTTATTGTTAAGGTGATAAGAAATGAAACAAAGAAAAATATTTGACTCACCTCCAAATGATAAATGAACCTGTTCAGGTTGGAATTTAAATACTTTTCCATATGAGGAGCACACTAAAAGGGAAATTAAAATAAAGGAAAGGATATTCATTGTAAATTCAATGAAATATTCAAGTAAGTTTGATGCGAAGTTGTTTTTGTTATGAAGAAAAATTTACATAAACAATAACGTATGTGTGTCGCATATGTGAGTAAATAAGCCGATTAGGGTGACATTATTACTTAACTGAAAAAATGATCGTAAAAATCAAAATTTTGGGTTAATTTAGCAATGATTTACAGGTTCAATGAAATTAATGTAGTAAATTTTATTCAAAATCAATTATACAACATTAAATTCACATGTTATATAAATTACAAGAAAAATTTTATTTAATAAAAATCACCCTAAATAAGCGACATGACATTTTTCTGGGGGTCAAAAACGACGACATTTGTTTACAAAAAAATTATCAAAACAAATATCAGAGAAATCGAAATTTTCAACATAAAATTTAAAAAAATCATTCCTGTGAGCTGAATTTCCGTCATAATGTCCGAAGATATTAAGAGATACTTTAACAGTCTTTTGCACAAGGTATCGGGACTATATTGTATCCTCGTCACAGACAGAGAAGGAGTGCCTTTAGTAAAAGTTGCAAACGAAAATGCCCCAGATGCCCTTATGAAAAAACCCTCACAATTATCAATTTTTACACAATGTTCAGATCAAGCAGGGAAATTACATCTTGGCAAAAATAAAAGTATAATCTGCATGTATTCAAATTATCAGGTATTCATAGAAATTTTTCTCGATTTATTTGAAAAATATATTTTACATTTTCTTTGTGTAGATTATTCATTTAAATAAATTGCCATCATTAATTGTGACATTTGTTGGGAGTGAAAATTGCAATACAGGATATATTTTGTCATTAGAATCCCAAATGGATAAATATCTAGATGATTTGCGTGTGGCCGTTGAAACTTCAAGTTAAAATCATGCTCACACTTTACGTTTATCTTCATTTTTAAATCTTATTAAAATGAATTATAATATTATGATAAATAAATATTAATTAAAACTTGGATAATTGTAATTGTATTATGCATGATTACTATTAAAGTAATTTTGAAAATCTTTTAATTCTTCAAAGTTATGCGCAATGATTTGAAAGTTTCTGATGAAACTCAAATCAGCACTTTCGTGGTAAAGTGGAATATTACGATTGTAATTGCTGAGATTGACTCGTAAAAATTTCAAGCTTTTGAAATTTGAGATCCAATTTAAGACATCACAGTGCTGTTTTCCGTTTTGTTCTGTGAAGTGCAGAGCTGCACTCATGAATTCGATCTTTTTACCACGTTCGTTGATGAAATTCAGGACTCGGAATTCACTTATGTTCGGTACATCAAAATATTCGTAGTTGATGTGAGTAAATGGTAAAATTTCATGATTTTGAAAAGTTTCCATGAAATTTAAATATTTGGCAGGAGTGAGGAAGGATTTATCGATCGTTAATGCGAGGAGAGGATGAAACAATGATACAGCATTCTTCCATTGGTGGTTCACTAATCGACATTGAAGGATTTGATTGGTATCATCGACAAAGCTTAAAATTTTTGTGATTATCTGTAATGTGAAGGAAATGTAAGTTGGTTAGAAGGGAATTTGGAAGTCATAAAAAGTACCTCAATCGGTAAAAACTCAGCTATGCCAGTATCATCCTTGTAATCAATCTCTTCAAGCAATCCTGGTTCTACATTCTCCTTATCTTCATCAAAATCTAAGGTACGACGAACTCGCTTAATATTTTCAGTGCTAAATTCTTCGTTATTGCGCCTTTTCTGTCCTTTTCTGTAAACATCTTCTATTTTCTCTTCAACAATCTTATAACGTGCTTTCAAAATCAACAAATCTCCATCAATTTCTCGCTCCAATGTGTTCGCATCGATATTAGAAGCCAATTTGAATTTCCATTCCGTTGTCTAATAAAATTTCGAAACAATCATTTTAAATAAATCCAATTTTATTATTTTCAAATTTATTTTATAAACAAAAAAACTAACCTGTGAAAATGCAACACATGAAATATTCGGATGTTCAAGAAATGAATCTGCTTTAACTGACACAGTCCAGGTATCTTTTTCCTCGAAATTTCGCATCAAATTCACTTCAATTGTATTTTTATCGTAATCAGTCACCAAAATTTTCGCTTCAAATCCGAGAATGCCATCGAAAAACTTTCCAGAAAATGGATATTTCTTTTCCGGAGAAATTGTCGGAATTAATAACAAATTTTCGTTTGATGAAAATGTGGAAAAACCGCTATCATTTGAACTGTAATCTATTAATTCATCCATTGTTTCACATCAATTTAAACAATAAATGACAGTTAAATTTCTCGGAATACAATTTATTTGTTTTTCAAAAAGAAAGCAGGACATCAACTCAACTTGATGGTTTCGGATCGACTGAAACGGTTTTGTTGAGGATAAAATGGAGAATAAGGAGATAACGGTAAAAAATCACATTTGAATAGAAATCGAAATGATTTCGATCAGAATGAAAGAGACAAATAGATAAGCACAAAATGTCGTCAATAAACGTCAAAAAAATAAATGACATTTTATAACAAAACAAAACCAAATTTCTAGAAGTTTGTAAATTAATATTCAAAAATTACAAATGAAGATGGAAACGGAGGAAGATTTTTCAACGATATGCGAATCGCTAGTAAGTTGATCTTTTGTTAACGTCAAAAAACAAACCATCTTACCCCATTTAATTTGGTGTAATTTTGAAATCATTTCACGTATCAAGCTACTCATTGAATTGGATTCTTAGAATGATGCTCTTTGTTATTTTATGCATAAAATATGAATTTAACTCGAAGTTTCATGTTGATTTAAAGAGATTATGGGCTTGAATTTCAGATTATCATAAAAATTTTAGTTCCCCCTAAAATTTTTCTATGAAATTTTGATCTGTTTTAAGTTTCCCGGTTAATTTTTTTTCTATCATTTTAGTCGTCGCTGGTGGAAGGATGTCGATTGCCATGTCGGATGTCCGGAACGCATGATTGGCCATTAGCTGAAATAATTAGTATCAAAGAGCAGGGTGATACACGCTACTATTATGTACATTACGTAGATTGTAAATATTTTGAATTTCAATTTAAGTATTAGATGATTAACTGAATTTCTTGCTTTCCAGTTAATAAACGCTTAGACGAATGGGTAACAGATGAATATTTAGATACAAGAAAGGTTCAATTTCCTCGCAAAGATGGTACTGCAACAGGCACAAATACCGGTGTCACAACACCAAAACGCATAATTCCATCAATATCAAATTTAAGTCGTCCAAGTAGTCCAGTGTCATCGACAACACCATCCAATGAACTAGTTAATGGAAATGCTGTGCTAGCAGCTGCCCTTCAAAAACGTATGTCACGAAAACGAAAAAATACCGCACCACCAGACACTGCTCCAAGTGAAGACTCGGAAGACACCCCACCAACACCAAGACAATCAGGCAGTATGGTCCAGGGACATCATGATGATGTCGTGACCCGCATGAAAAATGTACAAATGATCGAATTAGGAAAACACAGAATAAAACCATGGTATTTCGCACCATATCCACCAGAGATGTGTATGATGCCATGCATTTTCATATGTGAATTTTGTCTTAAATACCGGAAGAGTCGTAAATGTCTGGAACGTCATATCGTTAAATGTACCCTTAGACATCCACCTGGCAATGAAATTTATCGAAAACACACAATCTCATTCTTTGAAATTGACGGACGAAAAAATAAGATTTACGCTCAAAATTTATGTCTATTAGCAAAACTTTTTCTCGATCACAAAACGCTATACTACGATACAGATCCATTTTTATTTTATGTAATGACCGAATTTGATTCTCGTGGATTTCACATTGTCGGATATTTTTCAAAAGAAAAGGAAAGTACAGAAGATTATAATGTAGCGTGTATTCTAACTTTACCACCATATCAGCGAAAAGGATATGGAAAACTTTTAATTGAGTTCAGCTATGAATTGTCGAAATTCGAAGGCAAAACTGGATCACCAGAAAAACCACTTTCAGATTTGGGCTTACTTTCATATCGCAGCTATTGGGCGCAACGTATTCTAGAAATTTTACTTGAACAAAAACCTGTTGGTGATAACGAAAAACCACAATTGACTATCAAGTAAGTGATCGGAAAACTTTTCATCAAAAAAATAATTTTAAATTAATTTACAGTGAAATTTGTGAGATGACAAGCATAAAAAAGGAAGATGTCATCTCTACACTTCAAATTCTAAATTTGATCAACTATTATAAAGGACAATATATAATCTGCATTACAAAAGAAACAATTGATCAGCATTGCAAAGGAATGGAAGGTAGAAAAATTAGGATTGATCCAAAATGTCTGCACTGGACACCGAAAGATTGGTCAAAACGTTCCAAATGGTAAAAAACAAAAAAAAATATATTTTTAGGTCTCATACCGAATAATGAGGATCAATTTTTTTTCTTTGAACACTTAACGGACGAAATTTATTTTTTTTTGGAATTATACTCAAATTACATTGACATGAAATTCAATTCAATTTTATTTGACATTAAAAAAAAAATTCTTTGACATATGATGCATGATTTCATTTCAGTTAAAATTCCTCATTATTCGGTATTTAACAAAATTTTAGGACACCAGTACCATATTAAGGTATTATAAAAAAAAAAAATTAAATTAAATCAATATAAAATTCTGTCGACCGATAATTTTAATAAAATGAAAAGGAATAAATCATCAGAAGATATAAAAAGAAAACTTATTTAATTTTTAAACATTAAAATTCTTCAAGTCCTGTCAATTTCATGTCTCAATGAAAACTCACCTGAATTCGAAAGGGAAGTCTCGATCCATGTGAAACCTTATTTATTGTTGATCAACTTCCAAAAAGCTTTATTTTACTTTTAAATGAAAAAAAAATTAAATTTATGTTTTTTAGACTTTTTTTATTTATTTTATTTCATCATCATTAAATATAAGTATTATAACATCGAATTTTAATATTTTTCATCATTTTTAATATTAATTCCTAACTTTTAACACATCTTTTTCTTTTGATTGACTTTTTTTTGTATGTGTGTGTGTATGTAAATGTAGACATTAAAAAATCTTTTTATGTATAAACGAATTTACTTTATAACAATTATTAATAAATTTATTTTTAATTTGTTTGATTCCATTTGATTTGTTTTTTTAATAATAATAACAAAAATTTTTAGCTCTTTTTTAATTTTTTGTTTTTTCTTATATTGATTATTAGTGTAAAGCTACTTTTTTTTAAACATTTATGGTTATCATGGTAATTATGTTTTTTTTTTGTATTTTATTTGATTTTTTTGAAGATTTTTTTCTTACATAAATTCTAAAGTAAAAAAAAATAAAAAGAAGGACTTATGGTCTTTAAAAATGGTAATTTATCCTTATTATTATTTTTTTATTAAATATTATAATTTAAAAAAAATAAAAATAAACGATAAAACTATGTATAAAATTTTAAAATTAACACAATTAATATTTAACGCTTTTACAAAAAGCTTTAGTACATTTTTTTTTTTATTTTGTAACAATTTTAAAACATTTTTTTCCGAATTTATTAAAATTAAATGTTACAATGTAAAAATTATTACTATAATACATTTTTTTTTTGTTTGAATAGTACTCTGAAAAATAATATTAATGAATATAAAATTTAAATTTAAAACAACAATAATTTATTAAACATACGAAAATTAGAAGGTAAAGCTTAAAGTTATCTTATCGTGATAGAGAGTTAAAAAAAAATTAATAATAATAAAAAATTATATAAATTTAAAGGTACAGTAACGTGAATTTTTATATAATTCAATTTTGTTTGATTATTTTGAATAGGATTTGAATTAAGAGAGTCAAAATTCAGGGACTCATTCAGATTTTTTCTTTAAAGGAACACGCATTGTCCTGCTTTTAAATCCGTCCCTCTAAAAATAAGATTAAGAGGAAAATTAAGGGGAATAATTTGAAAGTCATTTACTTAAAATCAACATTCGTATTCATTCATTCAAATATTTTTTAACGTCATATTCAGAGAAAGGTGGGTCAAAAAAAAAATGCTGAACATTCATTGAAATTCTACAAAAAAAAAGATTAATTAAAATCACTTGCATCAATTTTGCGCGTGGTCAAAATGAAAAAAACAAGTGCATTGATTAAAGCTGCTAATTTGTGATTTTGTGCGTAAATTTTTTTCCTATTGACAAAGTCTGGACTGTACAATACTAAGCTACTCCTATTACTTAAAATAGGGAGGTGTATTTGTGCCTTGAATGAAATTTTTAAGAGAATTGCATTTCAAATGATTCATACTCTGATTACATGTCTTGTTTGTATATTTTTTTTTTATTATTACAAGTTTAATGGTCACAGTATCAGTAAAATTCTTGGAAAAGGTGCTTATCAATTAGTTCATACACGCTCGCTGTTCACACAAACACTCAATGAAATTATATTAAAAATTATTAAAGTAAATACTAGAAATTATGTTCACGACTCGATTGAACTCACATTTGAATATATTCACACTGGTTTTTTTTAATTCTTTTTAAATATAAATATAAAAGTAATCTTATCGTATAATATCACTAATAAAGTTCAAGTATTTTTTTGTTGTTGTTTAGTTTCCTTTATTATTATAATTATTTTTGTTCTTAGAACAATTACTATTAGCAGACTGCTCCAATTCAATTAAAATTAAAATTCATTGAAAATGGTGTGCTTTATATGCACTTGCAGAAATCATGCTGCTTTGTGAGAAGGGTATAAAATTGAATGAAGGCCGAAAACTCATTTCTCTGATAAAATATTAAAAAGCATCCATCGATGATCAAAGCCCCTTTTGTTACCTGAGACTCAATATCATTCAAATACGAGCTTTAACTGAAACTTCAAAATTTTGTAAGTAAAATTTTCACTGTCAAAATGAATTCTGTTTTATAGAGTTAGTCCGTAAGAAAATGTTTTTTTTTTAAAGGAGCAGCCTGGTAATTTATTTCAAAATGCACTGTAAAGTTCAAAAGTTATTTGATCATTTTCTTTAATATTTAGGCCGCGACAAATGAAAATCGAAAGTTTTGTCCTAATCCAATAACATGTTAGATGGGGGGGGCAAAAAAAAAAAAAAAAGTTCTTCTTGCAGATTATGTTTTTAAGGCAATTTCTTTCAAATAATACCAATAACAGACGTATAATTGCTTACATTTTTAATTAATTGCCTTTTGAGAATGTTTTTTGTAAGGTTTACAAAGAAATCACTCAGAAATTTATAAAAACCTATTTAAAAAAATTTGACCGTTAAAAATTTTGGACTTTAAAATTTTGCTAAAGGAATTTCAACTGGATTTTTTTGGTTTATTTAGTTTTTTTCAGGCTAATTCAACACAATAACGTAATAATTATTTAAAAATTGTTGAAATTTTCTAAAAAACATGAATTTTCAATTGAAAATCCTGTTCAAAAAAATTTTTTTTTTTTATGCCCCACGTCTTTTTTGACTTTTCAAAAGGGGCATCGGACAAAACTTTTGAAATTCATTTGTCGCGGCCTTATAATGAATGGCACATTTGAGGCACCTTGAGTCACTTTTTAAATTTATAATCGGTTATATTTTATCTTAAAAATTAAAATAATTAAGTGTGCGTACCCATAATACGTTAATAACAAAAGTAACAAATCATCATTTTTATGAATGTGTAATTTTTTTTTAATTGAATGAAGGGCTTTTAATTGCAATTAATGATGACTTAATGATTAAAGTAATTTTATTTTTAAATTGTGGCCACAATGGATTTCAATTCACTTCGGAAAGATTGAACCAAGGAATTTCCTTTAAAATGAAGCACATTTCAGTAAAATTCAAAAAAAAACCGTTATAAAATTTTAATATTCTTTTAAATTGACTTTTAAAATCATGATCGTATACCTGAATCATATTCTTAGAATATTCATAGCAAAAAAAAATTAAAAACAATAAAATTATCACTTTTATGCACTTACACAAACAAATTGGTACTCTCATATATTGGTATTGACTGTTTAATCACTTTTTTTTGTTATATTGCTAATTATAATTAATTTTCCATACAATTACAAAGCCATCTCATGTTAAACACTGGTTCAAATCAGAGATTGCTGTATCATCGCAGCACATTTTTTTTTTGTTAATTAAATCACATATTTCACGGTAATATTCATTTACTCTTAAAATACAAAAAAAGAAACAATCATGTAAGCTTACAGTTAATTAATTGTATCGAGAAAAAAAATCATACATTAATTCGATTATGATTTTAATTTAAGAAGGCCGATCATAAATAAATTTTTGATGAGAGACATTTTATAATTAATATTTGTGATGTTTTTTTTAAAGGAATTTTTTTTTCTCTTTATATTCTTTTTTAAGTACTTACCACACTAGTCTTAAAATATTTCTTATCATAAATTTAATTAATTTGAACATTCATACTAAACATCCATTATTTAAGGACTTAATTATGCCACTATCTAAATCGGTAAATTGTGTATCGGTACCATCGACCATTGTCGCAATATTAAATTCCTGATTTTGACTTAGAAAATCTGCTTTAATGATATTTGTATCAAAACTATCCATTAGTAAGTTATTTACGTTATTAAGTGTATTTGAATTGATAATATGATTTCCACCATTAATCATTGGACTACCACCATTGCAGTGCATTAACATCTTATCACTATCAAATGTCGTGTCGGTACTTTCAAATAAAAATCGATCGGCACTTTGTATTGTGGTATATGGACTTGGGTCAATTAACTCGGTTTTAAGGAAAATTTCACTGTCAACTAACATAGAACTTAAACTGTTATTATTATTATTGTTACTATTAAGATTATTATTACTATTGTTATTTGATAATATGGCATCGTTACTTGTTGGAATGTTGTAATTGTTCTGGGATTTGAGATGACCTGCATGATTATTGTTTATGTGTTGTTGTTGTTGGCAGGCATGAGGATGATGTTGTTGCATGGGAAGTTGGTCCGAGTATTGTGAGCTGCTATCCAAATCAATGGGACTTTTGACAAATCCACTATCAGGACTCAGAACATAACTCGTGTCAGTGGGTGATGGCTTGCAATATCCATGAGGTAACATTGAGTAATCCATCATTTCTTGTTGTTCCTTTAACGTTTGTGAATATTTAATTTCTGGTTGTTCAATTTGAGGTGCTTGTTGGTGTTGTTGCGATTGAAGTTGATTGTGATGATTTGCAATTTGTTGATTTGAGTCACAATAATTTTGAAGTTCATTCAAGTATTTGCAATTTTTGAGTGTAGACACTGATGGTAATGGTTGATATCCACCTTGATGAACACAATGAGGACTGTGAGCTTGAAGCATGCCCATCAATTTCCTTCGTTCATTTTCAAGTTCTCGAATCTGATTCTTGAAATCGATATTTTGAGTTTCAAGTGTTTCCGATTCGTTTACGAGGTTAACGGTACGTTCACGTTTCTTCATCCTACACTTTGTTGCAGCAATTTTATTGCGTTCTCTTCGACGACGACGACGATCTTCATCCTCGGGTGTTAGCTGAAATTGAAAAATTTCAGTTCTTCATAGATATCTTTCAAAAGTTCATAACAAACTTTTTTTTTTTGAAATATAAATTGAGATTCAAAAAATAACAAGTAAATTGAATTTTTAATTCTTACCCCGATTCTTGGACTTTTGCCATGATTTGAAGATTCCTCTTCACTCGTCATGTTGTCTGTCGTTGTATCTGCTCGTTTTCTACTGTAATTAGAGCGTTTACTTGCCGTTGCAACTACCATCGATTCATTTCCACTTGACTCACAACCACTGTATTTTCTCTTGTTCTGAATGTGTAACTTAATTCCAGCTTTTATTAACTGAGAGCACGTCTGTAATAAAAAATAAACAAAAAACAAAAATAAAACAAACATTAATATTTTGCTTGAATAACAAAAATAGAACTATAATAATAAGATCAAATGAAATAGAAGGAGAATTGAACGTGATATTTTTTTTGTGTGTGAAAACCATACGAAATTTCCAAAAGAAGCTACAAAAATTTAAAACGTAATCGTAAATGATAAACACGAGCGTATTTCAATAGAGCGAAGTCTCTGAAGTTAATTCAATGAAAATTATTCTATCAAAAAGTTATAAGTGAATGAATTTTTAAAGGATTCAGTCTCAAAAATGATTTCTCAAAAGTGACACACATAAACGGACAGACGATCGACATGAGAGCATTTTTTTCCGAAATCGACAGGAAATGCACAAAAAGCATATCAAAATTTTGACTCACTAAGAGAAAATCAAACATTTTTTCCAAGAGTCTGACAGAAAAAGGATTAAATTTAATCAGGTCAAATTCAAATTCAACCATAAGTCATTTTTTTATTTTATTCTTAAATTCGCTGATTTATATTTCATTTACTACCCACACAACATCTGACCATAAGTAAAGAACATTTTTTTTGTTTGTTTGTTTTGTAAATGTCTTTCAGCTTCACTCTTTTTTTTCATTAAATGTAAAACAACTTTTAGAATCTGATTTCAATTTGATATTTTTATTTGTATTTTGGCCTTTTGTTATGAATTCAATTATGTTCTTTATGTTTTATTTATTTTATTCACGATACAATATTAAATTAATATTTTTTTTTTTTTATTTAAAAAGATTTTTTTTTGCAAAATTGTTTGACTTTGAGGTGAAGTTTTTTTGTGTGTATGAAGTTAAGTTCTATATTTAAAAGCCGTATCAAATTTATCATTTGTTTGCCTTTTAAAAAGCTTTATTTGTAGATTATATTATGTGTGTGTGTTGTTTGAATGTCAGGGATCGTCAATTCGAGTGACTTTGATTTATCATACATGAATCAAAGATTTTTGTTTCAAGTTTTTCAAGGTTTTTAAAAATTTCTAATAAAAAGGTCTAGAAAAACTTTGAAACTTCGAACACTGAAAATCAATGCAAGTGTTCATTTATTATTATTTTATCAGCTATCAGTCCATAAGCTAAGGGAATAACCAAGTAAAACTTGTCAGTTCATTTTCTATAGACACACATACGTGAGCTTCAAAATTCTGTATGACAAAATTTTCAACGTCAAATCAAATTCTTTTTTTTTGAATTTTTGCACTAAGTTGACGATCCCTGTCAAACGCAAAATTCAATTCTTCAATGAAACAACATGGGTTGGTCCTTTAACACCAAACAGTTACTTGATCTTATTACTAATGGAACAACTCCCTAATATTTATCTCAGCCTTGAACACGAACTTTATTCACAATTCATGTTCTATTCATGTTCCTCATTTGGTGTCACTTGCTAATCTTATCATCTTTTTATAATTTAACATAATTTTCTAAAACAGCTGTTTGAACGTTGATCGTTGAACATTAAACAGGAAACGTTAATCTTATTCTTATTAAAATAAAAGTATCAAAATTTTATTGGAATATTTAACAAAGTAACAAATTTTAAATGATTACACTGCAACTACTTATGAAAATAATATTTTTTTTGTGTTAAATTCCACTAATGATCATCATAATTTGTATATTTTTATTCACATTTAAAATTAAATTAATATTAAATTATAATTTTAATGAAGGTTTTCGAACACATATGAGTATGAAAAAAAATTTCATTTTAATCCACAAAGTATTTTAATATTAATAATAATAAGTTTATATTTAAATGGTAGTTTTTTATCGAAATCTTCTTGTTCGAGAGAAACATAGAGGTGTAAAAATATATCGTAGGCAGTCAATTGAGACAAATAGTGTTGGCATGAATCTATAAATTGAAGTTTGACGATATGATTTTCTGAGTAAATGTGAAAATTATTAGGCAGGACACTGAATCGCATTTAATTTTATTCAATTCAAAGAAAATCTTCAAATTTATGATCCACAACCTAGAAGAAAATTTGTTCCGGACACTGCGAGCTATCAAAAAAAATAAATTTTTCGACGAATTCGTGTCCATGTGATTCCACTTAATACTTTTTATGGATAAAAAGCGATTAAAATGCACGCAGACATAATCCCCAAAAACGTAAAAAGCAAGAAGAAGAAATCACGCAAATTCAAATAAAAAGAAACTACTTAAATTAACATTAAATTTCATACATATTATTATTGCTTTTTATATAAAATACCTCTTTTAGTGTTTGTATCACATCCACACACCCACCTCTTTTAACCAAAAATAACTAAAAACTTATCTACTTAAAATTATTTTTATTATTGTGTGTTTTTTTTTTCTTTTTTTTTCAACTAAAGAGATTGAATCTTCTTTATTGTCCCACTTTATTAAAGTTAAAAATTTAACAAAAGAAATTTCGCTTGTAATTTGTAAATAAATAAACAACTAAAAAAAAATAAAGTTTCTTTTGAAATAAATCAACAGAAAATTGAGTATCAATAACAGATTTTCAAGAGATTTACTTCTTAATTTTTTTCAATACAAATTATTAAAGAGCTTCTTATATCATGTCCATTGTTGTTTAAACATTAAGCTTAATTATGAATTTTTTTTTAATGAATAACACAAAAATTTTAGACAAATATTGCTTTTAAAAGAACCAGTAGCTATTAATTTTGATGTAGACAAAAAAAATTAGTCGATATCACGAGGCTTCAATGAAGCGGATTGAAAATTATTAACGGCCCTGGCATTCTGTATGATTTTCTTTAAAATTTACGCTAAACTTAACTTTTACAAGACTATCGACTGCGGCCTTTCTGGCATTTTCCAGATTGCCCGTATGGCAAATCCGCCACCGGGCTTCATTAATGTCTTAGCGCATTTTTCGTCGAATTGAAATTAATAGCGATGATAGGCGCTCATGCCGACTTCTAAAATGGCAGAATTTCCAAAATTATCATGGAATTTTCAAAAAGCACGGAAAATATAACGAATTTTTTCATCGAAACATAAATTAACTGCTCTTATTAAAATTCAAATTTGACCTCAGACATCAACTTCATCTATCATTGTATTAAAAACTCATAAAACAATAGAAATATGATACTACTTATTACTTCTCGTTTCGTCACAACATCTCATAATACACAGTAAATTCCAATAAATCATCATAACTCTTCAATACACATTTTTGACGTACATCGGAATCAACAAAAACAACAAGAGAAGCATCAGCACAAAAAAAACTTAACTTTAAAATTTTGTTCGTTGTTGACCTTCATTCAAGTAGCTGTAGTAGTTTTTATTTTAAGTGTTTTGATGGTAAGAACAGTAGCGACCACACATTTATCATTTAAGAAACAAAATTGAAAATTCATTATTTTGTCAGAAATATGATGAATATTATGTTAGTTTTTATGTCAAAAGACATGAATGTCTTCAATTTATATATTGATCTTTGACGTTAACGCCATGCCATGCCATCAAAAATTAGTTATTAATATTAATTGATTTTAGATTTTCGCCTTCATGAGTTCGAATTTTTTGTGTGAATTTTGTGTTTTGAGTGCATTGTCGCCTAATATAGGTAGTGAAATTTCATTCATGTGATTTAAATTTTTTTTAAGGAAGTGCGTAGAAGAGTTTTTAAGATAAATTCGTTTTCTTCTAAATATTTTAAGACACTTTCAGCAATTTTAAAGCCAAAAATGCGTTTTTTTTATAAATTTGGACTCAATTTTACATGAAAAACGACAAATAGCGCTACAGACCTCTCATACTAACGTATTAGTTGGCACAAAGTCCTGAGGGGTCATAAAAAATAAAATAAAATGTGTTCTGACTCTTTGATAATGAATAATTTTAATATTTGGTACTTTGTTTAATCTGAATCCTCTCTAATTGATTTGTCTGAATCAATCGTGGAAAAATTGGAGCTTCATTAACGTTCATTTCAATTTAAATGTCAAACAAAAAGAAAAGTTTAAAATCACAGATACATTAAATCAGATTTTTTTTCGTATAATTTATTTAAAATATTCTTGATTAAGCAAAACAAAGTACAGATTGAGGAAACAACTTCCACTCACCTCTGACCTTTTACGACTATTATTTATTGGTTTAGTGTCAAAAAAAAACTAAACAAACATGTTTTTCGTTAATTTTAATAAGACTTGTTATAATAAAACATATTATAAAAATTAAGGAAAAACATAAAGAAGCCTTATCACAAATTTTTTAACGGAAGTGCATTTTAGAGCAAATGAAACAGTTTTAATTTCATAATAATTTTTATACGGACACAGATTTGAACTTTCTCGCATTTCTGAAGCTCCACCTTCCATGAATCGATAGTTTTTAGGAGCTCGATCCACGTTCATTCAATGACTTACTAGTGGCGCCCTCTATTGACCCGATATTGACGAATTTCATACCTTACTTTTATTTCATCTGTATTTTTATTCGTTCATAGAACCAGACAGACGACATATTCTGAAAAGGGCATTTAACATTGAAATGCATCTTCAAAAATTAAATGACCTCTGTTAGATAATGCTGTAGAAAAAATACCAACACATGTTTTTTTTTATTTGAAAATCAAAAAAAAAAATAAAATAAAATTAACTTGAAATGAATGTTTATTTTAAATTTAAAACGAATGAAGATCGATCAAATTTCGTTACTCATTTTTTTATTCATTCGACTTGACTTAATTCATAGTCAAAATAAAGATTCTCATTTATGGCTAAAACATGTCTAGTCAAGATTAAAACAATACTTCAACACATGAAGTGACAAAAAAAGTTCTAGATTGATTTTTTTTTGTTATTCTTATGATTTTTTATGAAGAAGTATCAAGAGATTTCGATTTAAAAATTTTAAATTAACACTAAAATTACAATTTTAATTAAATTCTTCACCGTAATTTTTCTTATAACGGATGTATAATTTATTTATTTTAAAATATTATTATTATTCACACATGACTAATTAAATTGTTTTGCAATAAATTCACTAAAGTCTCTGTACACGTTAAATGTCGGCACACACACACACCAAAAGATGAAATAAAAAAAGTAATAATTAACAAGTCAACACCACACGCTTTTCAATTTAATATCTCTCATATAGAAATATACACAAATATATATGAAAAACACATCAGAAAATTAAGAATCACATGCGTTTGAATGAATATTTAACCGTTTCCTCACTCAAAATGAAACGAAAATCGGTTCATAGAATATTTTAAGTATGAAACACCAAAAAATATGTGTAGCTTTTTTTAATTGAATAAACAAAAATATTATTTCTCACTTACTGAGTTATTTTTTTGGTGTTCAATTCATTTCATGATTCAAATTTTTTTTGACAAATTAATTTGATCAAATCGTGATCAATTAACAGCAGGTTTATAATTAATTTTTTGAGTCAATTGCATGGATGATACAAAAAAAAATAAGTGTCTGTCTGTTTTTCAATACTAATTATATTATTTTGAAGAACGAATAATTTTTTTTAAAGTAATAAGATTGAGGTAGGATTAAAAAGAATTATTTTTTGTTATGTAAACATAATTTTAACGAAAAACAGATGCATCAAATTGATAATTAAGTCAAAATTTTTTGTACTATGAGAATACACAGGTATTAAAATTGTTTTTATATAATATATTTTGTTGCTCTTAACCAGAAAATGCATAAGAAACACATGTCTGAGTCCACCCACAATGCAGATTATTTGATAGACGTGTCAAAATCTTAAATTAGGCTGAACATCTTCTACACACAAAATTATCATTGAAATTTACAATTAATGTTAATTTTCATCACACTAAATTCATACAAAGTAGGAAATTTTTGGCAAGCGTCAAATTTTTGTTGAAATAAAGTGACATAGATGAATGATCGCTACTATAATGATATTAATTGTGTCTTAAAAGTCGAGTTTAATTTAAAATACAAATATTTGTTGTTCCATGTTGGGAGAGCCCAAATCATGGTATAAACAAGTCAAAGGACCTTACAAGAATGTGAATGTTTTTAATACCTGACTGGGTTAGCATAATTTTTTGTAGTTAAATTTCAATTGTATTTTATTTCAAATTTGAAGTAAATGTTTGCAAAAAAAATATTAATAGAGGACAATGACGAGACAAGCATCACGAATGGAATTTTATTATGAATTTCAATAAAAATAATAAAAAAAACGATGAATTAATTAGCCGTCCTCTGTTCTGTATTTTTTTTTTAAGTTAAGTATTTAAATTAAAATGCGCTATTGTTAACTTTTTCTCAATGTGTCTGTGTCAAAATTAATAAGAATTGAAATTAGAATTGTAAGAGAAGCTCACTGTAGACATTGATGCCATTATTTAAAGTTTCTTATTTGGAACAGAATCAGGCCAATTTCAAGGCTACGATGCAATAAGAGATGACTAATGAATTTTTTTTTTTGATAGAAATATTAAATAAAATCTTAAATTGCCCTGTGAGGACCAAGGAGCTAGTGAGACTTAGGTTTATAAAGCTTCACTATTGTCTGAAAGGTTCATTTTGTGTTCAAAGTGAAGACTAATATTAGATTAGACATGACCAAGCTCCACCGCGGACCCAATGGTCCTATTGTGTTCATACTATTTCAGCCGAAACTTCCATAGTAAGCGCCTTTTATCTATGGTCTAACTACGTGAGACTTACAGTTTATACTGCCATCCGATCCAGTCGCCCTCAGGTTTCATTGAGCGCCCCTAAAAATCCCAATAGGGTTTTTATGTATTCAAAGTAAAACTTAATCACATTTGGAACTCGAAAAACACAAATTAATTTTGATTTCATGGACTGGATTCAAACCCCTGTCGCAGGATTCTTAGCAATCATACCAGCCACATAACGAACTCGTTCAACGAGGTCCCACAACTCCCTGAACAATCGTATCGAAAGTAAATGGTTCGTCAAATTGAATTTCGTTATTAAGCCACTGTCTGATACATTTTAAAAAATAAATTAAAACTTACCTTTGCCACACTCTGTGTCGTTCCATTTCCATTTCCCGCTGGCGAGTCTAAGGGTGATGTTGAACAACTGGAATGACTATCAAACTGCATCTGACCATTCTGAAATCACACAAAATAAATAAACAATTGACCCAATTAATAATCTATTTAATAATAATTTCACTATCTTTTAGTAATTTATATCACACTTATTCAAAATACCGATTGCTATGGAACGTAAATTAACTAAACTATTTAACAAATTACTTTAATGATTTAATAAAATAATAATAATAATTTTTACATGGAATGCTGCTAACAAAGTGTGATAACAATACAGTGTGTCCACCTACTTTTATGTTTGTATATTTATATAGTTCAACATTGTCTAAATATAATTCAATTCAATTAATTAATTTACACTTAACTTTGTTATTGTCCCATTATGGATATTTGTCACATAGTTATAGTTTTTTTTTAATAATGAGAGAAAGAT
Organism: Culicoides sonorensis; assembly: GCA_900002565.1. NCBI lineage: Eukaryota > Metazoa > Arthropoda > Insecta > Diptera > Ceratopogonidae > Culicoides > Culicoides sonorensis. The sequence goes on from LN483357.1 coordinate 1,162,068, forward strand.
AACAATTATTATTATAATTTTTGTTTTTCATTTTACTTTTACAAAAAAGGTAGAACACCCTTCAATTTAGTTAAATCAACAAATTTGTCTCCATGACCTGCCTTTATCAAAGCAATTTATTTATTTGATTTTTCATTTTTTTTGTTTTTGCTATTAATAAATTAGAAATTTGTGTACAGATATTGGATACATGAGGATAACGTTAATTAATTATGCGTTTTGAGGTCGTGTTAAGGTGTATTAATTAGTGCCATTATGGCTTTATTAATATATTTTATATATAAAAAAACTAGATTTTTTCTCGCCTAGTTTTCAAATAAATGTCAAAATATAGCGATAGACCTAAATGGTTTCGTGCGTAACCCACAAAAAAAATATATGAAAAATACCAGACAGATACAATTATTTTATTGAGAACTATCACGTTATTATCGCATTTTTCTTTCTTTACACTTTTATTGTTGTTATTTATGTGAAACATTTTTTTATGATTCTCTTTCCCCTTCTCTCCTCATTTTTGTGTGTATTTTGTCAAAATTATGTTTTTTTTATTATCTTTTCCCTTTTATTTTTATGTTATTCTACATTTGTTTTATTCGTTGCGTGGAGTCTGTGCAGGCGACAGGTTTCTTATAAAATTAATAACTTTTTTGATGATTTTATTCATTTCACTGTTAGTTGAAAACGCCCCACAAACCACCCCGCATTATATGGATAGACTAAAATAGTGCCAAGAATATTTGAAATTTTTATCCAAATAAACAGGAAATGCGGTAAAAAGTGCATTTATGAAACGCCCTGTAATCATCAATCAAGATTTGCGTTTACCCACCAAATCAATTTGTACTGCAGACGTTTTCATCTTAGAGTGTTAATTAACCCACAACAGCCGAAAAAATATTTCAAAAAACCTTATTAAACTAAAAGTTTAACATCGAACCCTATGAGATCGCGTTGGAGTCTGAAAGCCTCGCTATCGAAATACGTTTGAAAAATTTATTGTGAAATATGGTCAACCTATAAAAAGTTCGTAGAAAAAGCTCTTGTACATTTCTCACCTCAGAATGATCAGCTATAAACAATGAGTCATCTTTGTCTTTACAATCCCTAAGCTCATTAAGAAAATTTTTCATTTGCGATAAAAAAATTACCGAAATTGCAAATAAAACCAACAATTTAGCTAACTGTCAATCATACCTGTCCTAAGTTTATACTAGGAAATGGCTATAAATCCAGAAACGCAAGTAAACTAATCGCAATAATAATAAACTGACTTCATAAAAAAAAATTTCCCACTAACTCAAACATGATTTATATCTTTCTTCCAAAAAAAGTAAAATAAAATAAATGAAAAACTTTTGTAAGGTTATGTAAAATTTCTAGATTGCGTGCAAGTCTTCTCACTCTCCACATTAAGTTCAGGTTGAAATCAAGTTAAGTTGACATAATTCAAATAGAGTCATTTTAGTGGAAATAATAGTTTCCAAAATAATTTCGTTTATTTGAGGTGTTAATACAGTTGATACTCAGGTGAATTGCTAAACAACTTTCAAGTTCGTCACATTCACAAAAACTTTTATCATATGATACCTTTTAACTTAACAAATTACCTCTAAATATGATGATTTATGGCATGTGAAAGACATGAAAACTTTTCCATTTTATTATATTTTGCCTATTCATAGTTTGATGTGTAAATTTTTTTTTTCATAACCTTGTTATTTGTTAAGAGCTTTTTTTACTTTATTATTATTTTCATTAAACATGGTTTTTTAAAGTAAGTTTCACAAAAACATCGATTTACTGATGAGTTTTATAATCATCACCCACACCTGAACTAATGACAAAAGTAATCATATAAAATTATTCACTATTTAAAACAATGTAACTCTCATCATTAAAGTGATAAAAGTTGAATTATTTTCAATTTAAAAATCCTTTGTGTGATTCAAGTAATTTACTATTAAAATACAAAAAAAAAAATTAAATGACTTGAAGAATAAACAAATGATTTTAACTTGTGTAATAATAAAAAAAATTCTATTAAAAATGATAATATCACACTCAGCGTTGTATAACAATAAATGAAAAAAAAACCCATAGAATTTAATTTGAAAGAAAAAAAAATCCACCATGAAATACATGAAAAGTTTAATACAAAGTTGCATTCAATATAATTTGAATGAATCTAAAGTACTTTAATTCATATTAGAACCAAAGCAAAAAAAAAAATTACATTACAGTACATCAAGTGATGATAAAAATTAGTGACATCCACATGTACCGCACAATTGCATTAATTTGCATTTTTATATGTGTACTGTATAATTTATCAGTTTGTTTTAATCAATCAATTTAATCTTGACGCTTGTAACACTAATAATAGTAGTAATACAAATATACATAAAATAATTGTGCACTTTGTGTGTAATTGACATTTTGTCTGATATAAAATATACGATGCAATTGTATGTATATGTGAAGTAAAATCATGTAATAATGCTAATAATAAAAAGGGGCAAATATTAATTTTACAATAAATGTAAAACAGATGATAGATTGTTAAATTGCATGTGCGCTTATTACACTTTTTTTGCATACACAACAAACATTGAGAGACTTTTTTATTAGTAGTAGCTCTAAAGACAAGCGTGGGTCTGTATGTATTTATGGTTTGCGGCCTTCTTTATAAAATATAGATAAATGACAATATAATTTTAGTTTTTTTTTTCTATGTAGAATTGAAACCTGTAGTAGAAACGGAAGTAGTAGGCAATCATCTTTGAGTACTTATGAATATTTGTTCATTAGACAGGTAAGTTGCGATGTATCGACATTGAATGAAATATCATTAATTTGATGTTGAATTACAGATTTGGAAGTGAATTTAGACACTAGAATAGATCTTGCCCATGAAAATGGAAACTTTTAGCTATGATTGTTCATACTAAACGTCATGATTGTATTGATTTGTATTGATCAGTTCAAATCTGATGGTTTTTCATGGTAAGATATGGTTTTTTTGGGCCTTTACGATAATTAACCGTATATGGTGCTCTTCAATCTATAGCAAACCAGTAAATTTTAGCATCTTTAGATCGTCCGTACTCTTTGACTTTTTGCATGGTTGTGAGACCTGGCTCGTTACAGAGGACATTAAGAAAAGGCTGTAAGTATTTGTCAATCGCTGTCTTAGACGAATTCTGCGTATCTTCTGACTGAATAGAATTTCGAATGAGGAACTGCTGAGAAAAGCCGAAATGCAAAACATAAATATGGAAATACGTAGAAGAAAATTTGGTTATATTGGGCCTTACTTTACCAAAAGACCCTTCAGAAGTTTGCCACCAAGCACTTGTATACAATTACTTCACAAGGTGCCCGCAGAAGAGGTCGACCAAGGAACACGGCGGGGCTTCACACTCTATAATGCCAATCAGCTATGACTACCCCGTGCCGTAAGTCCAATCATGTATATGGCATTCCATACGCGCAAAAAAATCAGTATAAAATGTTGTAGTGGCGCTTTACGTTGTTATTTTCGAAGCTAATCATTTGAATACAGTCAAGTCTCCATATTTACTAGTCTCAGTATCTATAGAAACTGTAGATCCATAGAAACTGACTTGTCATTGTATAGAATCATTACGTACAGCTTATTTTTTGCTATATTGAGACCTATTGCTATTGAGACCTGACTGTAATTCATAAATGAGTGTTAGTTTATTTAATTGCCGTTAATTTGGCGCTATATTTGCTCAGTCATATACGTGGTCCAACCTAATTAACGATAGAGAACTTAATCAAAAAATTTGAATATTTACCTGATTTGATGTCGACACACTATTATTAGTACAATTATTTGCTGCTACAGTTTCATCAGACGGATAAGAATATTCTAAGGGATTTGTCATGGCAATCAAAGAATTCAAAATTTCCGGAGTTCTTGGTATATTGTTATTATTATTACTATTATTTGAATTATTGTTGTTGTTGTTGCCATTGTTAATAACAATATTGACATTATTACAATTTGATTGTTGTTGAACACACAAATGATTTTGATCATTTATGCCATTTCCACCGCCACCTCCACTATCGATACTCAGAAGTGGTGGAGCTGATAATCCACCATTAAACGTATACATTTTATCTCGCTTTATTTTGACTGAGGTTTTATTACAATTTGCTCGAATATTAATTTTATTACTAAATGGCACAGTATTAAATGCCACTTTAAACTACTTTTATATTATATATGAATATGAATAAATATATTTTTTTTCTTCTTTTTTAATAATAATACTTTTAAACAAAAAACAATAATATTAATAATAATAATGATCACAGATTAAAGCACTTTTTATTTATTTTTATGTGAGTTTAAAAGTCGTCGTGTTGCTTCTCAATTTAACTTTATATTTTATTTTTATTAATTTTACATTTAAACTTGAACATTAATTTGAAGGTTTCTCGTCTTATCTTCTTCTTCTTCTACTTTTATTTGGTTAACATTAAATTTTATTAATTGAAACCACTTTTTAATATTATTATTTTGTATCTTTTTTCCGTTGCAATGCAACGACAATGGTGATTGCTCGTGTATTGTGTATTTACTTGCATCCATAAAATAAAGATAAATCACAATTAATTATAATAATTTTAAGAAGAATTTGAGTCAAAGTTCAACAATTATTTAATTTTTTGGATTGGATTTTGATCACAAATTTATAGCACTCACTTATGATAGGCATATGGTAGTAATTTAATATAAAGTGTGATATTAAGATGTAATGTGTATTTTGTCCTACATTAACTTTAATGTTTTAAATATTTAATGTTGTTGTTGGTTTTAAGCTTTTTTATTATTATATGAGGTACTTTTTTTGTGTCCCAGGTAATTTACGACAACAGGTTACATCTTAAAGCTGGCAATTCTATAAATGAGAAGAAAAAAATGAAAATGTTTCATTAGAAGTGTTTTTAATGTAATTTTTCTGTATAAAAATCAAAATTGATAAAATTAAGTTAATTTCAATGTTCTTTTACAGTTTTAGCACAAGACACATGTAAGGCCAATTGCGTTAAAAGGGTCTGGATCCTAACAAAAGACCAGCATTGAGATAAGACAGCTTGACAGCTGATCTCAGCTTTGTACTGGAGCAAGAATGCTGATTCTTGATTGTTTAACTCGTAATGGCTAGTTCACTGCGCACGAATGGATCGAAGTCATGTCCCAGAGACACTTATCAAAAATAGTCCATGGATCGACCCAAAGCGAAATGACTCGAATTGTGTCAACGCATTTCAAACCACCATTCACGATCACTCTTTCCCATTTTCTACACATTCAAAAAGTCTCCATTAAACGTATTTTACCATTATTTCATTGTATTAGCCCAACATTTATTCATTTGACTCTTATCGGTAACACAATCGGTTAAATGAAAAGTTTTAACAGGAAATTATCCATATTTAAAAAAAAAACATAAAACATTTGTGTGGTTTAGGCATCAAACAGGTAACAAATTTAACTGTATGTATATTTTTTGTTAATATCAATTTTTAAATGTTTCTGGACAATGAATGTTTTTTTATTTTTTTAATTTAATTTGCATATCAATAACTCGCAGTCATTTATTTTTATTTTTTAACTGATTGTACGTGTGTACATTGTACATACAATTTGTCAGTTTTATATGATAGTCAAAGTTATAGTTAGTGCATAAGTATTTTTTTTTTATATTATTGTTAATTTTTATTATTTAAAATGAAAAAATTAATGAAATATTATGTGAATTTGGAAGAAACAGGTTGTAGGATACGATTCAATTGTTTAAACTTTTTTTTTGGGTTTTATTGTTTGTTTATTTAACACGACCAGCATAAAACGCAATATTTTTTTGTTGTATTGTATGCTAATTTTGTTCTGTTTCTGTGATTAATTGGTGAAATTAATTATAAAAGTGACAGACTCAATAAAGTTTTTGTCTCTTCTCGAATTTGACTGAAACAAAAAAAAAATTCAAAGTATCAAGGTCAATTTGGGCAAATCTCATATCACAATCCATGATTATTATTATTATTCTTGAACTTGAACACATGAATCAAGAGTATTTGATATTTACCACACATTTACACCCCCACATGTATTTTTTTATTACTTTGTGTTATGTATCGAATACGGTACAGGAAATTTTATTCATGTTTTTTGTTTGTAATAATATTTGTGTTAATGTTTTAAATTGCTAATGGTCAAATAAATCTCAAATATGCGTTAAATCTCACAATTTTAGATGGGAAAAGTGTGGGATTTGAACACAGTTAATTGCAAATGATTAATGTGATTAATTGATGAGTTCAAGAAAATATCTTTGATTCATGAAGATGAGCATAAAGTTAAGCCTAATAAAATTTCAGTAAAAAGTGAAGATTTTTTCAAAATACTGTCGTTTTGCCTAAATAATCCAATCGGAATGAATTTTCCCTTTCAAATCTCACTCAAATCTGGACTTCATGAACAAAAATTTTGCCCACCAGCCATTCAAAAGTCTTCAACAAGAAGTGAGTGAACCTCACTTCAAATTTAAGTCAAAATCATGTTCGTTTCGTCTTTCATCTTCAAATAAAAAAAATGTAATAATAAGTTACCGTTAAAAATTTAATATCCAATTTTTGTCACACACGAACATTTTATTTGGCCAATAAAATTCGCATTTTGCGATGATATATCACTAGATTCATCAAATTTTACTACTGAAGCGTGTGCGTGTTCAAATTGCGAAATTTATTTTCACATGGAAATTGTAACATCAAATTTTTATACTTCAAACCATATGATAAAAAAAAAAAATTAACATGGAAAATATATTGTTTGAAGGGAAAACATTTTCAGTTTAATAAAATTTTTTTTTAATAGAAAAAGTAAAATAAAATTATTGACTTAACTTGAAAATACACCTCAATGCAATTCAATTCAATTCCCAAAAAAAAATAAAAAAATTTAATGGATAATAACTCAAAACATTGCAAACAATAACAATTGTCTTTAATTTCATATTCAAATCACACTAAGATCAAACTGATAACTATTAGCAGTGAAAAAAGGAACATGCAAATATTTAAGCACTGAATACAAATAATTATTATAATTTTTTTTTGAGTAAAAGCAGATTTTGGCTCAACTTTTGTTTAAATGGGTAGATAAATGGACAGTAATTTGAATAAACATTATATTTTATTATTTCTCGTATATTTCTTTTTATTATTATTATTATTAATTCTGTTTTTGTGTGAGCAAATTTTTCGGCTGATATGTGTTAAATTAATAGCACAATATACAAGAAAAGCAAAAAAAATATAATAATAATAATAATGATGATGATAATAAGTACAATAAAACCCACGTAATTAATAAAAAAATAAATGAAGCGAAATGAAATTCACATAAAATGTATAAATATGATGAAGAAGAAGAAGAGTTACGAATGCAAAATAACAAAAAATTAAATTTAAATACACAAAAATGTTGATTTTATTTTTTCTCAGATGAGTGGTTACCGGTAAAAATGTGTGAGACCAGGACTTTAAAGGAAAAATTACAAATTTAAAGTAAGAGAGTAACAAAATTCGATGTTAAGGCTCTGAGGCCCGATTTCTGTTAACAGCCCCTAAACCATTGAGTGAGGGTTAACCTTCATGACCTGCACAACACAAAAAACTGACTTCATTCCTATGGATCATTTTGCTGATCTGTTTAAACCTTCAGAGTGATAGCAGGCAAACCTCGGGTAATGGTGCATTTTTCTACAAAAGGCCGAAGATCAAGATATCATGATTCTGTCTGAAAGTGTTCAGGGCTCAAAATTCTAAAAAAAAAAAACAAAATTTCATTTAGGGATTGGCAGTTCGATTCTCACTCCGGCCATTAAACTTTACAATCTTAAATGTCCCTTTTTCCTGCTACTCAGTTTGAGTTAAAGACTAGTTAAAGATGGAGACTGCTTGGGATGACAGGATAAAAGCTAAATCCCTCGGATGATGATACCGGGTATGCATAATGAGCCCGACTGATGGTCTGAGTGCAAGCTTAATAGCCGCCTTACAAATCTGATCTGATCTTACAAAATTTCAATTCAAATCATCAATCGTAAACCTGTTCAATCGTTATTCCCAATGTAATTAATTAAAATTTTATCAATCATCAACTTATTTTAATGCTAGAATTTCCTTCAACTCTTCCTCTTTGAATGAATCACCAACATTAATAATAATAATTATTATTATTAATTCCGCTATAATTTCATTGAACGATGTTTAACTTGAAATATTCCACACACCAATTATGATCAAAAAGTCTATAAAAGTGTCCATAAAACTGTTTGAACAATATACATTATAAAAAGTACAATTAACTTGAATCACTTTAACATCCATTTTAAAATAAAGTAAAAAAAAAAACTTTTTTTGTTTAATTTATTTTATAATAATAATAATATTGTTGTTACATTCAAATTATACTGTGCATTATTTTCAACAACAAAAAAAGTTGACATTACAATATTTCTCTTTTAAATATAAATAAACAAATTTATATAAATGCACGTTTTATTCTTGTAATATACAAAAGACACTTTCGTGTGTCAACATGGAGCCACTTAAAATTATTTTCACGTCCTCCACAATATAAATTTATTTATTTGGTGTAAGTTGAAATGTAAAATAAAAAAAAAAATGAGAGAAGGAAAAAAATCATTACATGTGTGTGTGTGTTTGTGTATGAATTTTAAACATTTTTTGTACACTGCTAATACATTTTTTTTCCTTTTTGGATTACATGCAATTTCAATGTACGTCGCGTCCTCTTCATACAATAAAATTCAATTATATAAATTTATATGAGGAGAGCGTTACTTTTCTTTCTTTTTTTTATGTTTTTTTTGGTCAGTTGGCGAAAGATATACGCTGTGTGTTTGTGTGTGTGTTAATACATTTAAATTAAATTTTACTGCAAGTAATTGTTATTATTCGTTGGAAATTGTTTTAAATGCAATGCAAGTGCACACTGTGATATAAATGAAAAAAGTAACGACGAAAAGTAATAAAAATAGCACAAAATTTACAGTAAATGAATCGTCGATGTCGGTCGAAGTTGTGCACACAAAAAAAAATATAAAGTATGCAGATGGTAAAATAATATTTTTTTTACATTCATATTGAATTGAAAATGGAACAGACATTGACCGATCCAAGTTATTACTTTTGGCACGATGCATGTTATATAATTTTTTGGGCATGTCTTGTGATTTTTTTTTGTTTTAAATGAATTTTCCGATACAAATTGTAATAAAATTTGTTGTTAGCTAAACAAAGAACATCCTCTTTCATTTTACATTTGGAGGAAATCCTAAATCCATGTCAAGGTCACATAGAGCCATAAATAGAACAAAATATAAATTATATGTTGTAAAGCATTTCCCCCTTTTATTACATTACATAAGAATAATGAAATTCAGAATACCTACACACATAACTAACAAACAACGCAAAATAAATAAAAGAGCAACAATATATGTGTTGTATAGTAATAAAAAATACAAAAAAAAAACTTTATATCATTATATATTGAGTTTTAGAATATTGTGTACAAAGTATTATTATTATTATGATAGTTTTTGGTTCAGTGATGCTCACATTGTAGATTTATATGCTGAGACTCGATTAATAGTAATAAAAATTATTCGTAGTTAATTCTTGTATTGTATTCATTTTATTTTATAACATTGATTTTATTATGGATACAGAAAATTCTATACAAAAAAATATGCAGAAACTTTGTTATTATTATTTTAATTTTTTTTTTATATTTAGAACAATGAAATTGCTCACATTTATCATTCTCAAGTTTGTTTATTCATAAGAATTAATTGTATTCTTTATTTTTTCATTTCAAACCAATGTTTATGTTTCAGAAAAAAAATATATAAATTGATGTCGTGCTTATCCAAAAAAGAGATATATTGAATGGGAATTATTCAATTTTTTATTCTGATTTTTAAATATAGTTATGGAATTGGCAGAATTGCTTTAAGTGTTTAATAAAAAAAATGTTTAAATGAGTGAAGTACAGTGTGTTCAATTAAAAATCATTCATTAAAATCAAGTTTTCGAAACTCAGATAGTATGGGAGAGGAAAAGGAAAAATTTCAGATGCATTCTTATCTGAACAAATAATGTATGACAAAAATCAGCTCTCAAATGAAACAAAGCCCAATGTGCGACCGTTGATCGTAAATACAGATATGTCAAGTCCTACGCTTTTTTTAAAGAAATATCATTCCTAACTTGTTCTTTGATGGTGATCGCTTAGAGTTACCTATTCTCATATGGTTTCTCATAAGACATTTTGATTCGCTCTGTATCAGGTCTATATTTTCTGAGCCTGTAGTCTTGGTTTTTCTCAAATAGCTTTGTTCAAATTAAAAAAAAACTAAAATCATACCTTTTTTCGAAAATTTTAAATTTCAGGACGATTCTTTGTAAGCCAAATTTTGCTGATAATTTCTTAAGCCTTAAAAAATTTCTCAATTAAAAAAACTTTTTCGTTCCACCATCGACAGATACTTTTCTTGAGAATTTATATGATAAATTTTTCCTTAAGCTTAGGTTACGTTTTACAAGAACATAATCGCGGTCTTAATGAGTCCTATTTGTGGTCACCTCGTTTAAAAATTTCACTTTCTTCAATTTAATCATTTTCAAACCTATTTTCATGAAAATTCATATTTCACAATGATTTACTCTTGAAATCAAAATAAGTATCATACTGAAATACTTATCGCATTCCATAAAACATTTTTGTTATTTTAATGGAGTGCGGCGAGCTATTGTAATAAAACAATTAACCTTGCATTTGGTCAGACAACATATCTCCATATTACAATACATAAAATAAAATAAATTTAAAAAAAAAAACAAGTGAGTACAAAAAAACATACATAAAATTCATACGCAGCTCATAATTTATTCCCACAAAAGTAATAATAATAATAATCAATTTTTTCTATTTTTTTTTTTTTTAATTTTACAGACAGAAAAGAAGTTTTAATAAAAATAATAATAATAAATGTTCAATTATAGTGTCTGCCTATATATATTTTGTTATTCAAAAAATAATTGTACTACTTCATGTTGAATTTCATATACAAATTTTAACAAAAAAAAAATTAACATCACATTTAATGTGAGTTATTTGAATAGAGAGATAAAAAAAAATTTAGATGAGGAACCAAAATAATGATAATAAACACACAATTACATGTGTAGTTTAAAAGGTTAGACTCATTATTTGGATGTTATTAACATTAATTTGCATTTTTTTCTATTCTGTACCAAATCATTTAATGTGCGTTATGCGTGTAATCAAATTGATCAATGAAATTTTTTTGCACACATCAAACCTGATCATATGGAATTAAATGATGATTTTTTCGTAGCACCACCTTGAACTCTATTAAACACATCATGCACTCACATAAACAATTAATTATACATATTATGAATTTTAATTTAATTTTTGCATACCATCAAAGTAAAATAAAAAAATTGCGTATACAATGAAAAATTATATAACATAAAATAATAATTTGCATTTAAACTAATCTCACCTTGCCTTCACTTATTGTTATATAATTTAATAATAATTTGTTAAGAACTTGTTTAACACATATGATTTTTTTTTTGTAATTTTTTTTTGCTGTATCATCCCACTAAAATGTGTGTGTTAGATGAATAGAAATAAAAAGAACATCTACTAGTTAAAAGTTTACATAGAAATAGCAAACAATTTTATTTTTTTGTTTATTTGAAAGAAGGTATGAGAAGAAAAAATGTGTTTGATCAGGAAATTAACGATTAGGTGTTAAATTATTTAATTAATTTAATTAAAAAGTACATTTGGATGAAGGTGGGGTGAACTTTAAACTGTTTAGATTTGGATTTTATCTTAAAAAGAACGAAAATTATTGAATTGAAATTGAAATACGAAAAAAACTGATGCTTAATTGAGCAGAGTTAAAACATATTACGCGACTAAGCATGAAATATCGTAATTGTAGTCAGTGGACCATGTCCCGTATTATTCGGAAATTATATGTGAAAAAAAAATCATTAAAAAAATATGAAATTGTATGATATTTGATTATCATAATTTATAATTGGGTCTAACTCGACTAATTATGTTATGTTTAAATAAAAAAAATGAACACGATGAGGAAGTTACAAAAGCACTTTTGCTGATAAAATTGCATAAAATGATGAAAGTTACTCTGATAATTGAAAACAATAGTCCAGAGTGCCATACGCACAATCTGGCAAATGCCAGAAAGGCCGCAGACGATCGTCTTGTAAAAGTTAAGTTTAGCGTAAGTTTTAAAGAAAATCATACAGAATTGCAGGATCATTAGTAATTTTCAATCCGCTCCTGAGTGTGACTGACCTAATTATAGAGGAAATTTCCCATGTGACCTATAAAAGCAGAGACAAGGAATTGAAATTGAAATAAATGGAGTGTAAAAATTAACATAAGAATATAAGTATTTTTTTTATATTCTTCTTTTAAAAACAATCAACATTTTATAACACAATCATAAATACCTAATTAAATCAAATCAAAATGTTACGCAACATTGACAACATTCCTCAAATATATTTTCAATGCATCATCAATTTAAAATCATCATTTACATGATTTATTATTGTTTTTTAGTCGTGTTTATCATATCTCATAACATCACATCGTCAATTCCTCTCTCTCAAGAATAAACATTGTAATCAACCAAACAAACGAGTACCTTTAATATTCCATGTAATGTGATAATTTATTAAACATATAAATGCAAATTTTTTTGTTATTAACAATTATATGTTTGTATATAATTTTGCACTAGTGTAAACAGGTTCCAAGCAGTTCTAGCCTAGACATTTCGTCGACATTATCATATCGCTGTATGTGTCATATTTACAAGAAGTATAAATTTATAACATTTATGTCATAATTATTTACATTAAATAAGAATAATTATTACAATTCTACAATGTTTTGACATAAATAATGTGAATGAATGTGAAAAAAAGAAGGTGTAATGAAGAAATTAGCATTGTAATAATTTAATTTAATAAAAAAATGTTGATCAATCATTGTTGAATTTAATAAAATTCTAACAACGCCCTTCAACCTATCATTAAACTAATAAATAGTTAAGATAATGTTCTTTATTTATATGTCAAGATCAATAAACTGTATGCGCTTAAATTGTGTATTGTTTTTTTTTTAAGGTTTTACAATTAAATTAATGATATATTGAAATATATTAATATTAAATTGAGTTATGGTAACGTACAGAATACTCAATCAAAATAACATTAACAACATGACTTGGATTTCTCTGGATTTTGTGTTGTATTGTAATAAAAAAAAATATAAGTAAATAAAAACAAATAGAATTTGTTTTGACTGTACGAGAATTTATTTCAAGACATTAAATTATAAATATAAATAAACAAGTAAACATGTTTTGTTTTCGATATAAACTTAATAATTTGAATAAAAAAAGACAAAAATAATATCAAACACCCCCACGGAATATCCCAAAATATAATTTTTTGTAGTATTAATTTTTGTTGTTTAATATTTTGGCAGACATTTATATTCTTAACCCACTTGAGCATATAAATAACTGAATAGTACGAAGTGTTCAAGTAGATGTTTTTTCTCGTAAAATTTTAGTAAACAAAAATCAAAATGAAACTCATTCTGTTTTATAAGATCCACGTTTTTTTTAAAATCAGAAATGAATTAAAATTATGAATGAAATTTTAAGTAAAACAAACTGATGACTGGGAAGAGTTGTCATCTAAATTTGGAGAAACGACATACGTTCAACTTCTTTTTCCGAAAATTTTAAAAGTTGAGTTGTAAAGTTCTGATAGAATCGTGGATTCAGACCATGAAAATTAAGAATAATATTTTGTTCCAATTTAAGTTATATTATTTAGGTCATTAAAGAGTCATAAAAAAGACTAACGAAGAGTCATAAAGAGCAACAAAGACTGATGTTAACTTTTAAAAACTCACTGTATATGTTTAAATTTCAACTACAAAAGCCATTGTAGGCTTTAATGGAATAAGTTAAATGTCTTTTAAGTGATTATTCAATGAAAAAAAATGGAATCAATGTTATAGGGAAAATCAAATTTAGAAACGAAGAGACCGCAGAAACCAAGAGCGAGAGTGGAAATTATTATGCAGTCAAGTCTTCATATAGTGAAAATTAAGGTGTACGTAATAATTCTATATAGTGACAAGTCAGTATCTATAGAAACTGTAGATCCATAGAGTAACCATATTTTATGGTTACTGATCATTAACAAGAGATTTTTATTTTAATTTCACAATTTTTTCCACTTAATTTGAACTTAAATCATAAAAAATTTGAACAAAACCATCGATTCTTTGACTTTGACTTGAAAATTATAGTATACAATAAAAAATGAAATCCTTTGTTTCTTTTATGATAATAATAATTCTCTATGTAATAACAATATTTATGAATATTCTCAGTTGTTTCTAAGCCAAGATTTTTAAGTTTTAAACAAAGCAATAACTAATGTTATTTACAATAATTTTTATTACTTTGAAACTGTATGAATTGAATACATGAGACTAAATAATGTGAAAAAAAAAGATTTTAAGCGCTTTTCTAGACTTTTTTTTTATTTAATTCTTTCAAACGTCTACATCTGATTATATTTAAATTTAATTGATAAAGATTTCCTCTTGTTCAACTGTAGGTTAAAAATGGCTTCAATGCATTGTGATTACAGGATTCAAAATGTTTTTCTTGAAGATTTTGAGAAAAACTAATTTTCTAGTCTCCCGTTTGGTCATTGATGACACAGGGGTGGATTCAAAATTATTACCAGCTCTGGCATTCTGATTGATTTTCTTTGAAATTTACACTAAACTTAACTTTTACAAGACGATCGACGAGAGGCCGCTCTGGCATTTGCCAGATTGCCCGTATGGCCAATCCGCCACAATTTGATGAACTATACATAGTCTATATATAGCCGAATTATTTGCAGGGTCTTTTGAAGTGTAATGTAAAATAACGGTTTTTGTTTAAATGTATTCCTTAATTTAAGGGAAAATATCTTATTAAGTTAAGAGTCTTAATGAACGATGTCATATGAAATTGAAAAACATTGAAAAAGTATATTTCGTATCCTTCAAAAAAAATCTTAATTCATTTACAATTTGAGTTATCACCCCTTAATCATCATCATCAATTAATTTGCATATAATAATTCTCAAAAGTGATTTTTTTTAAATATTCATCGCAAATGAAACACATTAAATGGATTGTTAAGTCTGCATGCTATCAAAAGAAGAAAAAAAAAGCATAATTTATGTGTCAGTGAAATAAATTAAAAAAAAATTTATTTATATATTCTTTAAAGTAATGAATATATGTTTAAATTGTGACTGATGAAAATAAAACACATGAATATACAAAAATATGAATAAGCAGAAAAAATCAACATTATCCATCTTTTAAAAGTCAAACAATTGTATACATTGAAGCTTATAAATATGTGAATAATAAAAATAATAAAGATTAATATTAAGTGAAGTATGAAATTAATATGAAACCCGAAAAAAAATATTTTTTGAATGTTTTTTCAAAAAAGAATGTTTACTTAAATGTCTGAATGATAATGATGCGTTTAAACATTTAAATTTAATTGATATTAATTAAAAATGAAATGAGTATAATTTTTATTCTTTTCTCAATCATTAATACAAAAAAAAATTGGATTTGGTTTTTTGTTTAAAATAATATTTTTTTTTTAATATTTAAACAAATCATTGACTGACATTTCATTAAAAAATAAAAAAAAATATAAAAAAAATCATAAAAAGTGTGCCTTGTCCTCAAGAAGTTATTAACTCCTAAAATAAACTTTTATGAGAGAGAGATGGCTAACTAAAAAGTAAAAAACAAGAAGCTTTCATGTAAAATAAAATATTTGTGATAACAGCCATACAAAATTTTTAAAAGTTGAATTTTTTTGAGCCTGATTTTGCGATGTAAGAAAAACCTAAAACAAAACAGTGTTCCTTCCTACTTCCTTCATACTTCCTGTTAATACTCAAAATTCAACTTTTAAAAATTTTGTATGGCTGTTATCACAAATATTTTATTTTACTTGAAAGCTTCTTGTTTTTTACTTTTTAGTTAGCCATCTCTCTCTCATAAAAGTTTATTTTAGAAGTTAATAACTTCTTGAGGACAAGGCACACTTTTTATGATTTTTTTTATATTTTTTTTTATTTTTGACTTTTTAGTTTTATTTTTCGTAAAATTAACCGAATTAAGATCTAACCAAACAACTTAATAGTTTTTGGAATACACTTTTTATTTACAGTCGATGCGATGGAACCACATTCTGTTAAGAGAATTCATGTGTATGGAAAAAAAAATTTTTTTCAAGTTCGTCCTAGGTCTTTGGTGTCTTCAGCAAAGTTGTAGCTTATTTTAAGAGGATTTTAGTGATATAATTTTTTTTTGATTTTCCGGGAAATTTGTGGAAATTTTTTGATTTTTGTTGAAAAACCGGTATTTTAAACCAAAAGTTGTTCGGCAACTCTATTTTTTTATATGAAAATCAAAAATTCTAATGATGAGGCTACCTCCGCGCATGAAAATAAGATATAGTTTCAGAAGAAACTATGGGTCTACGATGGCCCGGAAAGGCTGTAGCCGACGTTTTCCTTTACTTCCATTTTTAGATGTGACCTAATATAAAAGTATTATAATAAGAGAATTCATGTGTATGGAAAAAAAAATTTTTTTCAAGTTCGTCCTAGGTCTTTGGTGTCTTCAGCAAAGTTGTAGCTTATTTTAAGAGGATTTTAGTGATATAATTTTTTTTTGATTTTCCGGGAAATTTGTGGAAATTTTTTGATTTTTGTTGAAAAACCGGTATTTTAAACCAAAAGTTGTTCGGCAACTCTATTTTTTTATATGAAAATCAAAAATTCTAATGATGAGGCTACCTCCGCGCATGAAAATAAGATATAGTTTCAGAAGAAACTATGGGTCTACGATGGCCCGGAAAGGCTGTAGCGACGTTTTCCTTTACTTCCATTTTTAGATGTGACCTAATATAAAAGTATTATAAAAAGATCAATTCAACCTAATTTAAAAATGAAATATCAGCTTATATTGTCTTAAAAAGATATATATTATTTTTTTAATTTATTGTAAATTTTATTAAGAATGATAAAGAACAAAAGATTGGAGAAATAATTCCAATACAAAAAGAAAAAAAACTAAGATATGCATAACTCTACACGTGCCATTATTTAATATATTAAATAATAATAAAATACACACATATTTACTTTCTGTGTAAGTGTAATTTCATTTCATTTTATAATCTTTATTTATAACATTAAACAGATGGAGTATTTTACAATTGAATTGCTATTAAATAACTTTTAACTCTCATACTATTCTTATTAAAGTAAGTGTGTGGTAAGTTTTCCATATGGTCAGACAATAATAAAAATTAATATTATAAGAATACAATAAGAAAGATATGATAAATATGTTTAGCTACTGTATGAGTTATTGTGATTTTGTATTATTTTCGCTCGTAATTTATTTATTTTAATATTTTTTTTAAAATAAAACTATTATATAAAAGGCGTGGTGTGTGTGTGTGTGTGTGTGTATGTGTATATTTTTTTTAAGTTTGACCTTGAATTAATATTATTATTATTATAGTTGTTGTTTATTTTATTTAACTCGAGTTATCTACGGAAATTTTATTTTTAAATAAATAACCACAAGTTTTTCCAATAATTATCGTCTCGTGTATTACAGACAATCGTTTCATTGTATCACAGAACATAACAATCATTGTGTTTATATGTATATGCAATTAACAACAATGTAAAGAGTTCCGTCGTTTGTTAATGTAAGAATTCTAATTTATGTAATATTTATTTAATTTAATTTTGTTAATTGAAAATGCCAATTTATTTAAGCATCGCGTGAAATGAAAGCAATGCAATGATGATAATGTGAGGATTTTCAATTTTACGAATATGATTGGAAGAACATTGTTACAGTTTGTGGGCTTAATTTAAACATTTTTTAATTGTAGTACTTTATGGAAATTCTGAATCTGTTAATGATTTGACAAAGGTTCAAATATATAAGATGACTAATCAAACCCTTAACTTAAGCTATCAGTTGAACGCATTATGAGCTTGTGAAGCCTTGAAAGAACTAACAGGCTAAGTCCTTAGAACAGAGTTCATTTTGACGTTTGATTATTTCAGATACAAGATTTTGAAGTTTCTGTATGTGTGTCTATACAAAATGAAATGTCAAGTGAAATTTAGTTCTATGGACTTTGCTAGTTGTATTTCAAGATGATCGTTTGGATCGTACTATGGCGTTGATTTCGTGGCAACTAGTCAACACGAAACTCAAAAACATTTTCAAACATCATCATTAGGCTCTGTGACTTTGGTTACATTCACTCTAAGTTGAAAACGCCCCGTAGACCACCCCGCATAATATGCATAGAATCAAAAAGTGCCCATAA
The DNA here is from genome assembly GCA_900002565.1 of Culicoides sonorensis. Classification (NCBI taxonomy): domain Eukaryota; kingdom Metazoa; phylum Arthropoda; class Insecta; order Diptera; family Ceratopogonidae; genus Culicoides; species Culicoides sonorensis. The sequence continues at coordinate 1,180,749 of LN483357.1, forward strand.
TACTCGAATTTTTGTCCCAATTTAACTGACAACACGATTAAAATATAATTCATTAAATTTCCTGTAAGGGTCGATCAAAGATCTCCATCTGTCAACCAAGTCACTTTGTACTACGGGGCGTTTTCAATTTTCAGTGTTGAATACAAGGTAAGAAAATGTTAAAAAATTCTTATTGGGAACTGTCAGATGTTATCAGCTGGTATCAAGGAGTTTTTGATCAACACTCGTCTACTTCGTTCCCAAACATTATCGTGGTAAAACGTAACGTCTCTATGTCTACTTATTTGCCTTCAGATAGAGTGAGTACCTGAGCACCAAAAAATAATGAATTAATTTTTTTTTGCATTTTCACTGAATATCATTAAAAATTTAATCTTCTCAAATCCTAACACTGTATCTAAAAAAAAACACACGTTAACATATTCCACTGTCATTAAACAAATATTCACATCTTCCTACATCACATTTGAGATTATGCATTTAATTCGCGTGTGTTTGTTAAAATATTTGCAAGCCAACTGTCAAGACTACTGTATTTATTTATGTTTCATGTTTTCTTTTTATATCAATTTCATTTTCAAATCTACCTCAATTCATTTTATATTCTACTTAAAATTACGATTCAAGCAATAGCAACACAAGAATTTGCGAATGTACATAAAATAAAGATCAAAATAACTTTGAGCGAACAAAAAAAAAAGTTATTTTTTTGAATCTAATCTCATGCATTTAATAATAGTACCTGTTTGCAATAAAATATCACAACATTGTTAAAAAATTTTGATCATTTAAATTTCGCGTATGCATTCCTCAAAATATATTTTGTATTGAAACGAGACGTTAAACCGTTCCCATAATCATGAGTTTTATTGCCTTCTAAACACTGCAATCAACAAAATGGTGTTAAGGAATGTTTTTAAAAAATGCTATAATAAAATATTTCATTTTATTTCATTTCATATCATTATCACAAAAATAACAACAACAAAAAAACACAAGGTATTCAAGCTGATTATTGCTGTTCCAATAATAAATTGATACAAAAACGATGGTATGTGACTTATTGAGTTCTTTTCCATTGAACGTGTCTATATCTTTATTTACGAAACATTTCAATGAATTGGAATAAAAAATTAAGTTATTATCGAGATATTTTAAGGTGAAACTGTGTAATTGCTCATTTACAATGTATTGGAAGCCAATTTGTAGTTTTTTTTTTGTCTTGAATTGGAATTTATTGACAATTTATTGACAATCAGTGGTAACGTACTTTTGAGGACTTGTCTAAACAGAAATCGATTAAATGAAATATTGCTCGGCACTTTTATAATTTTTAAAAGAAGACAAAGTCATCAAATAAATAATGATCGAACGTGAATAAAGCACACAATTAGTTTTATAACTTTAAGCTATAGATCAAACATATTAATTAACGTATTTGCTGTAAGCTATTAAAAATTATAATAAAAAAAAACAACGTAAAACAATTCCACTGCCCGTTTTTTTTTCTCTAAATTCAACATCTCACAATGTACAAACAAATATCATCATATTTAATTCATTTAAACAAGCTTGAAGAGCGATTAGCTTATACTCAATTCATGTAAAAATTCCTCGTTGTGTGATAAAAATTCATATTCACAAGTAATATTATTTTTATGTTATCAACTCACGTTAAAAGTTTTTTTTTCACTAAAGGTAGGCCATGGAATTCAAAACAAAACAACAAAAAATATGGTATTAGTGTAAAGATTAATAAACATTAGAAGCAACCGATAATAATTTTTTGTAGGTGTATATTAGAAATAGTGCTACAAAATTATGAATGGAATACAAAAGTTGTGTGTATTAAAATGCATATTATTTTAACTATTATGCGTACGCGGCTTAGTCTTTGATGCACATGTAAATGTTATAACTTGTCGTGTAGGCAATATCAATAGATAAGCGCACGATTAGTGTTTACATTTTAGAAGTGCTCAAGTTTTTTTATATATGTATTTTAACTTTACATATTAATTCATCATGCAAATATTTAAATTGTTCGTAGTAATTCATAAAATAAATGTTTGGTTTAATTGAAAACGTTTGATGGAAAATTTGGCATGTACGTTATTTCTTATGACATTCCAAATTAAAAGAGGTTCATCATACAGATGAGTGGTATACGTTTGAAGATGTTCCGAAGAAGATTTAAGTGAAATATTTCAATGACTCATGACAAATTTTCATTTAAACGCCAGATAACACAACGATAACCTAAGCTCAGGGGCGAATTGGCCATACGGGTATCTGGCATATGCCGGAAAAGTCGCAGTCGATCGTCTTGTAAAAGTTAAGTTTACCGTAAATTTTAAAGAAAATCATACAGAATGCCAGGGCCGTTAATAATTTTCAATCCGCCCCTGTCTAAAATGAGCTACAAACCCTTGTTACTGTGCTTGTTGAAGGTCCTCGCAACAGGGGTCCGTTGAGTGGCCCTTACAAAGCATTTTAAGGGTCGGAGTTTGTACACTTTTCTTGAAGATTTTGATAATAAGAGAATATTTAGAGACGCGTGAAGTCTGCGGGTGATTTGCGGAACGTTTTCGACTTACAGTGTACTCAAATTCATGTGGGGCAGATTTAAAATTATTCGCACTGCAGAGCTCAATTGTAGATCAAATTTTCAGAGCATCTTTAAATTTCGAATATAAAAGTGCCCGCCACAATATCTTATACCCTAAAAATGATCCCCTTGCCCCCCTTATATCAAATATAGCCAAATCGGAAAATAACGTTACTCTCAGTGATTCAACTCAATTCACATTGAATCCACTAAGTCCTTCTTCTGACCATATCGAATATCGACCGATAACATCCCTTCACATTGTAACATCCTCAAATTCATACAATATATAACTTTTTATTTCATAATTCCATTTAATACAACAAATGCATTTAAATTTACGACCGATTTTTCAGGTGAAACAGTTCAATGTGCAAATTTGATTTGTTTTTTTATTACATTTTTAAATTGCTTGTACGTGATTGATTGAACTAAATGCATTTATGAATTTATAAATTATGTGAGAGGTAAAGGTGTGTGTGCGTGCACTTGTTGTGTTGAAATATTCAATTATTATGATTATTTTTATCAGTGAATATGAAAAACATTAATCTCAGATAATTGAATCATCATTAAACAGGATTAGGCATAATAATTATTACCTTTAAATACAAATCAAATAAAATTTATGAGTTAATTCAGAACATCAATGAGTGATTTCAAGTGCATAGCAATTATTATTACATATCTCTTGCAATTGCATATGGGTTTGTCTGTACAAACATTTTAATTACAGTGTTTATATGCAATGCTTACCGTACATATTATTATTATTATTTATGGGCGTATCTTATCTTTTAATAATAGTAATAATAATATGCATTTATTCAATGCAAGTACTGTGACTACTAAAGACATATTTGTACTTTAATTTTATCGGCACTTACATTTAAAAACCTTTTATTTGTTTGTAAATGTTTACATTAAATATAAAAAAAATGTTTCATAAAAGTAACTGATAAGGTGACGAAAATGTAATTACTTTTAAAATTTCTCGCGTGATATGGATTTAATGGTAAATTTTCAATTGAAATGAACTGAATTTAATGAAATACCACCCAAAGCTTTACAAAAAATGTATGTATGTCAATTATAATTTTTTTTTCATTGTATTATAAATTGAATTTTGAAAAAAAAAATTGGTATACCACACACAAATGTCAACTTTTTTGCATTTGTTTGACTGATGCATTTATTTACGTCAAAAAATATTCTTTTTTATTGAAAATTTCCATAAAAAATTATAATAAGAATTCAATGCACACTCAATTTAAAAGTAAATGAAAAAGATACATCTGATATTAAAGCATTAAATTATAATATTGATTGTTGAATGCTTATTGTTATGTTAAATATTTAAATATTTTTATTATTATTTTATGTATGGCTCTGTTCGTGTATGTATGTGTGTGTGTGTGTGTACGTTTATGATAAATGCAACAAGTTAAACTTAATGTTAAATGTAAAAAATGTTTTTTTTTATTATTATTTAAAAATAAACAAAATAAAACAATTTATATATGCAAATATGGGAGCAAGATACAGACAGGCGACACCACATGACTTTAAATAGTAAACAAATGAATTTCCACACTTAATTATTTATTTATCAACCAGAGGCATAGAGAATTTATCATTGTGTCACTTTTCTGATGTTTTATTAAAATTTTTATTATTATAACATAAAAGTATGCATAAGTGTGTGTGTATGTGTGTGTCAAATAGTAATTGTTCATTGTTTTATTTATAATGTGTTTATTTACCTGACTTTTGTTTATTGTTAATTTGTTTTCAAAATTGCTTTTTTATTAACTTTTTCCTTTTATTTTATATTGAAACAATGCACAAGTGAAATCAACACGTAAACGGATTGTGCAACCATACAATGGAATAACTGGGAATGAAAAAAATGATTTTAAAATACAGGAGGTAATTTGACAATTTGTCTCCTGTCAAATGTAAATTCATTGCATCGAGGTATGAACTTGATTTTGAATTAAACGAGAAATTTTTAGAGCTTACAAGTTAATTTTCTTTTAATTTTAAATTAAATTTAAATTTAAAGATTTTCAGTATCAAGCCAGGTGTTAAGAAATTTTATTTACTCAAGCCTGTGCTCTGGTCATCAGTGAGCCCCATTTTGGTATACCCATCATCAGTATCAGAGGGTCATTGCTCTTATCCTGTCATCCCAGTAGCCACATTTAACAAGCCTTTAACGTATATTGAGTAGCCAGAAAAGGGCACATTTGAGCTCATAGGTGAGAATCAAACTGTGAACCTTTAAATTCGCGCACTTACCCCTGGACCGACCATTCTGCATATGTGACCATCAAAATCATGATAGAAAAACTTCATGGCATTTTCCCATCAATTTCAATTTTAAATCTGTATCAAAAAACACTTTCCTTTCATTTTTCAAACATTTATGACAGTAAATCAGATATAACAAAGTTGCATCAATACTCATGACCTACTTATTACAATTACAACAACATAAAAATTAAAACTGTTGAACAAAATCATAAGATTGAAGGAACGTGCCATGTCAAGAATATAACAAAAACAGTACAAAATAGAATACAATTCATTCATTTTCATTTGATTTTAACATAATAATCACATGTGAATGCAATATTCTTTTCTCTTAAAATGTAATAACTCACTCATGTTTAATAGGGTGGACATGAAAAATGATTCTTTTTTCTTATAAATTTTTAAATTTTACATTGACGTGTAAAAATTGTAACGTTGTAATAACTCACTACAAATTAAATGTCACTCAGACTTGTCACGCAAAAATTTACATTTTTGTCATTAGTCATTTCAGGCTGTCGATAAGAAAAAAAATGTAATACTATCAACTTGCATTTATCTTAACAAAATATTTGTTGTTGAATTGCACTCGAGCAAATTGGAATTGATTCAAAAATATGATTAAATTTAATATTTTTTTTGTTTATACTTTCAATTCAGTGTCAAGTTAATCATAAATTAATGATTAACCATAGTAATTGAATTAAGGGACAAGATTGACATAAATTGGCATTGCTTGTGAAGTCCACTAAGTTTTTGATTAAAATCTTTTTGATTAACATATTTCTTATTGTTTTAAATGTGAATATTTTAACCGTCATATGTTATATTTCTTATGATCTTACTTATAGTAGGTCTACCCTATAGATGAAAATTTTCTCCGATCGGTCTGGCGATAAGCACATAGCTTATTCATGCCAAAACCTGAAAAAAAGTCTTCTACACTAATAATGTGTTTAGTGGATTTTGATGGTGCGAAGTCGATCATAAGGTTATCATATGCTTTAACATATATATTAATGTATACATAAACTAAAAGTTATAAATTATACAAAAAACATTTAAAATAATATATTTTTATGCATTTATAATCAAAATAATATCTTTTTGAACTTGTTTAAATTATGTTTTCATTTAATTTTCAACTTTTTACACATGTATAACATAACATTATATGTGTAAAATAGCCAAAAACTCGCATTTTATTATAAAAGCTCAATCTTTTATTTATGCGACGCATTTTTATAAAAATATTTGAAGTTTAAAAAAAAAATTTCTTCTCTCTCTCTCTCACAATTTCTTACTTACTCTCTCTCTCTCTCTCTCTTACAACCTTTATATCTAAATGCATCATCAAAATATTTTAAGTTTGATAAAATAAATCTTTTATCTCTCTCTCACTAACTGACTCTCTCTCTCTCTCTTTCATAATCTCTTATATCAAAATATTTGACGTTTAAAAAAAATAATTTTTTATCACTCTCTCACAATTTTTTATATTTACATGAAAATTTATTGAAGTTTGATAAATGAATTATTTCTCTCTCTCACTTTTTTTTATATCTAAATGCGGAGCTGCGAAGCAGCGAAGCATTTATATCAAAATGTTTTGAAGTTTGATAAAATGAATTTTTTCTCTCTCTCATAATTTTTTATATCTATCAAATTTATTTGATGTTTGATAAAATGAATTCTTTATCTCTCTCTCTCTCTCTGATGTCTTTTATCAAATGAATATTTTATCTCTCGCTCTTTCAAATTCCTCTTCCGCTTCTCTGAGTTTAAATGTCTAAATGCAGAGCAACTTAGCAGCGTTTAATATCAAAATATTTTAAGTTTGTTGAAGTGATGCTTAAAATATACGAAGTTTAAGACTATAATTACTTTTGATCATTAAATAAAGCTCGGATCTGTATATAAATTCCTGTAATCGTGAAATTGAAAGAAATAAAACAAGCAGTGAGAAGAATTCAAATTCAGAATTTTATCAAACTTCAAATAATTTTGATAATTTAGATATAAAAAAAAGTGAGAGAGAGAAAAAATTCATTTTATCAAACTTCAAAAAATTTTGATATAAATGCTTCGTTGCTTCGCAGCTCCGCATTTAGATATAAAAAATTGTGAGAGAGAGATAAAAAATTATTTTTTTTTAAACGTCAAATATTTTGATATAAGAGATTATGAAAGAGAGAGAGAGAGAGTCAGTTAGTGAGAGAGAGATAAAAGATTTATTTTATCAAACTTAAAATATTTTGATGATGCATTTAGATATAAAGGTTGTAAGAGAGAGAGAGAGAGAGAGTAAGTAAGAAATTGTGAGAGAGAGAGAGAAGAAATTTTTTTTTTAAACTTCAAATATTTTTATAAAAATGCG